>CM022471.1:26014061-26104982 GCA_011952105.1 Coreoperca whiteheadi
CCCCCCCCCCCCCCGAGAGGCCCTGCCAACAAAGTATTAACCACAAAGTTTCTGGCTAAGAGTAAATTACAAAGAGATGGTCTGGCACTGGTCCCAGGCCATACAAAGGCTTTGAGTGGTAAAATACAGAGAACATTATCAATGGAAAGTATCTGTCGAACTGGAGGGGAGGCACTGCCTTAAGAATTAGATTGTGTTAATGGCTTTAGGGTATGACGTAAAGCTTTATATGCTATCAACGCCCTCTGTGTCCAAATGGGATTGATGGAAATCTTATCATAATCAAATTTTCCTTCATAAATTTTCTTTGAACAGTGCTTCTGAAAACTTGGTCCCACAATGGATTATTGTACAACATGTCAATCTAAATCATGTGAGGGGTTAAAAAAAAGTAATTTTAAAATGAATGATCATTTTGCTATTTGAGTTTTCAATGCACCATAATAGAGTTGTAGTAATTGTTGAAAGCTCCTGAGGTGGGGGAGGCAGCAGAGTGTTATCTTTGCCCCTCCACTCCCATACACACACAGAAGCAGAGTTTCATGCACTTCAGGAATCATAGAGACGACAGAGTGAGATGCACAGGACTTTTATTCTTTTACAAGAGGTCAAACCCTGGAGTGGTCCCCAGACCCACTGAAATTTCGCTGTCTTACATGATCCTATATAGTACATCAAATCCCACCCTCATGGGAGTTTTCCCTTCCCCTTTTCTTGTCAGATTGGTCAAGATGCTCCGAAAAAACTGGCATCACCTTTTGGCTCACTAGGACAGGTGGGCTGTCCCACCTATTCCTACTGGGTTCATAGGGATCTGGTTTGAACCTGTTTAGGCCAGATTGGGCTGGCTGTTGGGGACTTCTCCCCAGGCCCTTCTCACCACTGTTTCTAGAACATCCCACCAGCCTGTTTCTTATTAAATACTATTGATGTTTACTAGGGCTGGACCAGAATATTTGTTTGGTGGGTTGGTATTCAATTTTCAATTTTGGGATTCGAATATTAGTTTCTTTTTTTTTTTTTATTGTATGTTTGAATCTGGTGAAATACAATACTCCGGTTTTAATAGGATGGGACAGTTGAAGGAAGGTAACATTGTTATACTTAATAAATATATTTGCTTTAGCCAACTAAAGTGTTCCCTGCAGCTGGAGTATATTCTCTGTGTAGAGCCACACCTGCATGTGCTTTAATGGACAGAAGTGCCTGCCCTTGTATTTTGGGTTAAGCTGCGTTGCTTTCACATTGTGGAAAATAGAATAATAGAAATAAAATGTATTAGTCTTTTTACCCGTTATTATAAATCTAAATGAATCTACTACAAAATATAGTAGCTCGTTAAAACTCAAAAATCCCCATTAACTTCCAAAAAGTAGTTGCTAGTCTCCCTGGGATATACATTCAAAAAAAGAAACAATCAATTTCGTATATTCATTTATTCAGGGTTGCGGGGGCTGGAGCTTATCCCATTGAGAAAGAGCCAGGGTGCATCCTGGAAAGGTCGGCATAAGCTACATAGACAACCATTCACTCACACCTAGCTTTGAGTATGCTTTAACTAGTTCGTATGGGTTGCCTCAACATGTCTAAAGGCAAAAGTGTTTATAGCTGTTCTGACTGGTCACACTCAATGAATCATGCAAATGGGGATAGCTGGTCAAGTGCGGGGTTAAGTGAGTGTGATAAGAAACGTCCACCCGTCAATGCAGAAATAAAGAAATGCAGGCAATCAGAAATGCCAAAATCTCTCACTTTAAAGAGAAACTTACCTCATGTGGCACTGATGCTAGGGCATTTTGGAAAACAGTCTAGGTAATGGAAAATAAAGTTATTTCCCCCCATTTACCAACTTCTATGTTATTTAATGACATTATCATTACTGAAAAGTCTCAGATGGCTTCTCTCTTAAACCATCACTTTATTAATGCAACCCATTCAGTGTCAATGTCACACCTAAATCCAGTCTCAATGGACACTTCGGTTACAGCCTCAGCAGATCTCCAACTTTCTCCATCAACCAACAGTGGCTTCTCCTTTACACCTCTCTCTACCTCTGAAGTCCAGGATGAAGTCATTAAGCTGAATACAAATAAATCCGCTGGCCTTGATGGTTTTGATCCGATGTTCTTAGAAGCAGCAGCCCACATTATTGCCACTCCTGTTACAAAATGATTTAACATGTCCCTACAGCTCTCTGAGTTCGTTACTGATTGGAAATCAGCCATAATTTTTTCCCTCTTCAAAGGGGGTTCTAAATCTGATTCACACTGTTATCGCCCAATGTCCATCCTATCATGCCTTGCTAAAGTTCTGGAGAAGCTGGTCCAGAAACAGTTAAATGATTTCCTGATTTCCTGGATCGCTTGAAATTTGGCAATCTGGTTTTCGGATGGGACATGGGTGCATAACAGTCACTGCAAAGGTCCTTGATGATGTTATTACAGGATTAGACAGTAAGCAGGTCTGTATTGCCACCTTTATAGACCTCACCAAGACCTTTGTCTCCGTCGACCATAGGATCCTTTTACATAGGCTTTCCAGTATTGGTTTTTCCACCTCTAGCTGTGATTGGTTTGCCAGTTATCTAACCAACCGTGTCCAGCAAATGAAGGTTGATAACAACATATCAGACCCACTTAACATCTCGAAAGGTGTGCCTCACGGCTCCATCCTGGGCCCAACCCCTTTTTTCTATCTACATCAATTATATAGCCAGAGCTGCTGGCACCTCCCGAAATCACCTTTCTACAGATGACATCATTTTGTACTCAGTTGGTCGCTCTCCCAATGCTGCAGCTTCCAGCCTTAAATGGAGCTTCACCTCTATAGAGCAGTTTTTTGACAATCTTCACCTACGTATTAACACCAGTAAGACAAAATGCATCCTCTTCAGCTGAAAAACTGTTACCAAACCTCCACCTACAGTCACCTGCATGAATGGTATGGCTCTGGAATATGTCAAAACATAAATATCTAGGCATCTGGTTGGATTCATCCCTGTCATTCATTACACACATTAATAACCTTCACGTAAAAGTCAAACCTAGAATAGCTATTCTTTTTCTCAAAAAAGCTTTCTTTACTTATGGAACCAAATGCACCCTTGTTAAGATGACAGTACTGCCAATTTTGGACTATGGCGACATAATCTACAGAATAGCACGAAACACACCCCTATAAAAACTTGACACACTCTATCACTCAGCCATCTGTTTTGCCACTAATGCACCCTTTCTGTCATCTCTCCTTCATGCTGCGCATAACACCTATCACACAAGATCAAGTAATTTCAGGAAGTTTAGTACCCCCCCTACTTCTACTACCTTTGGACGTAATGCCTTCCGCTTTGCAGCAGTACATGAATGGAAAATACTACAAAATACTCTGAAACGTACATCTCTGATTCCAACCTCCACCTTTAAGCAGAACCTCCAAAACACCATAGTTGACTCTTGTTCCTGCTGATAATCTTGAACCATATTAATACACACTTACTTAGGCACTTGTTTACTTTTCTATTTTTTCTCTCTTCTTCTTCTTTGCTGTCTACTTCTTTTAATCTAATTGCTTTTCTATGTACAGTTGTAAATTATGTTTCTAACTTATTTCTGTAGCCTCTTGGTCAGGTCATGTTTGTAAATGAGAAGTGGTTCTCAAACGGTTTACCTGGATAAATAAAGGTTAAATAAAATAAAAATAACCCCCACCTCCACCCACCCCCAACCATCTAATTCTGACACTCGGACAGGTGTAGGGGAGAAGGTTCGACAATCCAACGAGCACTTTGTTTGAAGCATACTGATGCTTAAAGAGTTTTTATTTCACCTAATCCGCATGTCCCTGGAGTATGAGAGGAAAGTCGAGCATCCAGATGCCATTTCTTATTCACAAGTAGAGATCTTGGCTTGACGATGGTAATAGAAGAAAGTTCATGGAGCTCCATGAATGTCCATACCAAAGAATCATAGCAATCCGACTTTAGCTGTCAAGCTATCTTGTCCTGTACGATGTGTTGAACAACCTTTTACAGAACAAAATGCAAGAAGCATTTCAGACCTCTCGCTGAGATAATCAAAAGTTATTATTACAATAAAAGGTCTTTGACATATTACTTTACAACTAAATGTTATTTATTTAGCAAGACAGTTCCCATTCCCCAAATGTATTTCTCCACGCAAGATAAGAAGGGTCTCAACCCTACTGCACTGCTAGGACAACACAAATGTCTGTTTAGAATTTAACTGGATTTATACTTGATTCAAGGAGTAAACAATACTCCCTCCTTAGAAACTGTTCCTACAACATAGGTTTTGAGTTATAGTTCAGCATTATATGTCACCCATTACCACCACAACAACACTAAACAGATGTATTACATAACCAGGCCGTATTGTGCTTTAAATTTTTCCATTTACTTTGTGAAACAGCGCAGCACTGGACTACACACAAAGCCATAGAGCTGGAGGTAACATCAAGGTAACTTCTATTTTGCCTTGTCTCATTACTGAATACAATCTCTATGTCTAAGTTCTTTCATTCACTGTGAGAGAAAACGGTGGGCACAGTGAGTAGAGGGTTTGCAAAGGAAATGGCTATGTTACTGAAAGGGCGATTACTGAGCCTTTCTTCAGCCTGCTTAATGTTGTCTTCAGTTTCAACAATTTCTGCCATTGTCCGAAACTTACAGGCGAAAACAGCAGCTGACCAGTCTCTAAGTAGTATCTCTGGAGCCTGCTGTAGCCCCAGTGTGTGATCACATTTTTTAGGAGGCACTACACTTCATGAGGCTGCATTCTGCATGTTTTAAAAAAATGTCCCCATTCGTTAAGTTTCAAGTTGAACTTTAGTGTTTTAATGTGAAAAGGGCCAATACCCCTGCACCCATACTGCACTGTGAGAAGCACTGTTAGACCACCAGCGCATGGCTTTCAGTATGGTCCACATATCATGTTGAAATTTTCATGGTGGTGTGTTCTTTAAAGTTGACCTCAAATATAAACAGCAGTGTTTTAGCAGGCCTAAGTAAGGTTTCCTCCAAGTTCATCTCAAAATAAGTCACATTAACGCAAACACAGCTGACTGAGTTTGCCTTTAAAAGCTTTATCTAGGACATAGTGTCCAGGGCCAGGGACGACATCACTGTGTTTCTTCTCTGACTGGTTGCTTTGGTATGGTGTTGCTGTAAATGTGATGAGTAGAAGCCCAGAGCACAGTGACTTTCTGATGGGTGTTTATTTTAACCAGAATGCCAGCCAAAATGTTTATTCCACTGATACTGAGCAGACATCAGAGCTGTTCAAGTGCTGCATTTTATAGTGCGAAGCCAACATTCCCTGGACCTGAGCTGTAGTTTGCCTGTCTTACGCCAATTATGGTCATTATGACATAAATCTGAGAACTGCCAAAGTGCACTAGAGATTTTAACATCAACTTTAAATATCTAAGCAAGCCTTCAGCTCCATTAGAAACAATAGATAGTGATTCTCTTTGATAAAGCTTATAGTTAGGGCTGGCTCAGGAGAGTCCTGAACCATCCCTTAGTTATGCTGCCATCGGCCTAGAGTGTCGGGGGACTTCCCATGATGCACCTCTCTCTCTTCACCTCTGTCCTCCTCTCCATCCGTATGCATTCTCAGCCCATAAATGCATGTTACTAACTTGACTTCTTCCCTCTCCCGGAGTTTTGTGCTTTGTCGTCCGTCTCTTCTTTCTTACTGTCACTTTCAGCAGGTATTTCAGTGTCCGGAGATGTATCTGGATCTGTGACTATGGCGACCTGCTGGGGCAGTGCTGCTGTGTCTCTGGTGCAGGGGACGAGTGGCTCGGGTCCTGCTCGTTGGCCTCCACCTGGAGCTGCTCGGTTGTCCGTCTGGACCCATCATCTTCCCTTATGTTTTACCACCTAAACATTTCTAACATAATAATATATATATATACAACAATTTTGCCATCATGGCTGTATATGTTATAGTTTTGATGCTATAAATCTATTCTGTACTTACGACATCTATTGCATGTCTGTCCGTCCTGGGAGAGGGATCCGTCCTCTGTTGCTCTTCCTGAGGTTTCTATAATTTTTTTCCCCTGTTAAAAGGGTTTTTTTGGGTAGTTTTTCCTTAATCGAATCGAGGGTCTAAGGACAGAGGGTGTCGTATGTTACAGATTGTGAAGCCCTTTGAGGCAAATGTAATTTGTGATACTGGGCTATATAAATAAAATTGAATTGAATTGATGGATAATAAATAATAATGAACACTGGCATCAACTGGATCTGATCTAAAAATAAATGAAGTTATAAGATGTGACATTACATTATTGATCAGATGATCCCATCCATCTATCCAACCAGTTCACCTATTCATTACACTGCAGTATCAAAGTATGTATAAAGTATTCAAAATGGAGTCTATTAATTTACTCTGGTGCATACCTGATGTTTAAAAGTATCCTTTCTCCCCAGTTCCTTTGGTCATGACAACTCCATCAGGTATACTGTAGCAATCAATTTCAACTTAAGCCAGTTAATATGGCTGCCATTCTGACAATATTGATTAAATCTTTACCATATGTAAAAGACTGCACCTTAGGGATGCCTTTGTTACAGGTCCCAAAGGGTGGCACCACAGTAACAAAGGATTGGGTTCAATGCCTTCCATCTCCTGAACAGGGGAAATGTTCAAAAGAATGAAGACACGAACCACACGTTTCTCATATCAATTTTCCCCTCATTTCTGACAACATTTTGGAAACATGAAATAAAACTTTCCCTAGTGCATTAGTGTCTCTTTGTTTCAATGTCCGTCGTCTGCCCTTGCTTTGTTCCAATAAGGTACATTAATATGTTTTTTTTCTTTCAACTTATTGCAGGTTTCACCACACTCTTTAACCCATATGACCATTGCTATTTGTTCAATTCTTTCCAGCATATGCACTTGTTCCATGGCCACTATCAAATAGTTGTTATTAAATCAACTAGAAGTTATGCTTCACATTTCTTACTAATTCACTGAGCAACATAAATCAACATACTTTCACTTTGTGCTACCTTTAGCAGTTTAAGACTGTCCTTGTTCCAAAACATTCAACACCTCACACAGGGAATGTTAATTAATTAAAAATATCAGTTAGATTTAAACTCATAACTGAGTGTTCACACCTTAGACTGGAACTAAGTGCACTTCTGCATTGAACTTGTTCGCAACCCTTATGAGCATCCTATCGACAGAAATAACCCTGTGCAAAAACCTTCTGTCCAGTGTTCACGACCCTAGCATTGTAAATGTCATTATTCAGTGTACACGATCATGTTAATAATATCTTTAGGAACTCTTAAAAATGTATGTCTGTCTGTCGCCCACAATGGGAAACCCGCCATTTTCCATTTTCGCTGCGTACCTCAGCTCTATTCTATTACACTTTTTTTTATACTACGGCTCCTTCTAGCAACAAGTGTGATATTAATTACTTTGGGTCTCAATCTCATTACTAAAATGTTTTGCTTGTTACAGCAAGTACTCAGTAATACTTAAAATAATAATATAATTCCAAAAATAAACGCAGAGGTGATCACACATTGCGGGTGTACCACACCTTGATCTTTGTTTATCAACAATACTGCAAACCAGTTGGCTTTGTTGGGATTCAGGTAGGGCAGGTTTGGTTATTAGCACAATATCAACAATATTTATCATGATTAATAAAATTATGAATAATATCAAAATGATTAATATGGATTAATGATTGCGGAAAACCACCCTGGGGTCAGGGATCAATAACCAAACGTGAAAAACTGTCTCAAAGGTAGCTGTCCAATTCAAAACAATGAAGCTTAGATGTATGGAAGAAAATAAGAGACATACATATGTGAATTTAAACAGCCACTGAATACCTAATACTGAAATTGAAACACCACTGAATTCATAGCAGTGAAATATTTTACTTTGAAACCCACGTGTCTCAATTGATTTCTTCTTAATTCACAGCTTTGAAATTAAAATCAGAAATTTCTTGATTTGCAATGTCAAAAGCTGAATTTGAATATTTTTCAGTGTTCACAAATTCAGATCAGAATTTCAAAATAATACATTCAGGATGCTCATATTCGATTAGTCAAATTCAGATCCCAAAAAATCCTTGGACGCGTTACTTTCCACGTTCTGCATCTGCGGACCCCTGAGGATTTGATGAAAGTCTAAAAAAAATAAATTATGCAGGTTCATGCTAGGGTAACAACAACAAGTGACACAGAATGAATTTATAGCTAAGGTTAGCCAGCCAGATTGAGCGTGATGTTATTGTAGCAAGGAAAACCGAGTGATTTAGCCTTTGCCTTGCTGCCAGCAGGCTCCAAAGTTAGCTTTAAGAGTGCACCTATACAAAAGACTAGGATAACATAACAGTCGGTGCAAAATATAAAAAAGTAGGTAACAGTAAGGTGTAATCTAAATATATACTATGATAAAAACAGGTTGTCAGTATGGATGATAAATATGGTACATATATATGCTTGTACAGTTTCCAATCTGAGGTAGTAAGTGTAAGAGTTGAAGAGTGCATGGTTAACACAAAATATTTATGATTATGTCCATGATATTTCCTTTAATTGCCTATTAATACATGCTGAGTTGTGATGATAAGACTCCCATGTGACTCCAATATGATAGCCAATAGCTTTTATTGGGGGGGTGGTCATTCTGTTTTATGGACAGTGGCTTTAGTGGTTTGGCCAGCAGTAAATATGATAAGTTATTGGCCCCGAGGCCAGTACAAAATTTAGCTGTATTATATAAACTAGCTAGCTAAAAATGTATCTTAACAGCAAGGAAAGTGGTTGCTGAGATCAACAGTTTGTTTAGGTCAGTGTTTCTCAACCTTTTTTGGCTCATGACCCCTTAAAACTAAGTGATGCCCACATGCGACCCTCGTTACAGATATGCACAGGTATGCAAATGCGGTTCAACCAAATAATGCTTTCCCCTTTTCAGGTAATTTTCATTTGATTCATTAATCAGAGGAGGCCTAGTGGCTGAAAATTATTCAGTATTTCACAAGAAAAACAACAACAATTACAGTAAAATCCAAAAGAAATAGCCATGATAATAAATCTGTATAGTGTATATATAGAGAGATTTTTTCTATTCCATACATCAAATTGCAAAACCCACTAGTTTAATGAGCCACTAGTATAGGTTAGGTGAGGGTGTTCAGCTGTTTACCCTAGGCTTTGTGCTACTGAACTATCTTCGTAAAGAAATATTTTAATTGCAATTTGTGATGTTATTTGTATTTTTTTTTCTATGTGATATTTGTGTTGACAGGGTAGTCATGTTGAGATACTTCGATCAGCCAGGCACTTACTGTCCTTATTGTCCCCATCTGAAAGAGGAGGAGGTGCAGCCGGCGTTGATGTCCCTGGGCCCAGTCAGATATAGGTTTTACTGTTTAAAAATACACTTTTAATTTTGTGCACATATTGGGTATTTCTTTTAATTAACAATTACAGACTGTGATTAATGATTATTTTTGTTTACAATCCTGCAGGGAACAGAGAGAAGGAGGCCAGAATGTGAGGCCAGGCCATCAGCCACCCTCTTTAAATGGAAATGACAAGGTTCATTCAAGACTGCATTTTAACAGACTGCATTATTTCCTACAGGTCCTTTCCAGGTCCTTTCCTTTCCGGGCTGGGCTGCAGGACTGCTAATTTAGATGAGAACATAATGAGGTAAGCAGATGCCATAGATGATTTAGGCTAGTTGTACAAAGAATATGAAGAATTCAGTCAATTAGCCCTACACCACTCCTATTTGAGATGTGGCAACCAGGACTGGCAACCATTTACTGCAATTGTTTGGAGGAAAGCTTCTCTGGCAGTGAGCCTGACAAACTCCGGTAAGTTGTATAAAAAACACTCATCTTGGTTTACACTGGCATGAGCAGATAATGACAGATTTTAATTTGTGGGTGAACTATCCCTTTTAACATGGTCTGCATTACTGTATTGGAAAATGAGAATCCTTTGGCGTGGGCTTTAATTCTGCTAACATTAACCCCAACCAAGCTACCTCATTTCAAACAATTCAAAGCTTTAATGCACTGAAGCAAGACTGACATGCTGGTGCAATCAGCTTTCATCTCAACAGATTTCAGCATCCTTTCTAAGAAATTAATCATGAACTTTTGGTGTCTTTAAACTAAAACTGTTTTGCTTAAAGTTATGTGATACACTCAAAGTTGCATGTCCTATATTTGAGACAGTAACTGGTAGCACAACTGTGTGTGTGTGTGTGTGTGTGTACTGACGTATTGAAAACAGTGACAGCTTTTATTTTGACCGTATGGTCCCCATATAAAACTGTGAATTGCTCTTTTTGTCTTCGTCTCATTAATAATGTGATTTGGAATTCTGTTCCACGGTCATTTCTTACTATAAACCTTTTTGAGTTTGTTTTTTTAAGCCAAATTCATTCATTCATATAGTCATTAATATTATAATTTTAGGTTAACTGGTTGACTACAAACATCATGTACTGTATATCTCATATGTTTTCTATAGGAGAATGGGGTAGCCGAACACTATCCATTGTTGCACCTGATGATACTGGCTACACAGGCAAGATCTTCAAGGCTGCAAGCCTAAATGTAATCTTTACATTGCTCCAATTCAAGAGGAACGCCAAACAACTCCTATACAGCTGCCAGTGAACCAATGACGTGTTCCCTGGCATGCCCAAAGCAATGTGCCAAAAATGTGGAGGAGACATTCCGCTGCAGCTCGTGATGCAATACATCAAGTCTTGAAGGATCATTGATGTTGACAATGATGAAACCAGGCTAATGTGGAGGATAACGGTGAGGAAGATAAGAGACAATCTAAGAATGAATTGAGCATTTCCAGTATGTTCATTAACATTAAATATGGATGGCCTAAAATCACAAATGGTTTGTTGGAAAATACAAAGTAATAACTTTACGTAGTCCTTGGTGAAGTCAAATTTTTGATTATTTTTGCTGACTTCAGTTTCTCACCCCAAGTTCAACATTACTGTCCTATGTGCATGGAAATGTTACCCACTAACCTAATTGAGGAACATGCTGCTTTGTGTGGGGAAAGGTACAGTATATAGCCTACATTTCTATTCTATGTACTTGTTTAACTCACAAGCAGATGTAAAATGTTAAAGCAGTATTACTTTAATGTGGGCAGTGCAGGGAATGAGGTGTTGGATAGGAGAGCTGACATTGAAGAGCAAGCAGCAATGAGCGGTAGGTCCTATTCAGGGTTAGCAGCAGGGCAAGAATGGTATGAAGGGTAAACTGTGGTGGTGCAAAGCAGTAAAGACTGGCATGTCACATGGCATAGCCTACACTTTATCTGATCATGCTAAATGCTATTACACACCACTACTTTGGTAAACAGCATAGCAGTTATTTATTGCAACTGATTTAAAGGAGGCCGTTACTGTAAATAAGTGCAATAAAACCTCGGCGACTAAAAAGCAATACTTTAATAATACACCTGTTCAACAAGCCTAAACTGAAGTCTGGGTTTTGCATCAACTACAGGTGCATCTCAGTAAATTAGAATGTCATGGAAAACTTCATTTATTTCAGTAATTCAACTCAAATTGTGAAACTCGTGTATTAAATAAATTCAATGGACACAGATTAAGTCTGAGATGACTTTGGGCTGTAGGCTAATGTCATCTGCTGGTGTTGGTCCACTGTGTTTTTTGAAAACCAAAGTCACTGCACCCGTTTACTAAGAAATTTTGGCGCGCTTCATGCTTCCGTCTGCTGACCAGCTTTTTGAAAATGCGGATTTCATTTTCCAAGATTTGGCACCTGCCCACACTGCCAAAAGGACCAAAAGTTGGTACCATGGTGTTGGTGCGCTTGACTGGCCAGCAAACTCACCAGACCTGAAGAGGAAAATTAGAAACAAGAGACCAAAAAATGCAGATGAGCTGAAGGCCACTGTCAAAGAAACCTGGGCTTCCATACCACCTCAGCAGTGCTGATCCCCTCCATGCCACACCAAATTGAGGCAGTAATTAAAGCAAAAGGAGCCCCTACCAAGTATTGAGTACATGTACAGTACATTAACCTACTTTCCAGAAGGCCAATTCACTAAAAACGTTTCATTTTATTTTATTGGTCTTATGAAGTATTCTAATTTGTTGAGATACTAAATTGGTGGGTTTTTGTTAAATGTGAGCCAAAATCATTAAAATTAAAAGAACCAAAGACATAAACTACTTCAGTCTGTGTGCATTGAATTTATTTAATACACGGGTTTCACAATTCAAGTTGAATTACTGAAATAAATTTACTTTTCCATGACATTCCATTTTATTGAGATGCACCTGTATGGTGTGACTGCAGCTATGTATAAGATCATTTGTTATTTTGTTAAAGTCTCATGTTTAAAAGATTTTTTTCTCTTTTCAATTATGTTTTCTGCTAGACCCTGAACATTCTAAAGGTTATAGCAAATACTGTTTATGATGCCTACAATGGAACGCATTTAAATTTCCAAGTATAATCCACTGTGTTTCCTCTGGTTGTGTTAAATGTAGTATTAAAAATGTTGCTTATCTAAAATTATACATTTCTTATACAGCAAACACTGATGTTACACGCCTCTTTGATGGATTGCACAGCCATTTAGTGCCCGCAGCTTCTCACTTTCTTGTGGAAAGTGAAATGTTCATCATGGCAGGGAGAATGGTGAGGCACTCCTTCCTTCATGGAGGACCATATCTGTCAGGGCTCAGCCCTGCTGTTGTTCATGTCCTACTGCTTGGAGGAAGTCCTGGACCTGCTACTGTAATATTGGAAGCCCTGAGGATAATTTGCAACATGTATTCATGTAAATAGTTCAAATTAATTAAAAATAGATTTGTTTTACCCGAACAAAAAATCTTTGATTTTCAAAAATGAATATCTCCATTCTCCAACCAAATTTTGATTCTGTGTAGTATTAATGTAGTTCTATGACATCTAGAACATATTTGGTCCTGCATAAATAACTGAGTGCCACAAATCGTCCTAAACATAGTTTAGAAACTAAAAGTAAAATATTTTTATATTTATATTTTGACTGAGTTTTACTAGGTTGCTTACTTTTTTCTTTTTCCAGATTTATAAGCCTATGTAACACTATATTAGGGAATCTAAAATAGGCAGAGAGACAGCTACCTGGCTTGATATAGCATTTAAAAAGACATATTCTTGTGTGCACACAAACTCTTAGTAGTCCAAATCCAGAGGCACTTCTCCGACAAACGAAGTTGGTTAATATGGTTAAATATGGTTAAGCAGCAGCTCATGAGAGACAAAATTTGTGAGGAAGAAATATCAGCTGCATTATTGAACATATTTGCACACCAACCCTTATTATTCTCCCTATAATTTAAATGCAGTATCAGGGCTTGACATTCAGCAAAATTTGTATACTGGCCTCTGGGCCAATAACTTATTCACTCTATTCACAAATTCCCTCTGGCCCAACCATTAGAGCCACTGGTGATAAAGCTATTATCATATTGGAGTCTTATCATTAGGACTCAGCTCCTCACAACTGACTCACATGGTATAATGGGCAATAATGGATCATTAAAGGAAATATCATGGACATAATCATGAACATTTTGTGTTAACCATGCATTCTTCAACTCTTAGACTTACTACTGCAGAATGCACACTTTACAAACATATCTATATGAGACCCTACCATATTTATCATCCATACTGACAACCTGTTTTTATCATAGTATATATTTAGATTACGCCTTACTGTTACCTACTTTTTTATATTTTGCACCGACTGTTATGTCATTATCATAGTCTTTTGTATATGTACACTCTTAAAGCTAACGTTGAAGCCTCCTGGAAAGCAAGGCAAAGGATACATCCCTCAGTTTTCCTTTCTACAATAACATCACGCTCAATCTAGTTAGCTAACGTTAGCTATACATTCATTCTGTGTCACTTTTTGGCTAAGTTACCCTAGTATGAACCTACATAACTTAGTCTTTGCCACCGGTACAAGTCCGCAGGGGTCTGTGGACAACGCAGAAAGTTATACAGCCGAGTCTTAATAAGCCTGGAACACCACTCTTTGGCAAATAGCCAAAGTCAACGCTAGGCGCGTTTGTCTCTTTATCTCATAGTATATGACTGTGTGGTGTTCCAAACTATAGCTCGGGGTTCCAAACATACTCAAAGCCACCACCGGGCCAGTGCGTCTGTCAAGCCCTGAGTTTGATTGTACATAAAAAGCACAAACTGGACGACTTACCGGAGCCTGACTGACAGGCCGTGCTCTGATAGGCCATAAATTGGTTAGATTGCATTCAGGCTTGATAGCCTATCCTATCCTGGGCTGGGTAGCATGGATGTTGCTGTTTTCAACTTGATGTTTTGGCTCTGAATTTGACCAATCGACTCTGAGCAACCTGAATATATAATTTTGAAATTCTGTAACTTGCATTATCAGATCTGAATTTGTGAACTGTGAAAAAAATATATAAAAATTCGACTTTTTAAAATTGCAAATCAAGAAATTTCATATTTTGATTTCAAAGATGTGAATTCAGATGAAATCAATTGAGATACATGGTTTTCAAAGTAAAATATTTCAGTTTTATGAATTCAGTGGTGGTTACATTCATTATTAAATATTCAGTGGCTGTTTACTGTATAGTGCAGCAATTATCAGGCCTGCCACCCAGCCTTCACCCCACGATGCTAGCCATCAACCTGCATCCCCGCCAGCTAGCCTCAGCCGGCTAGCAACCAGACTTATTATCCTCAGGATCAGTAGCCCGCTGCCTTTTAAAGGGACTTGCCTGGACATTTTCAGAGGGCACCGTGGAGTCCCCAGGAGATGGCATGGTCTCCATGACTCCAGACGCCTTTGGGTCACTCAACTGCCTTGCGCCACAGAGCCTCAGCTGCCCAGCACCACAGAATCTCAGCTGCCCAGCACCACAGAACCCCATTTGGCTGTCCTCCTGAGGTTTCCTGCTCCGCCTCTGCCCTGCCCCTAGGCCATCTGCCTGAGGTCTAAAAGTAGTAGCATCCCAAATATGATGCCTAATAGTCTCAAGGTATTTACAGAAAGAGGCCCCAGTTGTTCTCTGACTGTGACAATTGGCCCTCACATGGTTCACTAAATATAGAAATCTTGCAGCACCTGTTGCTGTTGATAGAGGGCAACACCATTTGTTTTTAGAGATTAAAGGGGCATAATTGCTTTTGCAATAAGTGGGACTTTAAAAAGAAAACTGGATGAAGCTGATTTAAAGCTATCAACAGTGGTGAGGGAGAGGGATCCCTCCTCTGTTGCTCTTCTTAAGGTTTCTATCATTTTTTCCCCTGTTAAAGGGGGGAGATTTGTGTAGTTTTTCCTTAGTTGAATCGAGGGTCGAAGGACAGAGATATGTTACAGATTGTAAAGCCCTTTGAGGCAAAATTGTGATTTGTGATTGGGCAATACAAAACCTGGCTCGGTCATGAAAAATATGTTAGTCTAAATGAATCCACTCCCCCAGTCATATTAATGCTCACATTTCTTGAGGCACTGGCCGAGGAGGTGGAGTTGCAGCCAATTTCGACTAAGGCCTGTTAAAACCCTAAACCTAAACTAAATTATAACTCATTCGAAAGCCTTGTTCTAAGTCTTTCACACCCAACCTGGAAAACAGGACAGCCAATTCTATTTGTTATAGTGTACCGTGCTCCTGGTTCTTAATCTGAGTTTTTATCTGAATTCTCAGAGTTTCAATCAAGTTTTGTCCTTAAAACAGATAAAGTGATTATTGTAGGTGATTTTAATATTCATGTGGATGTTGAAAATGATAGCCTTAGTACTGCATTTATCACATTATTAAATTCAGTTAGCTTCTTCTCAGATGTCACAAACCCACTCAATGTTTTAACCACACCCTCAAACTTGTTCTGGTATACAGCATTGAAATTTAACATTTAATAGACTTTCCTCAGAATTCTTCATTATCGGACCAATATCTGATGACCTTTGAACTCCTATTACTGGAGTAAGCCTATGTAACTCTATCAGGGAAGCCATTAGGAAAATACTTCTACACTAGATTACTATCTGAGAGTACTGTAGCTATATTTAAGGAAGTGATTCCATCTGAATTTTAATCAATGCTATGTCTGCTATGTATGCTAATTTCAGTCCATCCCAAATTGATCATTTTGTTGATAGTGCTGCAGGTTCACTGCGAAGATAATAAAACAAAGAAACAAATAGCTCCATGGTATAATCCCCAAATGAAAGCAGTATGCTCATCCTTTGTTTTGATGCTCATCTGTGACACGATTAACTTTTATCCATATAGAATTTTTCATCGCCAGTCAGTTTAGTGCAAGTTTCAAGTGAGTGTGCGGGCTTGTACTAATACATTTTCATCATTGATTTGCTGTTTGCTGGCTTTTGCATTAATTAGGTGCATGTTCCCTTTAAGTGTGATGTTTTTCCTCTGCTTGTTCAGCTCTTCCCATGATTCCACCCCCCGCATGTCAGATTACTGCAGACCACAGGAGGCACATGTTAGTCAGATTTTGTTTGTCTTACTAATTTTCTGTCAGGGTTTTAAAAAATAACTATCCCTCTCCATCTGTATGCATTCTTGTCCCATTAATGCAAGTTATTAATTCGATATCTTCTCTCTCCCGTAGTTTTGTGCCTGTCTCTCTCTCTTCTCTCTTATTGTCACTTTCAGCAGGTATTTCTGCCTCCGGAGTCTGGATCTGTGATTGCGGGCCACCTGTGCAGGTGTGTCTTGGTGGAGGGGAGGTGGAGTGGCTTCAATCCTGGTCGTTGGATATCACCTGGATCTGCTCACTTGTCCTTCTGGATCCATCCTTTTCGTTTATGTTTTACAATCTAAACTTTTTGTCATAATTGTATATACTACAATTTTATAATTTTCATATAATTGAATGTACTATGATTTCTGGATCCATCCTCTACACTTATGTTTTACAACCTACATTTTGTTATCATAATAGTTCTATGATCTTCTGTTGTGAATCTATTCTGTACACAGGACATCTGTTGCATGTCTGTCCGCCCTGGGAGAGGGATTCCTCCTCTGCTGCTCTTCCTGATGTGTATTCCATTTTTTTTCGCATGTTAAAAAATGGAATGTTTTGAGGTAGTTTTTCCTTATTCGGATCGAGGGTCTAAGGACAGAGGCTGTCATATGTTGTGCAGATTGTAAGGTCCTTTGACGCAAATTGTGAGTTGTGATATTGGGCAATACAAATATAATTGAATGGAATAATGTCCAATACAGTATAATCATATATCAGTCACAGAAGCCACATTCTCCATAATGAGTAGACCTACTTTACTTTGACAAGGTACATTTTGCTGATTATACTTCTATACTTTCACTTAAGGATTTTGAATGCAGGACTATTACTAGTTATTTTGCATTGTTGTAGGCCTACTTTACTTTTGAGTACTTCTTCCACCTCTGGCTATCAAGACAAGGGTGGATGGAAAAAACTGGCAATAGCAACTTGGTCTGATGATTGACGTGCGCTGTGGTGTAAATGTTTGTGAAGGCTGTCAGAGCTTCTGTCAAGCTCCCCGAGAGCCCAGGCAGTCAGAGAGGGGAGAGAGAGAGAGTAAGTAACGGATCTCCCCGGAGGCCTCAGTGTTTGTAATGCATGTATGGATGATGTGGCGTGTTCACCGCACATTGCTGGAGCATAAAGCCAAGCTGACGGACGCACGGCCGCTCTCCAGACGGAGTGTGAGGAGCTGCGGAGGAGGAAGAAGATCCAAGGGAGAAAACTTCCAAGGGGAGAAAAAAATAGACTTGACGTCTTCAAGGCTGCCAGAAGAAGAAGATGTCAGTGGCAGTGAAGAAAAGAATAAGCGCTAAGTCCGAGTCCAGAAAATGCGCAGCCTGTTTCTGGAGACTCTTTCCTCACCTTTTGCTGTGTCTGTCTCTGGTGGCATATGCAGCGCTGGGTGCGCTCATGTTCCAGTACATTGAAGGAGAGAGTCCGTCCACTACCCAGCAGGAGTACCATACGTTCCTGGGTCAGATTGTCAGCACCGTCCAGAACCTCACCGGTAAGTGGCCGCAAAATATCTGTTGTGGTACCATTTGCCATCACTGTGCAACCAACCTTTAATGAGTGATTTTTATCGACATTTATGGACTTTTTATGGTTGCTGATTAAATCTGTGGCGATTTTGGTATATTTCCTTTCCATTCTAATGCTTATTTCCATGCCACTAACCATATTTAAATATTCATATTTAAATTAATATTAAATACTGGCCCTAATTAATTTGCTCTACTCTAAGAATTTTCTCTTTATTTTTAGATAACTCTTCCTGCACACATCAATGCATAATTCAGAAAGTGGAGATTAAGATGCAACATGGTTTCAAATCCATATGGCTCCAGAGACCTGACAGATGGAATTTTTTTGGCTCCATGTTCTTCTGCTGCACTGTATTCACAACAGTTGGTAAGTCACCGGTTTTGTCATAGCTACTGCAAGTTGATGGTTCAAATACTGTAGCCTATATATAAGAATAAAGAAACTAATAATAATCATATTTTCTGCTTTCAGTTTTATTTAAAAAAGAAATCAGCCCTTTAACACTTAATAATGCATAGAAAATGTTTAATTTAAGGTGGCCACATTTTGCAGTTGTTTTTCACACAGTTTGATCAAATACAGTACAGAGTCCCATATCCACCTTAGTAGTTCCATATAATACAAATATGATTATGTAAGACAAAAAGTTGAAATACCTAAGCATTAATGGCAGTGGCCAATCTGTAGCTTGCCCACAATATCGCACAACACAAAGGCACTTCATCTCAAAAAGGTATATTATGTCAAATGTGTTGATTTGTCTAAAACTCAGTAGTACTCAGCAGTATTTCAGCTGTCACACTACAGTAAATGATTTTTGTTTAACTTTTAACATTTAGCTCAAAAACACACACGCACAAAGTCATTAATACAACATCATTTCTGTGAGCATATGTAGCTCACATTCTGGGGAGGCTGTGATCTCCATACATAGTTGATCCGTTCGGCAGGACTGAGTGTCTGCAATGGCTGCAGAACTGAGGTGGAGTTTACACACCAGTAATGCTGCATAGCAATCACAAATGCTGACATGACACTTATTCGCCATCTTCAAATTACCCCATCATACTCCTCCTGGACATCACGAGATACATTTTCAATGGTCAGCAGACAGAGAGCATGTGGATCTGGAGGGCCTTTTCTTCTTCTTCATTCAATCTGGCAGGAACTGTGAATCTTAGAAATGTCCTCCTGGTCTGGCTTAATGTTTTTTCTTAAAAAACACACCTTGTGTTACAATCTCAACAATCCTTAAAGCTGCTTATTAACAATGGATTTAATGACTGTGTGTGAAAGGTGTTATTCGTAGCGATGAACCCACAGAAAATGATCATCCGACTACTGAAGTTCCTACTCTCCTACTCTATGGAGATCTATAGTGCCTTTAAGCTCATTCTTTTTTTTTTTTAGAGCCGCAAATGTACTGTTTTGGGAAACTGTGACATGAATAGCTACAGTTTAGGTGTACCTGCTACCATTTAAGGGACTGTCATGACTCAGAATGGCAGCTTGTTCTGGCTATCTTGTAGTGCACCTAAGGATGTTCTTCCAGAAGAACAGACTGAAAAACATGTTTGACATGCGCTCGCTGTGTTTCTTGACAAGCTACTTCATAAGTGGTGAAGCCATGGGAGAGGACTGATTGCTGTACCGATTCTACTTTTTTGGTCTGTCTCTACCCATACCCGAGTAGCTAAAATAGCTGCCAGATGCCTGCAGATATCAGGCTGTCAAGAAGCACAAACAAGCAGATGAATTTGTAAGCTTTGTGCTGGAACTGATTATTAAAGTGGACGCCCATGCTCTAATAAAAACATCGGTTAGTGACCTTTTATAGCTGTATTGTATAATCTGCATTTGTAATAATGTGCCTAATGATGACAGCAAGTGGTCAGCAGTGAAAATGTGAAACATCCAAGTTTAAAAACAATTGATGCTTTATTTTTTGGCCATCTCACCCAGCCCCAACCAATACCATCTTAGTTTAGTGCAGGGGTGTCAAACTCATTTTAGCTCAGGGGCCACATGGAGGAAAATCTATTCCCAAGTGGGCCGGACCGGTAAAATCATAGCATCAATAGCTTAAAAATGACGACAACTTCAGATTGTTTTCTTTGTTTAAGTTTAGTGAACTTTAGTGCAAAAACAATACAAGCACATTTAGACTTTATGTATCTACAAAGCCATACAACAACTTTAAGTCACAGCCTTACCAGGATTGAACAAAGTATAAAAACTCCTCTCAAATACCTAATTTGTCATTTTAACATATTAATCCTGTGTTTCTTGTCAGGCAGATATTTGCAAAAGCTTGACGCTTTTCAGGGCACACAATCTCTGCAGCTGTCAGCATGCATGTCTTCACAAATTCACCCTCGCTAAATGCTTTTGTAAGCCACTGCAATTTCATTAGCAATAAGGTAGCTGGCTTTCACTGCAGCATTGCTGATTTCTCGGCTATGAGTAAACACTGACTGCTGTTTCTTCAGACCGGCCAACACTTCCTTCACCTTCTCGCTTCTCTGTTGTCCTTTCAAGTTATCATATTTGTCGGCATGTTGAGTCTCATAGTGGTCACGAAGGTTATTTTCTTTCAGCACTGAAACATGCTGTGAACAAACCAAACACACAGGTTTCCCATTCACTTCCATGAATAAATAGGAGGATGATCATTGTTCTTGGAAAATTCTGCCTTCTGTGTCCACTTTTCTCTTTTTTGACAGCAACATTTTGCGGAACGAGGATGCCAAGCACGTACTTGCTAGTAGCCTACAGGTCTACTTGCTCAGCCACGTTATTACAAATTGCTTGCTTAACAGAATTGCTTATGCGACATCCAGTAAACACATTTAGAACAGCAGTTTCTTTCATTGAAAAATTGCAGCTGTTATTATTTTTCATATTTTCCCAAATTATCCCGCAGGCCGGATTAAACCAATTCGTGGGCCTGATCCGGCTCACGGGCCGTACGTTTGACACCCCTGGTTTAGCGTGTCTGCATGTTACATTTGCTAGTTAGCGCTAAACAAAGACAACAGCTGAGGCTGATGGTAATGTCATTACTTTTGGAAGGATTTGGTAATAAACCAAAGTATTGGTGAAAAATTTACATTTTTATTTTAGTTATTACTACTCATCCTGTAGGGAACATACTGTAAATGTTTGTACCAAGTAAAATGCTAATCCATCCAATATTCACCAAACAATGTCAAACTGCAGGTGGTGGTTCAGGAAAGGTTGTAATCACCAAAGTTGCCAAGCCTTCGCCAAGTTTTGTGCCAATCCTTTGAGTAAATTTAGAGAGATTTCACTGGATAAATTAGAACCATGGCTTGCTGGTGGCGCTAGAGTCAAAGTCAGATGACTACCAATTTCATTACGATTCGTCCTCTGTGGAACAAAATTTCAAGGCATTCCATTCAATAGTTTGAGATATTTCACAACCTCATGGTAGCGCTAGAGGAAAAAAGTAAGGAGATGACTCATTGGGATTCATCCTCTTGGGATTATGAATGTCTGCAAATTGTAATTACCAGTAATTGTTGAGATACTTCTGCTTGGACCAAATTGGTCGACTGACCAACCAACATTGCCATCCCAAAAGCCACTCTGCTATCGTGGTTAAAAACTAAAGCACTGTTTTAATATTAGCCTTGAATAGTTTTTAGGTATTTTGGAACGCCCAATTTGACTTAATGTAATGCAAAAACTGCATGTGGCACATCAGGCAAAGAAATTTCAGCCAGTAGCAGGTTATATGCTCTTAATCGTACAGACTGTGGTGAGAATAAATACACATGGTAGCTGGGGGGTTGTGCATCTCAAAAGAGGGTTACGAGTGAATACCCTGAGGTCAGATGACCAAACTGCACTGAAACATCACTTGTTAGGCCTTTAGAAACAAGCTTCTGTGACAGTGAGTGATTAGTGACTAGTCATTTTTCTCTGTTAGAAGTTTTATCCATTGTGGTCTGTTACTTGCGGTTTGGTGCACTTTGGTGCTAATGGCTTCGGTGTGCTAAGCTCTTTGTATTGACAATGCCAGGCAGTAAAAGTGCTTGCTACATATTACTGTGACTTCAGCCATCTGTGCCATATGCTCATAATTGTCATGTGTGCAGTAGTACACGACAACTGTTGTTGATAGTATCTAAAGCTATTTATGAATTGCCTAATTAATCTCTCCTGCTCAAGTTGCACTAGTCAAGGGGAAGTAGTGCATGATATGATAAATTGGGCAGCATGGATGTAAAATTGTGCCAGCAAATTTTACTGCTGCACTAGTCAATATTGTTTTATTAAAAAGTGGATCAAATGACTGTGTAATGTGAAAGGTGTCACTCATAGTGATGAAACCACAGAGAAGTTTCACCAACTGCAGTTCCCCTCACATCCACGAAGAGTTTGAACCTGTCTCAGCTCAGTTTTGGTTTTATTAACTGCAGCCTTACTGTTTGGTTCACTTTCACCACTGTCAGCATTGTTTTCAGCAGCAACAGGCAGCTGTTTTCAGCGAGAAGGCTCTGATAAACCCACGGTACACTACCTGCTCAGCACCAAATGGCAGACAGACGAAAGTTGCGACTAGCTGGTGTGCATGGTGGAGCATTTGGCAGCTAAAGAGTCACATGTTTTTCTCAGGAGCTGGTACAGACCAAAAGGAGAGCTAAAAGGGAATGAATATTATTGGACTTACATTCGTCAGGTGGCCAGAAATATGACTTCAAGTAACTGCTAATGTTGCTCTGTGACTGCTAAATATGAAAATAGGAAAGTGTTTGCCAAATATTATCAGGTACAAATATGTCAGTGTCGTGTATACAGCCTGTTATGGAAAGCCGTTTGAGCATTTATTCGATATCCTTGATATCAAACTTCATTTTCCTTTACTAGTATGGAAAGCCGTTTGAGCATTTATTCGATATCCTTGATATCAAACTTAATTTTCCTTTACTAGTACAGACTTTGTGCGTACTAGTACGACATTTCGGCGCACTAGTCAGCCTGTTGCGTTGTCCGCAAGTGGCCAAAACATCAATTACTGCAGCTTTGAAATCAAGACTGAGTATTTTTACCTGATCAGAGCCCATATTTATTTTGTGACTCAGAATAGAAAATTGGCCTAACCTAGTCCAAAATTTTCAGACTGTTTCTTTTAGTCTTAGAGCAGCGGAACTGTCTTAACCCCTTAAGAGTTTCCTGCAGTGGGCAAATAATAGGACAAACTTGCATGCACAATGGAATGGAAATATTTGTTTAGGTTGTTTTATGTAAAATTATAACAAGCTTCTTCAAAGATACTGACTCCATTCAAACCTTTTGTATTTCATTTTGTCTGGGATAAATGCTCCAGACTGGCCACTGCTTTCAGTTATATATTCAGTCATTTGAAAAACAAGGAATTACACCAAGAAACAAAGCACGACATCAAAGCAAGTGCGGGGCAGATTGCCATGACATTTGGGAATGGATATTCAACTTCCTCAACAGGATGAATCCCAATGTTTTCTTCTGAAGTTACTTTTATCATCAACCTCATGTTTAAATTTCCACATTCCACACACGTATATCAAATGGGCAAAATGCCATTAAATTTGTTAAGCACATTCCTATCTCAAGACGGTGAAATCTTTATTCTAGGTTCCCTCAATGCAACCCACGCCACCACCACCACACATACACACACACACATTTCTTTCATTTTGTTGTTATTTAGTTAACGCTCACTTATATGTTTCTATTACCTATTCCCAACATGAGGGTCTAAATACAAAACCCTCTCCACACATTTATTCATTTTTGTTTGCCTAAAAAATTCTACTTAAATATACTTTGTTAAATTGTAAAAAATCCTTCAGCCTATATCAGTTGATAAATGGCCCACCACATGGAAGTTAACTCTAGAATGTAACACCGCCTCATCACTAAAACTCCCACATTTCAAACAAACAAACCAAGGACCTCAGAGTCCTCAAGTGTAGCATGATGGGATGGGATTTTAATGACCCCATGGCATTTTTCAAGGGCTACCCTCAGAACAAACATTAACCACCATTAACTACCATTAACACTATAATAATAGCATAACTATTTTAATTTAAAGAGATTAGAACAAGTATATACTCATTCAGATTTTTTTAGCAATGCTAGCAGTGCGGCTCTTGGGATGGCAAAGTTGGTCAGACGGTCAGTTGGTCCACCACTTTGGTTAAGACAGTAATCTCTCAACAACTATTTGATGGATAGTCATGAAATTTTGCACAGACATTCATGTCCCCCACGAGATTAATTGTAACGGAATTTAGCTCAAAGTACCACTGTGCTTGAATTACAGCCTCACAGGGGTCTAGTATGATTGTAGATTATTAGTCTTGTATAAGCTTGGAACCTCAAACCCACTAGTTAAAAATCTGTCTTAAGATGTTCAGTAGTTTGATTACATTTCCATTGCTTATGTTTTTGTCCAGGGAGTGGCCGGTGGTGGCACTGGCCACCCCTGAAATCTGATTGGCCACCCCAGGTGCCACCCCATTATCATATACAATTCAATTGGCTTTATTGGCATGGGAAACTGAGTTAACATTGCCAAAGCATGTGTGAAATAAAAACATATACATAAACAGAAGGAATTTGCTATTAAAATATATACTGATAAGTAAAACAAGATAATAATAATTTAAAAAATTGTAGACATGAAGTAAAAAATAAAATACAAATACAACTTGTGAAAACTACCTAAACATTGCAAAAAAAAATGTGTTTTTTAGATGAATGTGTGTGTGTGTGTGTGTTGGTCATTCACTGTCGCTCAGGTTATGGCATGTTGATACATATTGGGCAGCAGGATCTGCCCTGTATTTGAGTATTTTCAATGCTGAGAGGTCATTCATCTCTTTGAGATCTGAGATTTAGCCTCACCTGTCCAACAGTGATTTTTGTGTCTTCCTTTTTCGATTGCCACTTTGTGGACCCTGAGCCTGGACTTGGTTGGAATCAGTCTCTGCTTTCTCTCTCTGACAGTAGAAAGATAATCTGCCAATTCATAATCTCTGTTTAGGGCCAGATAACATTCTGATCTACTTTGGCTTTTAGTTTCTTCTTTCCAGTGTTTCAAATAGGATTCTTTACATTACTATAATTACTTTAAATTACTATAATTTGGTTTCCTCTGTTTGGAAAGCCATGTTGTTGTGAGACTGGCCGGAGTGTGTCTGAGAGGGACCAGGTAGTCTCAGCAGCAACTGACATTGGGGACTCTTTTCTGGGCCCAGCTCTTGGGCTTCGAGGGCTTTGGAATGGAGGGTGTGTCGGGCTGTATTTAAGGTGATTTAAAGAATTTGAACGCTCAATTTTGAATGTTAATTCTGCACCACAGGCATTTGTTGGTGTTTTTCTGGGTACATGTAAAATGTATCTGTAGAATTCTGCATGTAAAGATTCTGTTGGATGTTTGTCCCTATGATCTGCAATCTGCCTGGTCAGAGGTAGGACATTAGTTTGAACCAACTGTTTGACGAGTAAGCCGGACTTTATTTTATATTAATATTGTAAAACTTAATAAAAGTGTTTGCAAGTGTCTGTGTAGCATTTTACTGTGGCACATTTTCTGTATGATATTTGTATTGTAGATTTGAAGTTTAGCACAATTTTGTCGATACAATATTTTGTCCACATAGGCTTATTTATCTTAATTTTGTTGGTACTTTATACTGTGACTGTATTTTTTTTAATGTGCATTGTTTTCTTTTGTATGTAAACACTTTTGGAGGCATGATTTCTTTTTGAGGACTTCAAGAATAAACTAAGGAAGCTTTAGGCTACTACATTTGTATGGTGCCGAACTGTTGTGTTGTCAATGGTAGGTCAATTTTTATTTTTAAATTAAAATATGTAAACACAGGAATGTAACAAACTGTGACATACTGTAATGTTAGTAAATAAAGTTGATTTCATGTGATTTCACATGCACATGCGACGCGTACTTTATACAGGGGTGCTGTATAAGTCAAGGCCCCACTTGGGCCACCCCAGTCAAAAAAGTCTGGACACACCACTGATAATTAGTTAATTAAACTATTTACTTCTACCTCTACTATGTGGAACTTGCTTTTTTTTTCTTGACATGATTTTAAGTGTAAGAACTGTGTGAATTACATTAGTAAGTCTTATACTTACAAATACAGATACTTGAGACACAGATGAGTTGTTAAGGGAAGCCAGCTAATGTCTAATGGCTTAGCAGAAACCGGAAGCCCACATTTCACTGAAGAGAGAGCACTCTCAGAGGAGAATGCCTTTTACATCACCACAAAAACCCTATTAGAGGTTGTTAGAGGTTAGAGGCACATTGTTTTCTGTGTTGTCTTGTTAGTGGGGGACTTCATTCATCTCTCCACAACCAGCAAAATGAGGGTTTAAGGCAGGGCTTCAAGGCATATACTGTAGATCCACTGTTGTGTGAAATAAGTATTTTATTTCATTTATGTTATTAACAGTTATCAATACAAAGTGATTTCAATGGAAGCCACGCATTCATGTCAAATTATGCTTGGGCCCAGCAGTGTGTTTCAGGCTGTGCCATCATAAATCTACTGGTCCCTCTGACAGGAACAACATTCCCTAGCCGCGACCTAACTTACATTTAAGCTGCCTTTAAAATCCTACACTCACCCAAGCAAAGAGAATGTACTGGTCTGGACCTGGTCATCTACATCTGCTCAAGTTAAACTACAGTGGCTGGCTCAGCTGGCTTGATGGACAACTTCACCTGAATGCCGTGGCCCACTCAGTTGTCCAACCACCATCACTGTAGCCTATATCTTGTTCCACTAAACTTACCAATAGCCACTAGTTAGCATCACTTCTGGTATGAGAAACCTTTCCTAAATTATGTCCCTTTACCTGGCTTATCAAAGAAAAGAAAATGCTTTCAATATAAAGTTGTATGTGAGTTTAAGACTGCATCCAAGTGTACAGGGTCATCAGGTGGGCACCATCTCAATAACTGGTGATATATTTATCATTTTACAGCACAATGGTGTAAAAGAAGATTTAGTTGCTGTTCCCTTTTTTGCTACTCACAAAAACCAAAACCAAATATTATATACAAAAATGATATACACTAGATCTGGAAATAAAATTATTTTACATGGGTGAGTGCTGTGGATGAATTTAGCAGTCTCACGAGGGAAGAAGCTTCTATGAAGTCTGGTGCTATGACAGCAGATGCTTCTGTATCTCTTTCCGGACGGCAGCAGGGTGAACAGGCTGGTGTTTTGGGGGGGGGGGGGGGTACTGTCCTTTTGTTTCCTTTGGGCTCTGCACTGACACCTCACCTCTCTGATATCACTGGTGCTCGGTAGGTTGGTACCAATGACCTTCTGAGCGGTTTTAATCACTCGCTGAAGAGCCCTCGGGTCCTGAACTGTGGACATCCCATGCCAGTTTGTGATGTTTCCAGTCAGGATGCTTTCTATTGCTCCTCCATAAAAGTTAACAAGAACTTGGCACAGGCATTTTGCCTTCTTAGGTTTCCTTAAGAAATACAGCCGTTTCTGAGCTTGTGAAGATGTGAGAGGACCATCTCAGGTTCTCTGTGATGCTGATTCCCAGAAACCTAACCTTGGGGGGCTCTGGTTTTGAGCACTGGCGTGGAAGAGGTGTGACTGCCAATCCGTACAGTATGGGGTCTGTTTGTCAGGAAGTCCAACATCCAATTACAGAGTGTGATACTCAAGCCCAGAGTACTAAGTTTTCCAGTTAGTTTCATGGGGGAGATTGTGTTGAATGCTGAGGTGAAATCAGCAAACAGCATTCTGATGTTAGTGTTGTTGTTCTGAACGTGTTTGAAGACTGAGTGGAGGGCAGTGGAGATGCCATCCTCTGTGGATCTGTTGGTTCTGAAAGCAAACTGATGAGGGTCCAAGCTGGCTGATTGGCATATGTTCTTAGTACACGGCCAGGGATGTTATCAGGCCCAGCAGCTTAACTCATATTCACTCAGCAGGATTCTTCTCACATCCGCTGTGGATATTAACAGTGGCTGGTCATCTGGAGGCGGAGTAGACTTTACAGCTGACTCTTTGTTGGGGAGATCAAAGCAAGCATAAAATGTATTTAGCTCATCTGGTAACATAGACTCACACAGGATGGGGGCTCTCCTGCTTTTGTAGCCTCTGATGTTTTTAAACGCCTGCCACATTTCCTCGGTGTTGTCTCTCCTGATGTCTCAGCTTTGCCTCCTTCATGCCAGCTTTCAGTCTCGCTCTGGCAGTTCTGTAAGCTTCTTTGTCTCCTGACCGAAAAGCAGCTTTTTTGGCTCTGAGTAGAGGCCTCACCTCTACATTCATCAAGGCTTTCTGGTTGGGGAATGATTTCATTGTCTTTGTGGTCACCACATCATAAACGCATTTGCTGATGTATCATGTCACTGATGATGTATATTCCTCAAGGTTGATGTGGTTCTCTGGGTAGCAGCATCTCTGAACATAAGCCAGTCTGTGCATCCAAAACAGTCCTGTGGAGCTGCTGTAGCTTCATCTCTCCACACTTTTACTTTTTTACTGATGGTTTGAACCTTAGCTGGGTGTAAGTAGATAACAATACCAGACCTGTTCTGGAGCTCCCTGATGGTGTTTCATTCCCGTTTCAATGCCAGCGGACATGCTGCAAGCTCTCTCCCGGACTTTATTATTATTATTTTAATTGTAATTGCTATTGTTATTATTTGTAGTAGTAGTAGAAAATGTGTTGGTAATGGTGGTATGAGTAGTGGCAGTAATAGTATTAGTGGTGGCAAAGGTAGTATTAGTATTAGCATTAGTGTACATTCATTTATTTAGGTATTTTTTCTCACATACCTTCCCTTGGAAAGGGGATAAGAGGTGGTTCCATCCCCTTTCTCCAATTGACCCAAAGACTTTGTCTGCTTTGTCTTTTGTCTTGCAATAAATAAAAAATAAATAAAAATAACTGGTGTTTTGTTAAGTTGTGAAAGCAACAGTATGTTGCAGGATCTCAGAACCACACCCCCCCCCACCCCCTTTACCTGCACCCACACACTCAACACAGCCCTCAGTAGGAAGTAAGGGCACTTTCATAAATGCATGCGTCGCTTATACAGATTACTTATAAGAAGACTTTCTTGACAGTTCACGACCAGAAGACGGTTTAGGCTTCTGAGTTAATGCTAAAATGACATACCTACACTCAGAAAATCGTGGGGTTGGTCCATTTTCCTTTCACACAACAAATGAACCGAACCAGAGTTTGTTGGACCTTGACCCCCCCCCTTTTCAAGTCGTCTCGGTCTAGTTCTTTGGTCTGCATCAGATTTAAATTCCCAACTTTCACACTACCCCAAATAAACAAACAACCTGGGAAAAGCACCAGAGTTTATTTAAATTCAACCAATCACGTTAGGTGTGAAAGCACCCTCAATCACATTTGCAAGGACTATGTACTTAACTAAATGAATAACATTACTTGTGCTAATAGATTGATAATCCACTTCTATATATTTAGATTATACTGGTAGAAACATACTTAAAGCCATGGTTTTATATTCCCAGGTCCATTAAACATAATCTCTAATGTGATTGCCGTGGTTAGGAGTACAGTTTGAATGTTTGTGGCTTTGATTGTCCTTATCCTCTAGAAGAATTTGAGTCACAGATGTATTTAAATTCTACAGTTGCCCCTGCTTTACAGTACTGAAGTGTCCATTTTCTCCATTGTTGTTGCAGGGTATGGTGAGATCTTTCCAGTTACCCTGCATGGTAAGGTAGCGTGTGTCTTGTATGCCATGGTGGGCATCCCTCTCATGTTTCTTGTCATCCTCGATGTGGGCGACTTCCTCGCTATGCTAATGTCCAGAGCCTATGTCCGCATTCACACCCTCTGCAAAATCCTCCGATCCCACACCTGGTCACCGTGGAAGCCTCGGAAGAGGGCAGGGGACTTGAGCCACCGGGCACTGGAGGACGGCACCTTTGTTTTCAGCCATGACGTTGTGGTCCATAAACCCCTCGACATCCGGCAGGTGCTGCACAGTCAGGCAGATGTACGGCACAAGTCCATCCAGCTTCAAAACAACAAAGAGATTTTTGAGAAGATTCTCGCCAGGGAGAATTTACTTACAAAGGGCCCGCTGCTCAGGACCATCTCCTGCCCAGAGCTAGACCGGCTGCCACCACCACCCAAAGGATATGCCATATGGGACTTTACAGGGTTAGGGGATGGAATGGAAATGCTGGATGTACCCTTTGTACTGATTCTTTTCATCGTGTTTGCCTACATTTTTTTGGGTGGTTTGATTCTGCCGTTGTGGGAAACTGAATTCAATGGCTTTGACCCCTTCTACTTCTGCTTCATCACGCTCACTACCATTGGTTTTGGTGACATTGTACCCAATCACCCTAAGTACTTCATGCTTACCTCACTCTTCATCATTGTCGGCATGGCCATCATGTCCATGGCCTTCAAGCTGGGCCAAACACGAATTGTAAGCTGCTACCGCCAATGCATCAAGTTCATCAGCAGGGGAAATGTGGAGACTTTCAGAAAGAAAGAGAACAACTAGGTTACCAGGCGAATCTCTACCTCACGTCCAAGAGTTGTACTTGCTAGCAGTCATAGTATTGAGACAAGCTTAAAACGGGTGTCTGTGGAAACTTCCAGTGCATTCTTTGTGCTAGCTGTTCGGCCATAAGCTTGAGCAAAATAAAAAGTGTGCATGTACCAAACGCTTTTGTTCAGTGAAGGAGGGTGATATTCAAAATGATTCCTATAAATAAGAACAAATTCTGCATATCTAGAATCTTGCCCAGGAATGACTATTAGTTGTACTGTAGTGCTATATGGTGCTCTTGGAATTGTACTGCCTTACTGTAAAACAATAGTGTTGCTTTTGTTTATAAGTCAAAACTCTTCCTCACATGGTGGAGGAAGTATTTCGATTCTTAACTTAAGTAAAAGTACTACCACACTGAAAAAATATTCTGTTACAAGTAAGTCCTGCATTGAAATTGAAATGCATAAAAATGTCCCCTGTGACTGTTATACTATTATATATTATATCATTAGATTATTATTAATTCAATTAAATTTTATTCATACAGCCCTTTTTCAAAAATCACAATTTACCTGAAAGGGTTTTACTATCTGTAGAACATATGACACCCTCTGTCCTTAGACCCTCTATTCGAATAAGGAAAAACTACACAAAAAACCCTTTTAACAGGGAAAAAAATGTAAGAAGCCTCAGGAAGAGCAACAGAGGAGGGATCGCTCTCCCAGGACGGACAGACATGCAATAGATGTCGTGTGTACAGAATGGATTCACAACAGAAGATCACAGTATATACAAAATGTAGGTTGTAAACTATTACTCATGCATTAATGTAAAAGCAGGATTTTACTGTTGTAGTTGGTCGAGGTGGAGCAAACTGTTTTGCATAGAACTGCAACTATTATTTTCACTATGGATTAATCTGCTGATTATGTTCTCATTTATTAACAACCAGTTAATTGTTTGATTGTTTGGTATGTACAAATTCAGAAAATAGTGAGAAATGTCGTCATAATTACCCTGAGCACCTTCACAATGGTAAATGGACTGTACTTGTATAGCACCTTTCTAGTCTTCCGACTTCACACACGTTCATACACTGATGGCAGGAGCTAACTGCTCATTAGTACAAAGGACCCTAACCATTCTCCCACACAGAAGGCACAGGCTCGATAGCAATTTCGGGTTCAGTATCTTGCTCTAGGACACTTCGACACATGGACAGGGGGAAGCCAGGATCAACCCGCAGATCTTCCAATTGGTGGACGACCCGCTCTTCCACAAAGCTACAGCTACACAATGCTTGTTTAGTCCAAACTATAGTCCAAACCTCAAAATTATAAAAAGAACATTTTTAAATTATTAAAATTATTAAAAAAAGAAGCAGCAAATCCTCACATTTGAGAAGCCGGAACCATGAAATGTTTTTGCATGAAAAATGACAAACGATGAGCAAAACAGATGTCAATTCATTTTCTGTCAATCGATTACTTGATTTATTGACTAATCCTTTAAGTTGTACTTGTATAAGTTGGATAGTTTAATTTATAGCAAACCATCATATTTTATCAGGTCTTGATATGTTTTGTATGCCAACATTAAATAATTAATCCATAACATAACATAATTTAATCCAACATCTGAATTTAATGTGTGCGTAAATGGTTGTCTGTCTATGTGTCAGCAATGATGTGTTTCCTAATTTAAACTGTGGAGAATAAATTAATACAAATGGCAAGACCTGCAGATAATAATGCAATCCACTACAATAGGCCTGCAATAAATACCAGTAGTAAAGGAACATCTGATACTAGTGATGTTACATCTGATACTAGTGATGTTACATCTGATACTGGCACTTTAAAGAGTTCTTGCAGTGGGAACGGCAGTTTCTGTCGAAGCATTGTGTCGAAGCTTGTGTTGCTATGAGAATATGACATCTTCAGCTACGTTTGAAGCTTCATTTTGGGTGTACAGTAGCTTGGGATTGGGGTGCACTTCGACACTGGCTGGCACTTTGTCAGTGTAAGTATTAAAAGCCTCAAAACCTGGGGCCTTATTTATAAAAGCAAGCGTAAGACAAGCTCTAAACGTGTGCATAGTATCTGTCCGTACTTCACTTCACCCACAGACAGGGAGGTTAAGATACTGTGGCGACCCAAGAGCAGGCATGCAGGAAAGCTTCTCAGCATGCACCAGGGCAATGGACTTATGGACATAAGTCACATTTTATATGTCCTGCATTATTATCAATCAATCAATAACGTTTATTTGTCATATAAGGTACAATCACAGTAAAAAGTATGATATATTATGTTGTGTTATTGTATTATTAAGCAAATGCGGTTAGATGCAGATTTCCCTGCAAACATTTTGGCTTGGTTGAAATGATGTTGCGCCAGTTGTTACTCTATAAATATCCTGTTTAATGTCAAACTTCATCTCCATTGTTTTATTTGACACTTCCACAAGTAGTCTATACATTAGCCCCGAAGTGATGCGGAAACATTTATCCATGCATTTGTTACTTTGGGGCTGGATTACTGCAATTCCTTATTATATGGCAGCCCAAAAAAGTCCCTAAAGACTCTCCAGTTGATACAGAACACTGCGGCACTTGTACTGACAAGAACTAGGAAAGAGATCATAATTCTCCAATATTAGCTTCTCTGCACTGGTTCCCTGTAAAATCCCGACTAGAATTTAAAATCTTTCTCCTCACCTACAAAGCTCTTAAAAAGCTCATAGTACCTTATTGCCCCACTACAGCATTCTCAGAATGCAGGGCTACTTGTGGTTCCTAGAGTCTCCAAAAGTAGATTGGGAGCCAGAGCCTTCAGCTATCAAGCTCCTCTCCTGTGGAATGTGATCCCAGTTTGAGTTCGGGAGGCAGACACCATCTCAACATTTAAGAGTAGGCTAAAGACTTTCCTCTTTGATAAAGCTTATAGTTAGGGCTGGTTCAGGTGAGTCCTGAACCATCCCTTAGTAATGCTGCTATAGGCCTCGACTTCTTCTCTCCCCCGGAGTTTTGTGCTTTCTCGTCCCGCTCTTCTCTCTTATTGTCACTTTCAGCAGGAATTTCAGCCTCCAGAAATTTTTCTGGATCTGTGACTATGGTGACCTGCTGGGGCAGTGCTGCTGTGTCTATGGTGGAGGGGACCAGTGGCTCGGGTCCTGCTCGTTAGGCTCTAACCGGAGCTGCTCGGTTGTCCGCCTGGACCCATCCTCTTCCCTTATGTTTTACATCCTACACTTTTCATCATAACTATACAATTTTTATTATTGCATGTACTGTGATTTTCTGCTTTGAATCTATTCTGTACATACGACATCTATTGCATGTCTGTCCATCCTGGGAGAGGGATCCCTCCTCTTTTGCTCTTCCTGAGGTTTCTATCAATTTTTTCCCTGTTAAGAGGGTTATAGATTGTAAAGCCCCTTGAGGCAAAATTGTGATTTGTGATGTTGGGCTATATAAATAAAATTGAATTTAATTGAATTAAAGTGCAAAACACAACAGCAAAACACAAGGGCAAATCAGAAAATAACAGCAAATCAGAAATCACAACAGCAAATTGCAAATGTTTTCTGTTTTGCAAATGTGTTTTGCACTTCAGAGCCTCCATAGATTTGTCCAAATATAAATAAAGATTCAGTGTGGGGACATGGGACATATGATTCACTTTACGTAATAGTCAAATAGAGAATTGTAGAAGAAAGAATAGATATTGGGCACAGCACTACTCCAGTGTAATTTATAGATTATTTTGTTTTGATTTGGATTTTTATTGTTGCACTTTCCAAAAGTTTCAGCATAACAGAAATTAAACCCATCCATCCATCCATCCATTATCTGCCACTTATCCGGGGCTGAGTCGCGGGGGCAGCAGTCTAAGCAGAGACACCCAGACTTCCCTCTGCCCAGACACTTCCTCCTGTCCACATAAATAATGAACTGGACCAGTGACAAAGGGCATTCCTGCCGGAGTCCAACATCCACCGGCAACAAGTCTGACTTACTGCCAGCAATGCGAACCAAACTCCTGCTCCAGTCATAGGGACCGGACAGCCCTTAGCTGAGGGCCCCGGACCCCATGCTCCCAGAGCAACCCCCACAGGTCGCCACGAGGGACACAGTTGAATGCCTTCTCCAGAGCCACAAAACACATGTGGACTGGTTGGGCAAACTCCCATGAACCCTCCAGCAACCAGTTGTGCGTTAAAGCAATAAGCCCCAGGAGGACGTGGTTTACAGTGAATTTAGAACAGCTAAGGGGCGTTGTTAAAATCACTGTAAAGCACAGCCTCATGTAGCTTATTGCTTTTATTGAACGGTTACTAAATATACCTGGCAAGGTTTCATAACATAAATACACAGCAACAAACAATGCAGTTTAATGATAACAAATAATCATTCTTCCACCAAGCAATGTAGTTCTTTAGCAACATTTAGCAAAATGGTTGCCAAGCAACACACAGACGTAGTGGAAAGCATGCTTAAAGATTGGGGTGATCTGGATATCACCATTAATTGTGCAATTGTTGAAGTAGTGTTCAATTACGTATTTGCTGGTACAGGGGTGTTTGTCTCTGAACAGGTGCGTTTTAATTGCGAGGTGCCAGAAGCAAGGATATTGCTCCAGCATCTTCTCTCATTGTAGTTTGGGCGCCAGTAAGATTGCAGGGAAGATTCCATTTATGCCCCATCATTGACATGATTTCTCTTGCCTCTAGGTCAGCATCAGATAGTTTTTGTACTTAGTGCACAAGCCTCTCTTCCATAAGTAGATGCATGCTTTCTTCTGCGCGGTGATACGGTCACAACAAGGCCTGTGGATTATCTCTTTTAACTGGGTCACGATTTCTGGAAAGACATATTGCTGTTAAGTTTTTCAAAGCCATTTCTTTGGTGCTTTTAGCACAACAAGCCGAGTGCCATCTAGTTCCACTATATTCGAGAGAAGGCAGGCATCTCTACGGCCGATATCTCCAAAACTCGGCAAATAGCACTACAAATACTTTAACTATAAATCCTGATCACTGCTCAGTAAAACTGCAATATTTATGACACACAGACATTGGACCACTGAATAATTATGGTTTACTATAGTAAACCATACACATACATTCTGAAGTGACTCATCATCTGTAAGAAACTATAATAGTAGGGTAATGATGCAGAACGATAATGAATCTGTGTCAAAGCTGTTCATAACAGGAATTGAACTCACACTCAAACTGTAAGTAGTGGAGAAGCTGGTGGGGTGACAGTGTTTAGAGGTATGTTTTGGTTATTACTGAGCTTATACTGTAGTTTCCTGCTGTGAATTCTTTTGACCAGCAGATGCCCCTAGTGAACACTATTCAAGTTCAACACTCCTGGCTGCATTGCTTTCATTCTTCAACAAGGCTTCATGAGCTTGTATGAGGTATTACTGTTTGGCCATCTGTCACAATCAGGGTGATCTTTGAATTATTGTCTTGTCTTTTGGTCGAAGCAGCAACACCTTGTTAACCACTTACAATAGAAACATGGTAGAATAATTTACATACTGGAAGTACATAATTGATGGATGGATGGCGTGGCTTTCTCTTGTCCCAGTGCATCCTGTGTCTCCCCTCTGAGCTTCATATCTGTTTAAATCACCATTTCCAGTAAGCTTATCCTTTTTTTCGATGCTCATCTGTAACACATTTAACTTTTATCCATATTACATTTGTCATCACCAGTCAGTGTAGTACAACTTTCAAGTCGAGTGCTTGTATTAATACATTTTCATCATTGATTTGCTGTTTCCTGCCTTTTGAGTTAATTAGGTGCATGTTCCCTTTAAGTGTGATATTTTTCCTCTGCTTGTTAAGCTCTACCCATGATTCCTCCCCCTATCTATTGCCATGGTCATCAGAATTATATGTACTATGATTTTCTGCTACGAATCTATTCTGTACATACAACATCTATTGCATGTCTGTCCGTCCTGGGAGAGGGATCCCTCCTCTGTTGCTCTTCCTGATGTGTGTTCCAATTTATCTGTACATTGTACAGATTGTAAAGCCCTTTGAGGCAAATTGTGATATTGGGCTATATAAATACAATTGAATTGAATTTAATTGAACTATCCAAAGCCAGCTTATTGCCTCCTTATTGATACAAATAATTGAACTTCTCTGAAAGTTGGCCTCTGAGACATTAACATCCCTGTCCAGAGAACTGATAAGCTTTCCCCCAGTGTCTTCAATTTGACGATTTGTGACAGGCCTGTAAGAACTCTCAGAGCATGAACAGCAAAGGTTGATAGTCAACTCTGACAACCTAAGCCAGCTTAGTTAATTATGACTTGCTCTCCCTGATTAAAAGAAACGTCTTGTGATCTCCGGTCTTCATCAAGTGAAAACCAGGACTTGTAGAACTTTATGACTAAAGGAACAAAGCAAGTAACTTTGCCATGCATAATCAAATGTATTAATCCATGTGTAACATTAAGTAACAATATAAATATGGAACTTGATGTTGTCAGGCTGATGCTGTAAAAGAGCAACAGACCCTGTTAACAAGAACTGTTCTTTATGTAAAGAAATTAATATGATGTTGTACAACATATGGATCACCATTTTGTGTATTAACAAAACTATTCTTTCAGGACATCCAGAATAATTTAGGACAGCATGTGTGATAATTTGGGATGCAGTTTAATTATCGTAAGTCCTTGCTTGCAACCCCAATGACAAATTTCACAGAATGGTTTGAACTGATTTCTTGTTGCCTTAACCTTGGTATTAATCAATTAAACATGCCTAAGTTTACTTGATGTTACATATTAGCCTATTATGATGTTAAGCCTTATTCTGTCCTCACTCCACTTGTCATAGCTTCTATGATGTGTTTAGCATCTTTGAATAGCTAATGAAACAGGAAATGTAAGTATGCATTTACACAACAAATTAATTGATCATATATAATAAGATACAAAGCAAATAGAAATGTCATCTCTGCCCCACACACAGCACAGGGTGCTGTGTATGTCTATTAGGAAGAAGAAATAACCCCTCCCTTTTGCATGCCTGAGATCCAAAGATTGCTGAAATATATGGTCATTTAACTTGTGTGATTGTAGTTTACTATTTTATTTACTGTTACAGTGGCAAGAAAAAGTATGTGAACCTTTTGGAATTTCGTGGTTTTCTGAATAAATGTGTCATAAAATGTGATCTGATCATCTAAGTCAAGGGTATTGACAAACATAATGTGTCTAATAAATAATTTCAGGGCCAGAAATACAGCCATCAACTCCAGGCAATTGATGTGCTACTTGAGCCTCCCGTTCCCCTTGGGCTTGGACGACCACTTAAGACCGCACCCCAGCCCGTAAGGGAAGCTTCCGTCCTTAGCAGTTTGCGACGACATGGTACGCCGAGAGTGGGACGCAAGGCAAGGAAACCGGGGTCTGAACAATATAGTTAGTGTACGAAGCCCGCGGTACGTCACTTTTATTAGCCTCCGAGGATTGGCCCTTGGATGAAATCCACTGGCTCTGAGCCACAAACGATCTCATGTGTAACAGCCCCAAAGGAATCACCGTGGAGGCTGACGCCATGAGACCCAATAATCTTTGACACTGATGAACAGTGAGGTGTCGACCTAGCCCAACCACCGAATGGTCTCGATCCGAGCAGGAGACAAGTGTACCCACGTCGTAACCGAATCCCAAACGACTCCCAGATAAGTCGGTAGGAGAAAGAACGCTCTTCTTGGCATTGAGTCTCAACCTGAGAGAAATTAGATGAGCCAGCACAACATCTCTGTGCTGAAGCGCCATCTCTCGCAACTGTGCTAATATTAGCCAGTCGTCGATGTAATTCAAAATGCGAATGCCCTGGAGTCGCAACAGAGTCAGTGCTGCATCCATGCATTTTGTGTACGTGCGGGGTGATAAGGCTAGGCCGAACAGAAGAACCCAAAATTGGTAAGCTTTGCCCCCGAAAGCGAACCTCAGGTACTTCCTGTGTTGTGGCAATATTTCATTAACACTCTAGCTGTGTTTCAGGCCCTAGTAAATGACGTGCTGTGAGATATACTTAACCACTTTGTCTTCGTGTACTTGGATGACCTTCTCATTTCTGCCAAGAATGAGAGGGAAAATGAGCAGCACGTCCAGAAGGTTCTTTAGCAGGTGTTGGAGAACCAATTACATGTCAAAGCAGAGAAATGTGAGTTCCACCAGCAGTTGAAAAGGTCTCCTTCCTGGATTTCATCGTGTTGCCTGGAGAGATCCATCTGGAAGCTAAGGTAGGTGCAGTCACAGACTTGCCTGTTCCTTTTGAACGCAATAAAAGTACAAAGATTTCTTGGGTCTGCAACTTTTTACAGACAATTTATCAAACTACAGTTCTGTTGCTGCCCTTTTGCATGCCCTCACCACCTCAGGCACCAGGTTCCTGTGTGGCTTTCCGGTCCCCCAAGGAAAGGTTTACCTCCATACCCATCCTCAGCTTGCCCCCCAAGCTCCTCAGACAGTGTTTCTGGTGGCCATCACTGTAGGTCAACAAAAAGGAGTTCATCGCTGCCTTTCCAGTTTTTGCCCAGAAAAAGACCTCTGGCCACCGTCTGTCTAGACTAATATAACCCCTTCTAATTCCGCGGCGGCCTTGATCCCACATCTCCTTCTGTCCCTGTCAGAAGGTAACACTGTGATACTCACCTTGTAGATCGTTTTTTACAAGATGGCACATTTTGTTTCTTTGCCCAAACTCCCCTCTTCCAAGGAGACCGCAGAGGTTATGTTCGCCCATGTTTTTTATTTACATGGCCTTCCCCCAAGATGTGGTGTCCAAATGGGATCCCCACTTTGCTTTTCGCTTCTGGAAGGAGTTCTGCAGGCTAATCTGTGCCAAGGCGAGCCTTGCTTCTGGGTTCCACCCCCAGTCCAATGATCAAACTGAACGTTACAACCAGGAGATGGAGACAGGGCTCCATTGTGTGACCTCGCAGAACCCAACCTCATGGAGCCGACAGTTCTGTCGAATATGCTCATAACTCTCTTCCAGTGTTTGTGTGTATGGGCTGCGGCATATGGTCAGACCCCTCCTGGACCCCCTTCAGTTCGCCTACCAGCCCCGGCTGGGAGTTGAGCATGCCATCATCTTCCTGCTGCACCACATTCACACCCACCTGGACAAGCCGGCAAGCACTGTGAGGATCATATTTTTTGATTTCTCCAGTGCCTCAAACACCATCCAGCCAACCCTGCTGGGTGAGAAGCTGGCAGCGATGCAGGTGAATGTCTCCCTCGTGTCCTGGATTGTTGACTACCTGACTGGCAGACCACAGTATGTGCGTCTGCAACACTGGGGCCCCTCAGGAGACTGCCCTCTCTCCCTTCCTCTTCACCATCTACATCACAGACGTCAATCCACCACACAGAGTCAGAAGTTTTCTGACAACTCACACATTGTGGTGGGATGTATCAGTGGTGGTGATGAGACTGAGTACAGGGCTATGCTGGGTAACTTCGTCTCATGGTGCGAGCAAAACCATCTGCAGCTCAATACGACAAAGTCTAAGGAGCTGGTTGTAGACCTACAAAGGGCCAAGGCACCAGTGACCCACTCAGGGGTTCCGTGTGGACATCGTAGAGGATTACAAGTATCTTGGAGTACACATAGACAATAAACTGGACTGGGCTAAGAACACTCAAGCTCTTTACAGGAAGGGCTAGAGCCACCTCTATTTTCTGAGGAGGTTGAGGTCCTTCAACATCTGCCGGACAATGCTGAGGATGTTTTACAAGTCTGTGGTGGCCAGTGCTATCCTCTATGCTGTTGCATGCTGAGTCAGCAGGTCGAGGGTAGCGGACGCTAACAGACTCAAGAAACTGATCTGTAAGGCCAGTGACATTGTTGGGGTGGAGCTGGACCCTCTGTCGGTGGTGTCACAGAGGAGGATGCTGGCCAAACTACACGTCATCTTGGACAGTGTCTCCCACCAACTCCATGACGTGCTGGTCAAACAAAGGAGTTTCTTCAGCAGAAGACTCATCCTCCCAAAAAGCACCACAGAGCGCCACAGGAAGTCATTAATGCCTGTGGCCATCAAACTCTTTAACTCCTCCCTCTAAGTGTTAGTCTATATGACCCTAAGTCATTAAACTGGACATTGATCATGAACATCTCTGCAATACTGGACATAATTGTGAAATATCCGGTGTTAAAACTATTGTGCAATATACCCTGTTTTCAATTTAATTTTGTGAAATGTATTTATACTTCTTGTACTGCTGTACAATGTCCTCCGTCTCATTATATTATTAATAAGCTACATGTAACTTGACAGTTCATGCACTATTACTTTATACTGTAATATTATACTCAACCAGTTAACCCACTTTGTACCTTACACTTATTTAAATTTTAAATGTTATACTTATACCCACTAGATACTTAACCTGTATTATAGTGTGTTATATTTTTTGCTTAGTACTTCTATTCTTGTGTGCACTGACGTGATAGTGAGCTGCTGTTTCCCCTCGGGGATCAATAAAGTATTTCTGATTCTGATTCTGATTCTGATAATTGATGTTGAGCCTGTCTACCCAGTAAAGTTTCTGTTGGTGTTCCACCGTAGAGACCAGGGTTCTCCAATACCTGGTCGAATGGGATAGATATGGCCCGGAGGAGAGGTCTTGGATTCCATCTAACAACATTCTGGACCAGTCCCTCCTCATGGCCTTCCACCAGTGCCACCTGGAGAATTTAGAACTCAAAGCATTGCTGTGCCAAAATACCTTCTGTGGAGATGCTGAAAAATTCTATAAATCTTGGAAAGTAAGAAATAACACAGAGGAAAAAATATCCAATTATTATAAGTTCTGCATTGAAACCTTAACTGATTGTTTTTACCTGCCACTACTAATAATGAAGCTTAAGACTGGTCCCTTTGAAAGTGTTAAATTATCGATGCAATAATGTTAAACAGTTTCAGGTTTAAAACTCTAGCAAAGTTCCTAGTAGCCCTAATTTAAAAATGCAGTATAAAATATAAGTATTTGTAAATAAAATACCAATACCTTACAATTGTACTTTAGTAAATGTACTTGGTTACTTTCCACCTCCAGAATCAATCTATTGATGCCATTAGTCACTATTATTGTTTTATCATCAATTATAAGCAATCCAGACTTCTTTGGCAGGAATGATTGTTAATGTAAATTGATTACATTACTATGTTTTATTCAATTTTTGGCACATTTTACTTCATTTTAACAAGTTCTGTTATTTAGCTGTTATGAACTCATCAGTTTCTACAAAACAATTTGAGAGTGTGAAGGACGGTTGAGTAATTCCGGACCAGCTCAATGGAATCCCTGTTGCAGTAGTATTACCAGTACACAAGATGGAGCTGCTGTAAAACCATGACGAAGTGAGAGAGGAGGACTCAGTTACTGTCAGACTTTAGCAGTTTCAAGACCGGGCAGCATTTCACTGTTTGTGCAAAAGGACAATGCATTCCAAAGGGGTCTCTTTCTCTCTCACAACCTCAGATGCCTTTGCTTTATTGGCAGAAGAAGGATCTACTGTTAGTGGTCAAAGTGTTTGGAAAGTTTGCATGGGGAAATCAAAAAAATAAAACAATGTTATTAAATAAACCCATCAAATCCAGCACAGATAATTGGATACTGATGTTATTTATGACAGCAAAATCATGAGTGTTTTTCTGAGCATTTTCAATTTGCACATAAAACCTGAGTGGACAAGGCTGGAGATTTACATTTGGCTGAGGTGGAATAGTTGGTATCACAATGAAAACTAAATGCAACAGTGCAGTGGAAACAGACATGGTGAATAAATCACGAAGATGTACATGAAGCATGTGGCTTTCCACTTACGCTTCCACTGCACTAAAGAAATGAAAACGTCAGATCTGTGTGGAGCGATGAAGAGACCGTAACCTTCTTCACATTACTACATGAAACAAACAAGTGTCATATTTCTATCATGTTTCCACATAGTTCGCACTTATACTGGAGCTCTTTTAATTACATCATTGTGTCCTCTGCAATGGTTTATGACACCCAACATTTGCATAACAGTAGTGGGTAGAAAGGTGCATTCATTTTTTTCTGACTATTCGGCAAAAATTTGCACTACTTCTTGGCTGGAACTTGATTAATTAGGAGGTGTTCAGTACATGTTCCAACCAATCTTTAACACCTAATCTTCAGGCTGAACTGACTACTGAATATCTGAACTGAATCGCCGTTGTCATTAAAGAAATCAATGAAAGATGTAAAAGATGGCCCATTTAAATTACTGTATAATTTCTATTGGACAAAATATCAACAATGTTTCATCATCGTCTTTAATTTAATCCTTCTATACAAGTGCCATACCAAAGGTTGCCCAGCAGATGTCACTATTTTGATGTATCAAACCTTTGGAACAATGAACCGTTTACAAAACTACTGCTTTCTATTGGTTCAGTGCTTCAGAAATCTTTGTCTCCCTCATCACTAATGCAGCATCCCTGTAGCTCCCTGTGCTATGAACTGAGGTCCAAATCAGAAATTGAGATGACTGACTGAAACAAAGACAAAAAAAGGGAAACACTTATACCTGTCTGCCCAGACAATTACAGAAAGGGGGATAGGAGATTGTACATTATAATATAATGAAGTAAAACGATAACAATAACATTAATAAATGTTTTCCAAATTGAATCCTATACCTTTGCTTTATTTAAAAACAGAATTCATTTTGAATTACACAGATTAAATCAAGATTTATAGGGGAGTTCAAAGCTAAAGATGACTGACTAATTACATTCCTAGCTTCTCTGTTCTGCTGGAGAAATGCCAGGACAGAGGTAACAAACACGACAGAAACCCTAGAATAGTCAGATGATCAAAAATCACAGGTATTACAATGGTTAAAGTAGATGCAATCAATTACATATGACTATCAGGATTATCAAAGATAATCATAAATAATAACTTTAATTAATAAACTCCTCAGGGCACCACCATTCCTAAGGAAGAGAAATGATAGCCAATTACGATTGAGTCAAATTAAATACATTAAAATGGAACTCAAATTAATTATTAAATTAACCATAACCAAGATTACCATGAAAAGCTGGTAGGTTTGCAATTCAACATAGAGATTGGCAAATTACTCACTCTTGCGAAACATTACAGACGAGCACATTTATACAAGAATCAATTCAAAAAGATAAAGTAAAACACACAATATGAAGACTAAATCTAACTACACTAAACTAAAGAACAAAAGGTGTGTGTGTGTGTGTGTGTGTGATCCAAGATGGCTGCTTGTATATAAAATGGCGTCAAACAAAAGAAAGATAATTCAAAATGGCAGCCAGACCATGTAGGTTAGAGAGTGTGGCTCTACTACAGGGCCATACTAGAGGTGTATGTGTGCGGTGTAATGGGGCGTTCACACCAGATGCAAATGAATCGCGCTATTTGTGTTAAGTTGGAAGCTTGAACATTTTGAGTTTATTGGCTTCATTCGCGCGTGAAATTCGCTCCATTCATGTGTGACATTCATTACACAACAGACGCGAATTCGCATCATGGAAGGGGCTCAGCGGTACTTCAGACTGAGCTGGTCCCATTGAGTAAGGAATATTTTTTTCAACTCACCAGATTGTCCGAGCTCCTCACTCTCATTTCGTCCAAACGTTTCCTGTTTCTATAATGATTCGAGGAAGTATGGTACAGCTCTCGTACAGAAAACTTCTGCCTCTGCTCCTAGTCACGTCACTACTCGAGCAAGCTCCTGATTGGTTAACGTGGCACGAATATCTGCCAAGATTTTTCAACTCGCGCAAATCACGCGAATCGCTCAATTCGCTTCATTCACGCAGCAGAATGTCAATTCGTGTCCTTGCATTAACTTAACATGTAAATCACTCGTGCTTATCGCTTCATTTGCGTCTGGTATGAATGCATAACACATTATGGCCCTGTAATGTTACAGTTAATGTTAAACGTGGGATTTTCACTGTGTTGTAGAGTTCTTCCCCCAAGTGGCCTCAAAAAACTAAACTAAACACTGATGCAGCATTGACTCAAGTCTTTAATCAAACATTTAGGTCTTCACTTTTGGTTTGGTACCAATCAAATTCAGCTGTTTCACCCCTTAATGTTGTTGGAATTTACAATGGTTAAAGGGGCACCACATTGTGTAGGTGCAATCAAGTGATGGCTATCATATCAAAGATAATCATAAATAATGCATTTAATGAATAAACTCATCGGGGCACCACCCTTAAACAAGAGAAATGATAGCTAATTAATTGATTCAGTCTCGTAAAACACACTAAATAAATTTGTAACTCAGTTTAATAATTAAATTAACTAGAACCAAAATTACCATTAATAGTTAGAAGATTGAAGGATTTGGAGTTCACCATAAGAGGTTGGCAAAGTATTTACTCTTGTGCAACATTAAAGAAACCAGCATAATTATACAAAAGCATTTCTGAACAACCCCGCCTAAGGCCCGAAGCCACTGGGATAGGCTCCAGTCACCCGCGACCCCGAACGGGAGAGCAGTTAGCGCCCCTGCCTCCCAATAAGGAGATTGTGGGTTCGAATCCCGGACCAGACCACGACCTCCCTGGGTGGAGTCTGCATGTCCTCCCCGTGTAACCGTGGGTTTTCTCCGGGTTCTCCGGTTTCCTCCCACCGTCCAAAGACATGCATTAGGTTAATTGGTGACTCTAAAAGTGTCCCTAGTGGATGAATGTGTGCGTGAATGGTTGTCTGTCTCTGTGTCAGCCCTGCGACGAGTTGGCCACTGTCCAGGGTGTACCCCGCCTAAGGCCCAAAGCCACTGGGATAGGCTCCAGACACCCGCGACCCCGAACGGGAACAAGCGGTAGAAAATGACTGACTGACTGACTGACATTTCTGAACATATAAAAAATACACAATATGAAGTATAGCGCTAAATGCACTAAGCCGTGTGTGTGATCCAAAATGGCTGCTTGGGTCCAAAATGGCATCAAACTAAATAAATCTAATTCAATATGGCGGCTGAGCAACAGCTGCATGGTTAGACAAAGGAAGGAAATTCAAAACGGCGGCAAGGTTGCTTTGAAGTCCCCCTTGGATTAGCTGGCAGACTGTGTCTAGTAGCTGTTGTTGCTAACTATTGTTGCAGATATCTTACGCAGGGCCTCGCGTTGCTTCTGTAAGGGAGAGAGTTCAGTCCTAACTGTGTGTCTTCTCCAAGCAGGCAGATAGATGAAGCCAGGAGGAAAAGAGAGAGAACACTGGCCGAACTGGGGTTTTGTTGACCTGGTGATATCAAGGGTCACAGATCAGACTGACCGATGGTAGTTGGAGCCTGGGTGACCTAGCACCTAAGTGAAGTCCTAGAGGATTATGGGAGACTCAATGGCTGTTCATTTGTTTACAGAACAAAATATCATGTGGTCTCATTATACAAAGTTCAGTTAAAGTCCCACAAATGAATGTATTCAAATGATGGACTGCCAGTGGTGACCACAGTGTCATTCATTTCATGCACATTTCACCTCAAATAGCCTACTGAAGTAAATTAGGCTTTAATTTTCAACTGTGTTCAGTTGAGAAACACATAAATGTGTTTCATTACTTGTAAACCTGTTTGATTGATTGATTGGTATTTTAATTTAGATTAAATAACTTTTAATCAAAAGGTACAAAAAATGTTATTTCTTGAACATTTACAATTTAGCTAAATTTTTATGGGTGATTATGAATAGTTGATGTGCTGTTTTGTCTTATGATTCTTTATTGGTGTTCTTTTATTATCCTAGTGTAATCTGTGGTTCTGTCAATAAGCAAAAAATCAGAAAGATTTGCCAATGAACCAGTGTGAAACCTTAGCCCCTCAGGAAGGTGGAAAATCTTCCATGTATACCACTGAGCACAGATTTATGTTTAGCTGGTAAAGTCCATTAGTGTATGAAGGGAGATTATTTGGCTCCACGTTCAAGGTTGGAGCAGGTCAGTATTGGTCTTCACATCATCATTACAGCCCAGTTTTAGGTTTTGTGTGTGTTGCCTTGCAGACAGCTGTTTAGTATCGCAGGTCTATTGTTTAGGCTTTTTATTGTTATGCTCTAATCCAGTAGTTCTGGTTTGAATGGTCTGACAGGAACCTACACATAAAGGTTGAATGACGTCAGCAGTGCCAATGGGTCCAGTCAGTAGAAAGACAGCATCTCCTCCCCCAGCTCCGCTCCGCTGCTGCTGCCGCTGCCGCTGTTGGCCCTTGTGCATCTAAGGTAAGACGTCTGCGCTGCAGCGCTCACTTTGTCATGCATTCTGAGCATTTTGGTTTGTTATTTCTGACTTAGCCACTGTTTCATACAGACTGGTAGGATGTTTTTAGGAAGTTACTTACCTATCATTGCCACTTCTCTCCCTCCAGGATCCGTCTGTTTTCTCTTGTTTTGCTCTTTTCGGGACTAACACCATGGGGAGATTAGATGCACTTCGGCAGTTTAATTTGATCAAATGGCTCCGAGAGGAGAGACAGTCGAGGAAACTGATCCTCTTCATTGTTTTCGTCGCTCTGCTCCTGGACAACATGCTGCTGACTGTAGTCGGTAGGTGCACACCTGCTTTCTCACCACTTACATCTCTGCAAAGTTTATTTTATTTTAAAAACCGGCAGTCCAGTTCTGTCCAAATACGCAAGTACAGTTGTCTTTCGAGTACAGCGCAGCCTGTTGCCCCGCTCGTGACGCTCCCATTTCTCAACTGTGTCCCCGCATCGAATTCCACATTTAGTAAACTGACCAGTTACTGAAGTGTTGATGTGGTCCATATTATATATGTCAAATGTAAAATATAGTGGCAGGGCACCAAACTGGAACATTGACATTTATTAAATTAATCTTTTAAATAATAATTAATAACCGCTTGACAGTGATCTCCATTAGAATGACTGACTGAAAAGATAAGATTTGAGCTCAATTCATGTATTGACCTCTCTATCTGAGGCTTGCAAAGAGGTAGCCTATTAAAAATCCCTCAATATGCTAATATACTGTCTCTTTAGTAAACTGTGCATGTCTACCTGACTACAATACAGTTAATAAAGTAACTATAGACTTTAGGTAGGCCATTATGACCTACATAATTATACTTATTATTTTTTCAAAACTCATTATCTTGTGTAAAGTATCATCAATTATCATCATCCGCCATCATTTTCAAAGTCATACCTATTTGACACAACAAACGGCAACAATCCCTTTAAAATAGGCTACCTTTAATTCATTCTTAATATACCCCCGAAAACACACCAACCACCAGCAGCTCGGCTTTTAACAAGCACTAGAAGAAATGCTTCTCTTCATTGGTTACCAGTTAGTTTTAAAATTGATTTTAGGATTTTACTTATCACCGTTTAAAGCACTTCATGGTTCAGCTCCTAACTACATTGCTGAACTGCTGCTCCCCTATGAGCCAGGGCGCAGCCTCGGGTCCCCGGGCAGGGCTCTGCTGGCTGTTCCTGAGTCCCCGCTCAAACATATAGGCGACCGGACTTTTGCAGTCAGGGCCCCTCGGCTCTGGAACTCCCTGCCCGAGGATCTGAGGCTGCTGAATCAGTGACATCTTTTCAAAAAAGCCTTTCATTAACTCTTGTATTCTTTTTAGTGTCAGCATATCATATCTGTTTTATTTAATTAATTTTTATTGATTTTTTTTAGATTTTACTTATAATATATAAAGTATATATATAATATATACTTTACTAATTTCATCTTATTTTATTATGTCATATTTAATTGTTTTTAATTCATCGCATTGTTGTATTTTTACGTTTTTAAGTAGCCTATATTTAAGTGCCTGATTGCATTTCCCTTGGTCCTTAAATGTTTTTAACCCTGTAAAGCACTTTGTAATTTTGATTTTGAAATGTGCTGTATAAGTAAAGTTTATTATTATTTTAATCTAAAACAAGGCATTTAAGTAAGGTTTCTAGAGACCCCTTAGCAAAACAAATTAAGTAGGCTTTTAAGGGATGCAGGACTTTCCCCTTAACTTACATATAATTTGAAACATTTGATCATCTATTAAATATCATTTTACGGTGTTATTGGGGTTGGGATTTTGTTTTTCATTTGGGTTCAGAAATATTTTCAGGTGCAAATGAATGATATTTGAATGGATGCTTATTCAGTATTTAACAGGTTTGCCTCGTAAATCAATTGATTGTATGTATTAAAGAGTTTTCAATAGATTATCTGGCCAGTTTAATCTGCACAGTTGAATCCATTAAAATACCGTAATATTTTAAAAATGACATTAATCTCATCATTAATATACTTAAAATCACATTTAAAAATGTTTACATCATTAATAATAGGTACATTAATAGATTTTTAAGGTGAAAAATGAATGTGCTCAGTGCTGATATGCAATCAGGTAATAAGTCTTTGGTTGATCACATTGTCCATATAACACATCCCCATTCATGGCACATCTGTTACACACAGACCTCCAGCTTTTTGCAAGGGTCTGGCTGGCAGAACAGACTCTGGATCTTTTTCTGATAGCTGGAACCATTCTCATCTATTTCAAGAATTTTATAAAGACAGGTTCCTTAATGAACTTGTTGCCCATATATCAAAATCCATGCACGAGTATAGTATATTAGCTATTTAGCATCAACAGTCAATATAAGGCCATAATTAATATGTCTATTTCATGTTTTTCTTTCTTTCTTTCACACAAAATGTAAAAATAATGCATAGTTTAGTTTACCGTATATCATTTTCTTTTCTTGTTGATTATTATTTATGTAGATTTACTTCTACTGTCAATGCCAGTCTGGCTATTACTTTAAATCTCAAGCTTTATCATACTGTATTAGTCACCCAAACTCATATTTTAAAGAGGTTTTAACCGTTGTGACAGAACAAACATTGGCTAAGTGTTGCATTTGCCAGAAGGAGACTGAAACATCAAACATTTGTTTAAAGGGTGTTGCATTAGTCTTTCTTTTAAATCAAAATTAATTACTACCACTGTGCATCTGCATGCCCCCATACTATCTTGAGAACTGGCAAAGTTTGTCAAGGCGATGTGAACGCAATGTGTCCTTGTCAAAAAGTCGGCTCATCATAGATTTTGTTGATGGGTTTGTTATTCACCGTCATGTGAAGAAACATCTCAGGTTATGTATGTTACCATGGTTCCCTGAGAGGGGAACGAGACACTGCGTCTGTAAAGACAATTTGGGGAACGCCTCCAGCCTAACCTCATCTGAATCTCTTGTACAACCTAGCCCAATCTTGATTGGTGCAACATCAACATGTGACGCTCGCTGGCGGAACCAGAAGTTATAAAGGGAGCTGGCTTCAGTGTTGTTGTCAGACTTCTATTCGACTGAAGCAAGCCACTCACAGGCATGCAGGAAGTATGGCAAAGTGACACAGCAGCTCGTTCCCCTCTCAGGGAATCATGGTTACACATGTAACCTGAGACATTACCTTTCAAGGGAACTTCAATGCTGCGTCAGTAACGACACTTTGGGGAACGGGTCCCAACCGCGCCATGCTGATGGGATGCCTGTCCGAGTGTGAAGCAATAACGGCACACATCAGGAAAAAAGCACCTGGGACCCCGAGTTATCCGGGTGGCCAAGCTATAAAACCTCAAAAATGTGTGAGGGGAAGACCACACCACAGCATCACATATATCGGGGAGGGATGTTCCCGACCACCATGCCCTGGAGGACGCCATATTTCGTGTGGAGTGAGACTTAAGAGGCAGAGGTGAAGGCAAACCACGCACATCGTAATCCTTAGCAATGGCCTCAACAATCCACCTGCTAATGGTGTGTTTGGTATACGGGGAGTCCTTACGAGGGGGCCTGAAGCATACCAGTAATTGGTCTGATTTACGCCACTGAGATGTCTTCCTGACATATAACTCAAGGGTTCTGACCGGACAGAGCAGCCGCAGCCTATCCTGTTCCAACGCTAGGAGAGGACGGAAAGCCTGAAGGACAATGTGCTGAGCCACCGCAGTAACCCGGCCTCGGATGCAGGATGGCTTTAACTGCGCCTGGAGCAAACATGATGACATGATGTCTGGTCCCACATTCAGGTATCCCAGGATATAAAGCGCTCTCAGAGAGAGCAGCTTTCCCTGGGACCACAGAAGGATCTGAAGCACCAATCAACATAGAGGGAGCGATCTCAGACCCCCCTGGTGATTGATATAGGAGAGCACTGACATATTGTCTGTTCTCACTAGAATATGGGGGCCCCTGAGGTCCGGTCTGTTAGAAAGTGCCAAAAGGCAAACTTTACTGCCAACATCCCCAAGCAATTTATATGTTCGGCACAATGTGGCCACCATAGACGCAGACAGCTCTCGTGAAAGAGCGGAGTGTACTCATTGGGAGACGCTCGCAGTGCTCACAGTCACCCCCCTCGAGGGCTGACAGAGCATGCTCTCTCCCCAGAAAACGTACGTGTCGCCGCCAGGGATAAAGCGAGTAAAGGGGTGAATACAAGGCATAAAACCAGACTGCCGCTTCTCACTCGTCCTTTTCAATATCTGAGCTTCAGTACAGAGACACAGAGCGCTTACTGAAGATCAGAAATCTGACGACAACAGTGAAACCGGCTCCCTTTATAACTTCCGGTTCCACCAGCGTGCGTCACGTGTTGATGTTGCACCAATCAAGATTGGGTTAGGTTGTACAAGAGATTCAGATGAGGTTAAGCTGGAGGCGTTCCCCAAATTGTCATTTCCGACGCAGCGTTGGTAATGTTCTCTCGAAAGGGGAATACAACCAGTTTAAAACATTTTGTTTACATTTAGTTCTTGAAGAATAAGTTAGTTAGTTTGTCTTTTAATAACAGTTCTGCTTTCTCGACCTGCAGTGTCTGACAGAATCAGTCTGAAATATCTTGCTGTGCAAATGTCTGCATGCATCCTCCTCTCTATTTTCTGTTACCAGCAGCTTCAACATTCAGCCACAAGCGTATTGCTGCCTGTCTGCGTCATGTCATCTGCACTTCCATGTTACTCCCCCACCCACCCTCCTACACTCTAAATAAAGTTCCACTCAGCTGTATTTGAATGGCAGGGTTTTGGGTCACTCCAGTGGCCTTGAGGTTTTGGGGGCTGACTATGAACGGCAACGTCCCTGGGTCATATCCAGCTTTGGACCTTTGTTGCATTTTGTTTTCCGAGAGTGCCATCTTTTTTTGGACCAAAAAATATTAAAATATGCTGCGCTGAAGCACTAATTGATCAGCCCTAATGATGCCACTGATTCTAACACTTAATTAAAGATGTATGTTGTTTACACTATGTGCAATAGATGAATAGATGGCTGCACCATTCCATCAAATGGAATTAGTTTTATTCCCAAGTACACATACAAGGAATTTTCCAATTTCCATTACAGTGGAGGTGAATTGTATATCTTTTGTGGAGGTCAAAGCTTTGAAAATCTACATTGGAAAAAAAATCACAAGCAAAATTTACTCTGGATAATCCACAGACCTCACTGTCACCAGTTCCTGTGATTACCAAGGTTGATTGTTTAGAGGAAGCGGGACATTGTTTCTGGAAAGGCACATTGGTTTTGATTCATTCAAATTCAGATATTCAGTGCTTTGAGCACCACAAATTAATTCCATTCACTTACATTGGGCTGTGGCAGAGGTTTCAGGGGCAGATATCTGAAACCATCTGCACAGATAGATAACAACTAAGTGAGAAATGTGGGCATAATTGTTTTTTGGGGGGGTTATGTGGTCAGCGAGCCCATTTAAATGGTTGGCGAAACCTTGGCTTCTTTAAGGTTTCTTTCTTTCTTTAGAGTAGTCAATCACACTTGAAGAACACTCCTTGTTCTCTGCTGATATATGTTGCAGTGACATCTGGATTAGCATCATGCCAGTGAGCATCAGTCAGTGGTTGTGTTATATTTCATTGCATCAATCTCCTCTTGCCTCTTTATGCCCACCAGTTCCCATCATTCCCAGCTACTTGTACAACCTGGATGAGTCAACAGACGTGGTGTTGAAGAACAACACCTTGTCGCAGCCTCCAGGAGCCTTCCACAACATTGTGTCCTTATACGACAACAGCATTTGGTCTTCAGGCTCCAATATCACAGCCAGGTCTACTGACCCGGTCCCTTTGGCCACCACCACTGCAGAGCTGCCACAGAACTCCTCCGACTGCCCCCAGTCTACCAGCAAGCTGCTCAATGAGAATGTCAAAGTGGGACTGCTGTTTGCCTCCAAGGCCACTGTACAGCTGATTACCAACCCTTTCATAGGGCCACTCACAAACAGGTAGGTTTTTGTCATCATCATTGTGTGTGTTCTGTGTGGAGTCATTAGTTATGTAGCATTTGCAACTTGGGGAATTAGCTGGTTAATGGTCTTCACAGGCAACCTGGAACATTATTGTTGCATTTGTAATAACAATAGCAAATGTTTGTTACAGTATAATGAGAAGCAAACGAAACCTACATAGTAGTGACATAATAAACAGAAATCATGCCTGTTTATGATTCTTATCTTAAACCAAAAGCTACCCTTTATTCTAGTATATAAATCAGTTTACGTTGTCATTTATTATGTGACAAACTACACAGAGTCAAGTCAATTTTATTTATATCACAATTCACAAGGGGCTTTACAATAAGTACAACTAACGACAACCTCTGCCCTTAGACCCTCGATTTGAATAAGGAAATACCCCCCCCCCCAAAAAAAGAAAAAAACCTGTTACAGGCGTAAAAAATTGAAGAAACCTCAGGAAGAGCAACAGAGGAGGGATCCCTCTCCCAGGACAGACAAACATGCAATAGATGTCATGTGTACAGAATAGATTCACAACAGAAAATCATAATATATGACCGAGGACAACATAAGCATAGATCGCTAGGTGAAACCATTTTTACTACTTTTTTTGGCACAGCTCTGAATTGTGAAGAAAAAGCAACAAATTCTCTGAAATTTTCAAATGGTTGATCAATAATTACGATAATTGCAGGTTACATTTCTGTCGATCGATTAAACAGCCAAACTTTCAGCTCTACATTCCATAAAATCTCAAGAATTTTAAAGATACCAGTTCAAACGACCTGACAGCAGAAGTACCAATAAAGAATCTACAACAAACTAAGACAATGTGTTTAGCTCAGAAATCAGGACTTAACCTTGTAAAATCTTGCTACAAGCCAAAACAGTTTGTTGTATGTTCTTAATTGGTATGTTAAGCTGAGTGAATGCTATGATTTGTGTCTTGATTTTCGAAAAATGTCTTTTCAAGTAATAGAAATTCAGTTTTGTAATTAACATTATCTGATTTCAAATGCAACCCGGGGAAAGCCTTTTTTCATACTGGCCATGAAAAGGGAAAGCTGGATGTGCAGGTGGGCTTGTTCTACTGCCTTTGTTTTGTTTGTTTGACTCAACTGCGTGGCTAAATCAAAGGGACAATGTCAGGTCATTGTATAGATTATCTGGGAAAAGGTGGCTGTGAATATTAGAACTGCATAGAAAATAATGTGATTTCCAACCAGTTTTTCAAATGTCATCGCATTCAAGTGCATTCCTAGTCAGTATTTTTTAAATGAACAATGGATTAAATGACTATGTTTAATTTGAAAGGTGGTTTTGCAGGAACTCATAGATGATCAATTCTTCAAGGAGTGGGTGGACACCAAATCAGAGAATGATTATTAGGGTTCCAAGCCCTGGGAACCAGGAATGCAAGGCATTGGGGTGCCTGCTACCAGCCGTGCTAGGAATTATTGAAATCATTCAGATTGTTATTTGTTTCTCCACTGAGGCTCTGTGTAAACTTTGGTGCCAATTGGCCACTAGGTGGTGGTGGTGTTGAAAACTAATGAAACATGCAAACCTACTTTTTCAAACTCCTCCTAGGTCATGAGTCTGATCTGCACGAGACCTTGCACATAGAATCTATGGATGCTCATGATCAAAAATTATTCAAAGGATTTTGATATTCAAAAAAATGCACAAGTTATAAAGCAAACACTTCCTGTGGATTGCAGGCAAAACAGGAAGTGATGTCATACCTCCACGTAGCTTTGTCCGATTAACACTTGGGCCAGTAGTTTCTGGTCCCCTGCTGAGGCTCTGTGCAAAGTTTGGCACCAATCGGCCATTAGGTGGTGCATTTGTTGCAAAATCATAAAATATGCTTAAATAATTGTTTTATGTTTTGAATGTTTTCCAACTCCTGTGCTGATCTCGACCTGTGAATTGCATCACGTGTGTGGAACTGCAGGTCCAACTTGCATTGCCTCCGTGGGCTGCGACTTGCACCGGAGGCTTGGAGGCTTGGGCCCCATTAATACCTGCTTGCAGGTCAAGTAGGATTGCTGTTTATTTAGTGGCCAGGACTACAAATACAAATCAAAGCAAATGTTGTTGTTTTTTTGCATTTGTTGGATGCATTATTGTTTGCTAAGTGTTCAGCACAACAACTTTATAAGGTATATGTTAGTTGTCGTGTTTTCAGCTTGTTTCAATAATACAGACTTAATACGGCGCATACAAATTCCCAATCGATCAGAAAAATTGTATTTGACAAGTTTTACAAAAGCTTGTGTTGTCATGCTGTTATAGCATTATGTTACAATTCAAACAAAGACAAAACGTTCTCAGTCAGCATGTGTGTAAACCTGGTGAAATGATGAACCTGATCATATCCCACACAGGTGATTTTAAGAAGACTGAACATTTCTGTATTTTGAAAATAATTTATGAAAATATTATGTTGTGTGGCATAACTACATGTCAAAAACCTCAGGGATAAAATATCTTGCCAGTGTTTTCTATGTAGAATGAAGAGCCAGATACATTTCCCTTGTAAAATCTCAGATTGTTCAGCTTTTTAGTTTGCTTTGAATACAGCACTAGACTCAGTTTGTTGTTGTCGCTGTATTATGGGTTATACTTACTAATATATTTTGAATAACTTATAGTTATATAGTATTTGATATAACTCACAGTGTGAATTTTATGACGCGATGCAAGAAATTTTAAGGAGAAAAGACAACAAAAACATTGGAGAGGAAATTATGTCATTTAAGGCAGGATGACAAAGGACAGAGTATCACAGTATAACAGGTTTCCTTTCAGGGAACAGAAGCTTCCGGCTAGCCCAGGGCCAAAATTGTGGTTTAAATTTCCCCTTGTGTTTGGAAATCCAGCCAGAGGTCAACACAGAATAACATTTACGGTCTTATCTAAGGCAACATCCAATGCAAATTGATAAGAGACAGCAGCAACAGACCCCATTTTCATGTTCTTCGGAGGGAAATCAAATACTGTATATGGTAAATATATCAGTTTAATGCAGTTTTGAGGGTGTAATATCATGTCAGCTACAACAGATCTAATCCAACTGAATCAAACAGAGCGGAATTCCTGATTATGTGTGTTTGCATATGTATGCATGGATAGCTGTACAATGGATGAGCTAAAATTTCCACTGGCTGTGACATCTGTCAATCAATAAACCACCTTCCAATATATATACTGTATGTATATGTACATACAGTATGTATATACATACAGTATGTAACTTATATATATATATATATATATATATATATAATTTTACATATATAATTGTCTTAAAGCATCTCCATTAAGACAAAATCAATTCTCATGATCACCACCAAGGCAGGCATAAAACATTTTTTATTAGTTGTTGAGAATGAGAAAACAAAATTGTGACTTTGTATTTTTTTGGGGGTATTTTTTGAAGACAGTTGGAGCCAGCAAAAATTTGGAACCACAGTGAGCAGCAATTGGTGGTATCTACACTAATAAATATGTTTATATTAACAATGGCTCAATTATGTAATGTGAAAGTGGTCGCTTATAGTGAGAAGACCACTAAGCTGTTCTTCTCAGCTCTGTGGGATTCAGCTCATTGTTTGTGATTTTACAGCCAGTACCTTTAGTGTTTTGGTCTAACCATCAACACTATAAACCGTACGCTAACTGCCCAGCACCAAATGTCTGAAAAAAATGTTGGTCTGGTGCCAGCAAATGGCCATAGAAATAAGAATAATAATGCTGCTTTAATGAACTACCTGTCTGTAGCTTTTAGCCATGCAGCAGGTTACTGCTGCCATCATAGAGGGTCACTGTAGGTTTAATGGTGCTGTACAGTTCAATAATTATACTATACGATTTTTGGACCAAAGTTTACAATAGCTGATATTTTGTTCTTGAAAGCCTATGAAACAGCATTTGGACATCTTGAGACACTGAATGTTTCCACTTTATACTAGTCTATGATAATTCTGCTGGGTTGGGTCAGCATAGGCAGATTGAGGCAGGTTTTATTAAAGGTCCAGTGTGTAACATTTAGGAGAAGCTATTGGCAGAAATGGAACCAGAACGTAAAAAACTAAACCAGTTGTGTTTTTTGAAAGTTTCACGGCCACAGTATTTTCTCCTACACGCTTGAAAGGGGAGGGTACTGCGAGCGGTATTCAAACTGCAATTCCATTGCTACATGTCACTAAATCCTACACACTGGACCTTTTAATATCTTTTACAGACTGGGTAAAATCCTACTGCACTGTAATCATTTATTTGGTTAGGGATCTGATATAACAATTGTTATAATAAAAACATAATAGCTAGTTCTGGCCACACAGCCAAAAAACCCTGAAGATGAAATCCTACAAGAACAAAGCCAGATTTTCCTAACAGAATGTGAGATAAATGTTTTAGGGAAATTGAGAAGTGTGAATGTTCCAACATTACTGGCTTTCACCTCAAAGGCAGTATTTAGTGTCTCAGATGGGCACTCAGATATGCTGTAATTGAGGCAAAGAACACAGTCCCATTACTGGTTCTTAGTCACCTTCCCTCCTGACAGAGGACAATACAAGGCAAGTCAAGCATGTCAGGTATCTACGGGGGGATACAACAGCTCTGATGTGCGTGGCAGCTTTTAGCCTTTTAATGAAAAACGATGTTGTCATCCTCCTCCAGTGTTTTGGTTCAAATGTCAGGCAAACAAATGTAACTGGCAAGAATCTCATGCAAATGCAGAATTTATACAAATGCTTCGCGTTCATTTTGTTACAAGACATTTATTTTCAATGCAGTTTATTTTTATAATGTTGGCTTTTAAGTGATTATTTCATATTACTAGTTGGTCTACTTGCCATTTTTTGACACCTCATAGTTAGAGACAATCTATATCCTCCATACCTGTCCTGCCTGACCATAGCAACAATGTATTCAAACTGATGAAGGATATTACTCATGTTATGCTTATGCTTATGCACAGCAATTTCACCCCTCACTGGCTGAAACATTTTAATTTAAATAATCAGCAGTCCTCCACTACTTTGACTTTCTTTAGATCTCACTGCTTTAGAAAGAGACAATATGTTGAAAGTAAGGAATTTCAGCTTTAAATTAAGCCATTTATTTCATGTATATTTGTGCAGACATCTCAAACTAATTATATGCTGACTGTATAAATGTAATGTCTGCTTTTTTCTCTCTGTACCTTTTAGAGTAGGATACCAACTTCCCATATTTGCTGGCTTCTGTATCATGTTCCTCTCTACTATCAGTAAGTTCCAACAAACATGTCTTAATGATCACAAAATCAGAATGTTTGCATCATGCCTGATGTTTCTTTGTCTCTATTTCTGTTGTTCTCTCTGTTGTGAAGTGTTCGCCTTCTCATCGAGCTACGCTCTGCTGTTTCTGGCCAGATCGCTTCAAGGTGTGGGTTCCTCCTGCTCATCTGTGGCTGGTAAGACCTGCTTGTCCCTATTCCCCTGTGATGCTCATATCCACTATTCACTATTCAGTTTATCTGAATAATTAACAGCCATTGAATGAGTACTGGCTCTTGTGTTAGAGACTGAGCCTGCTCATTTAAATTAGAGGTGCATTATGGGGGCTCCTCTCGATGTGGAGGAGCAGTGGCTCTACTCTGAGCTCCACCGGAGTGACCGAGCTCCTCACCCTATCTCTAAGGGAGCACCTAGCCACCCTATGGAGGAAACTCATTTCCGCCTGTATCCAGGATCTTGTCCTTTCAGTCATGTCCCAAAGCTCATGACCATAGGTGAGAGTAGGAACGTAGCTCAACCTGTAAATAGAGAGCTTCACCTTGCAGCTCAGCTCTTTCTTTACCACAACAGACCGGTATATCGACCGCATCACTGTGGAAGATACACCAATCTGCCTGTCGATCTCCCGTTCCATTCTCTCCTGACTCGTGAACAAGACCCCACGATACTTAAACTCCTCCACTTGAGGCAGGAGGGCTATAATTCGTGAAACTCGTAAAATATTTAAAATATTTTTCTTTATAACATGTTAGGTGTGAAATAAATAATATGCTAAATTGTAGCTAACGTTTGTTCGGTAAAGTGCATGCTTATGTTAGACTGTAGGATAAGGTAGGCCTGCAGTAGCACACTTTTATGTTTTTCAAAGTTTACCAGTAGTGAGTTAAAGCTTGTGTAAAAGCAAAGAGTTTGACCCAAAATAAATCTTTAAAAGCTGTCAATTCCCTTGATTCTTCATTCTTGAACAACACATACAGCTCTCAACACTACCCTATGCTATTATCCATGTTTGTATTGCATTATCTATACATCTGTGTTTTCAGGGATGGGTATGCTTGCTAGTGTGTACACGGATGATGAGGAGAGAGGTCACGCCATTGGGATTGCCCTGGGAGGTCTGGCATTGGGAGTGTTAGGTATGTATATATACATAGTCAAACCAAGAGATGCTTCTGTAAAGGTGACAAGAGACTAAACACCAGTTGTCCTTGTTAATTATTACATTTTTATTAACATTTCTTCTTAAGATATTTGCAAGTAAAGTGTGGTTAATCTGAACAAAACATTTACAATGTAACAGTGTTACACATAACACTGTGTAATGCTCTATAGGCAAGATTCTTAGCTAAACACATCCATATCTGTTCAGAACAGAAAAAAACTGTCCAGTCCTCTGTAAATTAAATACTTTGGCTTCTACCTATTCGCGTGAATACTTAATCAAAACTTAAAGAAACCTCCATTCTACAACCTGTAAGTGTAAGCTAGTGAAAGATGACTGGGGCTTGATGGCTCCAATTCATGAAACTTAGAGGATTTTTACCCCACATTTTTAGTGCACAAATGAAAACAACTATTTCATGGTTTTAGAATACATTCCAAGCAAATACCTCACTTTGAAACATGTTTTTCCTGGCAAGTTTTTCAAAACTAACCTGACATACAGGTTGCAACGTGAGCTGTCTTGTACGAGGAAAAGCTGTATAAACTGCAATGATTATAAAGTTGATTTTTCCACAACTGACCATCCAGTGTGACCTCCACAGTTGGACCCCCATTCGGCAGTGTGATGTATGAGTTTGTTGGGAAGACAGCTCCTTTCCTTATTCTGGCTTTCCTGGCTGTTTTTGATGGAGGTAAAGTTATATTGTTTCTTACACCCAAACCAAGGATAGTTACTGTAGAAGGAATTGTAAGAATGTGTGAGCATAAGACTGTTGAAAATAATTTCAGTGATTTTTTACATCTATTTGATTACATTTGATTACAAGTTTATTCACTGTGTGTCTTCACAGCTCTGCAGCTCTTTGTTCTTCAGCCGACCAAGGTGGAACCAGAGGTGAGTTTGTTTGCCTTGATGATTAATTTCCTGAAGGTTATATTACTTTATTAAGATGACCTATACAATTTCAGGCTGAGCGAGGTATGAAAGTGAAACTGCACTATCCTGAATAGTATGATGAAAGGGTTTTAGGAATGAGCCTATTAATGATTGATTGTTGCAATGCAGTGGCCAGGTGGAGAAGTGGGGGTTCAGGTGAAGATGGTCACTGAAAAAGGATGGATGAGGATCCGAGTCCGCTGCCAAAGATTAGAAATTCTTGGGGGGGGGTTGTGACGAGAGAGGGGAACAGGGATAGAACAGGAGGAAATGGAGTGGGTCCATAAGAGGGAATGCTATGACTTGTGGCTGTGGCGGTATGGACAGCAGCATTAGTGGTGGTTGCTGTGAGAGAAAAAGGAGCTGTGGGAGCAGGCAGAGCCAAAGGAGCTATGTTAGTTGCAGCAGAAGGGAGGGAAGAAGAAAGGAAACCGGAATGGAGGGATGCGTGTGCGGCCTGGAATATAGGAAAAATAGGAAAAAATCTGACACAGGGGGAGCAGGCACAATGGGTAACACGACCTGGCCCTCAGAGAGGACTGAAGCAGATTTCTGCACCGCTGTAGTGGGCTGTGTTGTCACGCTGTAGGCTACATATGATCCAAAATAAATGCTAATCAGGAAACACTGAACACTCTCAAACAAACTCTCAAACTTTGTGACTGTTGGCCATGTTCTAAAAAGAAAGGGTTAAACCGCTTGAAGCCACAGCAGATCCGTGGAGCTGAGCCTGCACATGCAGTTTGGAAACCTCAGCAGCCGGCGCGCATCCCCTCCAGCGACCTCTCCCCGCTGCCTTCTCCGTCCCCGAGGCCGGACAGTTAACGTGACGCAACATTGGTGCCGAGGTGTCCGGGACTGCCACAATGTCACATAACCTGACACGGCGGCTGTCATTCATAAGACATTGCACGTGGTGCTGGCTCAAGAACCCAGAAGCAATCGGCCGGCTGGGAGCGGTTGTGGAAGTGACTGTATAGAGCTGAAATAGCCTAGCTTTATCAGCAGCCCGGTGAAAAGGGATTTGCCTTTCCTTGAGGGCGCACTGGAGGCGGGAAACTGTCAGAGATGGTTTTGGCATGGGAAGGAGCTGAATCCGGGCGCTGCGAGTTGGGCATAGAGTGTACGGCTGGTCGGAGGTCAGGCGTCTGGAAGAGTTGTTTTTTTTCCTAAGGTCAGCAATGTTGGCCTTTGTGTAAATTTGGTGGTGTCTGGCCAAAGCTGCTAGAGAGTAATGGCGATGCCAAGGAACGTGGATAACAGAGTCCGGGCTCGATGGCTGGGTAGCTGGCAACGTAGGAGTGGATGTGATTATGGACGGAGGAGATCCAGAGACCACAGATTGATCGTCAAACAGACTGCAGTCCGAGGGGCTGACAATAAGCTCGCAGTCCATAGTCAGGGCAAGCAAAGCGTGATTTGTGAAACGTGTATGTCTAAGCCAAAACTAACTGTTTTGAAAAGTCAAAAGGAAAGTTAACGGATAGGGTGTACTTAAATACTTGTTTGCGGAAATGGGATGTGTTCGAGGCATGGTCTTTGTTCCCAAATCTAGTTATACAACTTCATTTAGAAGACTATTTGAAAAAAATATAAGAAAAAGAGGACTCAGCCCTCATCAGTGTCTAATGGACATGTTTGATCTTGATCAAAGATTTTGACATCTTTTTTGTGAATTCTGCCTGTTACCCATTTTACTTATGGTGATTTTTTTTTTATTAGAATAATCCAAATTACTGTGGATTATAGAAAATTTGAATATAAGCGTTAATTTCTGTAATTGTGGTAGCAAGATGGTTGAGGCAGGTAAATGTATGGGGCCATTAGCCTTAAAGAGAGTGAAAGGCACTTGACAGATGCTTCAGTGAACTCATTAAACATAGTTTTTAGCACTAATTAATGACTCCTTCAGAAAAGAGAGAAAGAGTGACACATGATCTAATATTCTAGTGGAGTTAACAAGCAAACGGAACTGCTAATGGAAGAAAAGCCAACAGTAGAATCTGTTTCTGGTCATTAGCAGATTCTTTCACCTTTTCAATATCCTTCATCTCAGGCATTCTAAAAAAAAACATCCAAGGAGAGCTCCCCCACAAAATCAAAAACCTGCTTGGCTCCTGACTTTTTTAGTGTAAATTTTTCAAGTGTATTCTTTTGGCACTTTGAGCACCACAAGCTGAGTCCCATGTAGTCCCATTATATGTATAACTCACACCAAACAATCCAGATGGATAAATAGTACTTAAGGTAAGATGAGAAATATGTATATTTGGTTTTGGGGTGAACTTACCCTTTTTAATAAGGTTCCGCAGAGACTTGCAGCAAGACACTATTGTCATAGTGCCTTTCAATTAGGAACAAGTTGCATTAGGCTCACGTAGTGTTATTCTGCTTGTATTTAGCAGGAAATCTCATTTTCAATTTTATGTGTAATCATTTGCTCCAAATAATGTGCCAATTATTTAAGGGCACCAACATTTCCACTTAGACTCAACCCTACATAACATTTCTAAAGTCTATCTACAGAATACAAAAATGAATGAAATTTTATTTTCTTCTTAAATTCAATTTATTGTCTTAATTATTTATTCATAGTATTTGTAAATGAAGGCAGTACTGCCAGCCAGTTTCCATACATTTAACGGCGTTTTTGGTAACTTTGCCTACAAGAATAATATTGCCATTGGATAGTTTGTGTATCCAATAATATTGTTACAAATATTATCCATAAATGAACGTCAGTCACTGCTAAACCATAGATTATTTCTCAAAGGTTTTATTTCACTGGGAGGAGGTGGTTAACTTAAGGGAAATGTTGGCAATGTATGTGTGTGTGTGTGTGTGTGTGTGTGTGTGTGTGTGTGTGTATATATATATATATATATATATATATATAGATATATGAATGAAGTATAATAATGCTTTTTCCAAAAGCAGACTTCACTGAGAATTGTAACCTGAGCCTTTTAGAATTGGGGGGGGGGTGGTTGAGAGCTACAATATAAGCTTTATGCATTTGACATAGAATTTTTTTATTGTGCCTTTGTCCCTCACAGACTCAGAAGGGGACCTCGCTGTTGACACTAATGAAGGATCCATACATTCTAATCGCAGCTGGTAAGAAAGTAATAGCAGCACAGTAGATGTGTATGTAATAGATGTCAAAGTAGGAAAACCTAATGTCACCCCACTCTGGAGAAGCATCTGTGGGATATTGCCTTTTATCATGGTGCTGGGAAAAAAGCTGGGAGAGAAATTGACTCTGATCTTCTTTTTTCTATCTGTTGGACATGTGGGCCAAACACAAAGCCAACAGTTGATTTGTTGGTTCCAGAGCAGGAATATGGCTTTGACATTGTGGTTTGAAGTGGTTGCTGCATGTTAAAGAGGGTAATCTATCCATCAGAAAGAACACTGAACAAAGCTGTGTGTTTGTTTGTGTGTATAGCAACTTGTACCACTGGCTTCATAAATTAAACAGCCACTAAACAAAACCTGCGTTTCAAGCTCAGTTTAGTTGTAGTATTAGTTTTACTAGTATTCTTAAGTAATAATGTTTGTCGCACATATTAGTCACTGTAGTAACATCCATTCCCTTTTTTGTCATTTATCGGGGTCTGGATTGTGGTGTTAGCAGCCTAAGCAAAGCAGCCCAGACACCCTTCTTCCTAGCTACTTACTTAAGCTTTTCCTGGGGGATCCCAAGAGGTTCCCTGGCCAGATCCCGGCAGCTTGTTCTATGCCTTCGGCAGAGTCTTATCCCAATTGGATATGCCAGTAAGGCATCCAAAGGGCATCCTAGTCAGATTCCTGAGCCAACTCAACCAGCTAAAAACTTCTTTTCTTGTGCTTAATTAAGGGTGACTGCAAACACTGAAGTTAACTAATTTTGGTTGCTTGTATGTGCACTCTCTCCTTTCAGTCATTATCTAAAGCTCATGACCATGGGGTAGCGCTTGGAACACGGACTGTTAAATTGAGAGCTTTGGTTCCTGTGTGCCAAAGGATTGATTTAAAAATTATGTTGCTTGTTTATAGAGCAGTCAATGGGTTAAGATCAATACATTTACAATCTTCTTCATCGTTATGAACCCACCAGGCCGCTTAGGTCTTCAGGTGCTGGTCTGCTTACTGTCCCCAGGGTCAGAACAACGCATGAAAAAGCAGCCTTTTGTTTTTATGCTCCTCTGTCATGGAATACATTTCCAGAAAATCTTAGTTCTGCACCCACATTACAATATTTTAAATCAGGGTTTAAAACATTTCTGTTCACCAGTGCTTTTTTAGAAATACTGGGCTAAATACTCTTGAGAAATACTCTTGTCTGTACTTTTGCATTTTTTAATTGTAAACGGTTTTACTTTTACTGTATTTTAATTCTGTAAAGCACTTTGAATTTTGTCAGTGTATGAAATGTGCTATGCCTTACCTAGAAACCTATAACAATACAAGTTGAGGCCAGCAGTTCTCCTCCCTGCTGAAAATGCCCTGGGTTTACCCATTCCCAACTTGTCTAATGGTTTTCCAGAAACTCTTTGAGGCCAACAGAAAGTTCTCCTCCATGGTCTCCCTCCCCTCTTCTGCAGCCACAGAAGCTTCAGTCCTCCTTGCCTCCTGATACTTGCTTGTTGAGTCAGACCTTCCCCAGGCCATCCTAGCCTGAAAGGCCTTCTTTTCATCTTGACAGTTTCCTTTATCACGGGTGTCCACCAACCGGTTCTTGGGTTACTGCAGCCTTCTGGCCACATGTAGAACATGTAGAGCATCCAAGCAGAACATGCCCTAATCAGATCTCATGTTCTCAGGGACACCATGCGAACAGGGGCCTAAATGGTAAATGGACTGTACTTGTATAGCGCCTTTCTAGTCTTTTCGACTACTCAAAGCGCTTTACACTATATATCACATTCACCCCATTCACGCGCTGATGGCAGGAGCTAACTGCCCATCAGTACAAATTAATCTAATAATTCACACACACTCACACACTGAAGGCGCAGCTTCGGGAGCGATTCAGGGTTCAGTACCTTGCTCAAGGATACTTTGACACATGGCTGGGGGAAGCCAGGATCAAACTGCCAACCTTCCAATTGGTAGACGACCGCTCTTTCACCAAGCCACAGCCGGCCTCTGCTATGTTTTCCCATTTCACCCTCATGTTTGGGTTTAGCATCTGTCCAGGACAAGATCCCGGATACAGGCGGCCGAAATGAGTTTCCTCCGCAGGGTGGCTGGGCGCTCCCTTAGAGATAGGGTGAGGAGCTCGGTCACTCGGGAGGAGCTCAGAGTAGAGCCACTGCTCCTCCACATCGAGAGGAGTCAGCTGAGGTGGCTCGGGCAACTGTTCCGGATGCCTCCTGGACGCTTCCCTGGGGAGGGGTTCCGGGCATGTCCAACCGGGAGGAGGCCCCGGGGAAGACCTAGGACACGCTGGAGGGACTATGTTTCTCGGCTGGCCTGGGAACGCCTCGGTATTCCCCCTGAAGAGCTGGAGGAAGTGTCTGGGGAGAGGGAAGTCTGGGTGTCTCTGCTTAGACTGCTGCCCCCGCGACCCGGTCCCGGATAAGCGGTAGAAAATGGATGGATGGATGGATCTGTCCAGCAATTTGATCCCACTCACTACCAAGTGGTGGTCAGTTAACTGCTCTGCTTTTCTCTTGACCCTAGTGCCCAAGATATATGACTGCAGATCAGCTGATTATCAATGTTTGGCCTAAGTGGCCTCAGTCCAAGAACAACGCACTACTTGGGGTGAGGACAGGCCATTCCTCCCCTTCACGCACCTAGAGGTTATGTTGTTGGCCACATGCTAGTCAGTCCCTCAGTAGAACTATGGAGTTCCCAAGTGGTTTCTTGCCCTGGACCCCACCCAGAGACTCTAAGAAGGCTGGGTATTTTGAACTGTTAACGTCTTCCTCTTCTCTGCTGCAAATTCTTGCTGGTCAGTATCCCGACATCCGTCATCCTAGGCTATTCTGGAATGGAAATAGTCCAGCCTCTGTCCAGTAGTTTGGTTTCAGAGTAAGCATTGTGCATACAAGTGGATTACCAAAACAAGGTGACATTCCACGTGGGTTAAGTACTCCAAGGCTTTTGCCAAAACTGCCTGTTCGGGTTGCACAACACCTTGTGGGTGGTGAAGCCCACATAGTGGTAACCTCACATTGTGTCTTTGGGCTGAGTATGACTGGGCTCTATGATGCAGGCCCCGAGTCCAGCCACTCTCCTGAAAGCTCCCTTCCCAGGCCTGACTCCTGCAGGGGGCCCTGGTTTCCCTATTCTGGGCGAGGATTTCAATTCATTCATAAGGGTTCACACTTGGCCTGGCCCCTCACCTGGGACCAGTTTACCTTGGTAGAGCCCACCAGGAGCTATTGCCCCCTACAACACAGGTCCCAGGTTTATAGGGAAGCACAGACCTCTTCACCATGATGTGGTGTTGATTGACATAATATACAACAAAATGTAGAATATGGGAGAGGCACAATGAGTTTAACAATCCTACAGATATAGAGTAATGTTGCTAGTATGATGACTATCAACGGTCTATTTTTGTGTCACGTGGATAAATAGGCGAGATGCCGAATCACTAGATGACATGCGACTGCTCACACGGGCTGAGTGGCTGCTCTAACCTGTTAACATGGGCGCCGAAATGAAAAGCAAGCGGTTCCGTGACAGACACGCACTGCTCATGTGTGTCTTTGTGTCACGGGCGTCAGATCACCAGTGGGACAAAATCTCAACATTTATACCTACAGGTGTCTTTTCAGGCTATGGCTCGAGATTAGGGAATAAATGCGGTCACTATATGATCCTTACAAGTAGGGTAATACATTGTATGTGCCAGAGAAATTGCATCTGTGTGTGAGCGAGCCTTCCCCACCACGTCAATTACTGTGACAACACAGTAACAAAGAGCAAGCTGTGTTTGTATGTGTGTCTTATGTGCAAGCACTTGGGGGTTGGAAGAGTATCAAATAAGGACCAAACAACAAAAAGAGACCATAATTGACACTGCGTCCACTTATCCTCAATTTTCTTCCCCAGGTGCCATTTGTTTTGGAAATATGGCCATCGCCATGATGGAGCCAACGCTGCCAATCTGGATGATGGAGACCATGTGTGCCAGGAAATGGCAGCTAGGTATTTACAAAGCTTAGGACATGTACTCACACAGAAAATATACATTACGCATACAGCATTTAAATGTTCACAGATTTTTTCAGACATTAAAAATGTACACACAAATAGTAGGGCCAACACAAACACATACATACACACACATTGTATGGTGAAGTGTCAATTAAAAATGCTTTCTATAAAAACAATTGAGTGTATAAAAACACAGACATAAACCGAGTAGCCACTTTATTAGCTACACTTGTACAATCTAATGTTATCCAATACAACAGCTCTGCCATAATTCTTCTTTTCCAAAGTTTGGATTGTTCAGTTTTTGTTGGTATTGTTAGAAATGTGGAAATATAATGGTTCATTATTGAGGTTGTAGTGAAAGGTGGTGTTGTACTGAATATGGTACACTGAGAGATGTTTCTAATTGTGGGACCCCCTACTTACATACATGAGGGGGGCAGAATAATAGAAAGACCTCTGAATATAATGCAGTCATGCATAGGGCATTACTAACTATGACCTCAATGCTAAAATATACAATTTAATGAACCCCTCTATGACAGTGTCAACAAAAGCTGAACATTAAAGTGCCATATCAGTGTAATGCATTGTTTAGACTCTATTAGAAAATCTTGTTACTTTACATTACTGCCAACCACTTTCCAAAGCATAGTGCTTCAGAATTTCAAGTGGGTCTTCCATCCCTTCTAGACACCCACTGACTTCCATTCATCAAAAGCACTAAAGTACCATAACAGTGTTATGCATTTTTTAGACTCTATTAGAAAATCTTGTCTCTTTACATTACCGCCAACCACTTTCCAAAGCTAGTGCTTCAGAATTTCAAATGGGTTTTCCATCCCTTCTAGACAGTCACTGACTTCCATTCATCAAAAGCAACCTGGGAAAACTAGAAAAACTGCCATATAAGTAATCCATCATAATGAACATTATTTATTACCAAATCTAATGCCCTACTGCGTGCTTTGTAAAATATTGTAATGTATGCCAACCCACAGTTTTTGCTTCGCTGATTATGCTCAATAGACTTTTGCTTGTATGTGGAATAATTTCAAAGAGGCAGTACGTAGATGGTTGATAGCTCTCTCCTTCACTCAGACATTAACATAAACACTTTTCCTACCAGATTGGACAACTGCACCACTTGCTTGACTGTCAATAAGCCATCAGCTATCCACCAGAATCAATACTGAATAGAAAGCAGAAGTGCTTCCCTTCTCCTGGGCTAGTCTCTGCTCCAAAATTTATTTTACACAGGGGGTTTCTATCATCTGTTTTTCTTAACATCCACCCATCCAGCTGTCCATCCATCCATCCATCCATTTTACACCGCTGATGTGGGTTGACTCCCTATTCAACCACAGCGGTCCAGTATAATGCCCACATCACTGGAGATGCCACACCAATCCACAAGATTCTATCTTTTCTCATGAACAAGATAGTGAGATACATGAATTTCTTTTTTCTGGCAGGGTACTGCTGCCATATACTCCTCATCACACCTGCTCATATTCACACTACAGTCTTCCTCGACCAGGACCCCATTCTTCAAACATGGCTTAACTAATCCAGACAAACTATGTTTTTAGCCAGACAAAATTATCCCGTTAATACTTATCCAGTTAGCGTGGTTCTTTGAACTGTGGTTTGATTTTTAATCTTAGGGGACGTTTTCTTGAATAAGACTGCGGTCTCAATGTGAAACAAAAGCAATGTGAAGTTGAAACCATGATTAGCACTCATATGATAGGCTGAGTGCTGATCATATCATGGTACTCTTGTTTAGCTGGCTTGATGCTACAGACAGCACATGTATGCTGCAGGTGCACAGTAATCAATTTAAAGTGAGGAACCTGGTTCCACTGGTCTGATTAAAAACAAAAAAAAACTTAATTTCATAAATATAATATATATAATGTATTTCTTTTGGTCATAGTGTTCTGAACCAAAGTCGATTTGGTGTTTTGTTTTTTTAGTGTGCTGATTTTATTTTGTAGTATAGCCTATTTTATTGTATAGTTAAAATAAATTGTGATTAATACACCAACAAATTTAGATGATTTCTAATTATTTACATACCCCTAAAATTAAATCCACTTTTTTTTTGTTGGTGCCTCGACGGAAAAGAGTCATTCATATCTGAATATGACCTAATATTCTGCCCTCTGTATGCGTTTCTGATGTGCAAATAGCTAAACTCTCCTCGAAGGGCTTACAGTCAGGTTCAGGAGCTCCTTAAACTGTTCTTTGCCTGCACATCTATATCGCAAGTAAAGGTCAGCAGATCGCTTCCACTGCTGAGAAACGCCTTGGGCTACCCAACAAAATAATTTTCATATTTTTGAACAGACAAGATACTCAAAATTTACTAATAAAGTATAAAAGCACATACACACTTAACCTTATGATAGATAATAGAGTATAATAGAAAACCCTAAGTATCGTATTTCACTTTGCAGAAACATGTATTCAAAAGCCCTCTATTCAAATTTACATTGTCTCTCTGTTACTGCGGTTTCAATGATCGGTTTCTCTGGTTACTATATATCATCAGTTATTGCTCCACATTTTCTCTTGCCTCTTTTCCATAATTATACATGTATTTTTTACTTAGTGACGAAGTGCTAAAGTGTCACTCCTCCACCCTGCTAGATATTTTCCATACAGAGGCTTCCTTCGATCTTTTGGTGTTATTACTTTGCTCCTCCAGTCCGTTTGTATATGAAGTCTAGGTCAGATAAAAAAAGGATGAGTGGGGAACCGGATATTAGGGTGTCATATGCTGGCAGGTGAAAAAAGTCTTCATTACAGACAGTGGAAGATGTACAGCAGCTCAGTGATGAGGCACTGATAGAGATCTGCTTATCTTGGAAAGCCTGCCCACGCCTTAAGTCTCTCATCTCTCTGTATGTGTCTTGTCTGTGGCCCAGGCGTCGCTTTCTTACCAGCGTCCATCTCCTACCTTATTGGAACCAACATCTTCGGCACGTTGGCGAACAAGATGGGGAGGTATGGAGGAAAATTATCCTTATCTACTCTCTGCCTCTCTTTCCCTCTCTCTCCCTTTTGTGGGTGTGATATCTGTTTCCACTCCTTTAAATTAGTTTTTAGTGTTTTGTGAGGCTGGCTTTATCATAGCCTTGATGATACAGGGCATCCATCATTTCTGTGTGTACATGTCTTGCCTTGGAATGGTATTTGGGTTAGTATATTCAGAATGTTCGTTTTGTTGTTGACTATTGCCATTAACGAAAACTGTTTTCAGCTCTATCATAAACCAATTCTGTCTAATGTTAAAACAGGACTTCCAATTTCCCAACTTGACCATATCAAACTTGAATTTCTTCTTCTACCACTACTAGTGGTGCTGCTTTTGCAGTTCTTAACTGCTTCTAATGCTATTGACACTTCTACAGGTTTAATGCTGCTGCTACTGTCTCTGTTCCTACTGGTACAGCCAGTGTTACTACTGCTACTACCGTTTAACGCGACTGTTACTGTAACTACTACACAATTTTTTAAAGCAATTTCACATTTTGTGTACATAGCCATTTCCTTTATACAGAATCCAGCTGCTTTGATTTGTCCAGTTTTAAGTACATAAAAAATTTATATTACAGAAAAAAGTTGGAGAAACCTAATACAATGAGTCACAGGGAGACCTGAAAAGGAAAGGAGGAAAAAAACAAAGTTTAATGAATAACGATGGTGTCTGGTGAGAGAGAGGGACGAGAAAGGGAGCATGTATGAATGGTTAGCATGTGAGTTTTTAAAAGAGTTATTAAATATGACAAATGTTATTGCTTTTATAGGGCCATTAGAGGGCTCTGTCTCATAAAAGTCCCATACGTTTTGAACACAAATTGTTGTATGATGGAGGGTCAGGTTTCAACCACCTAAGTAATGACATAATATATATATCTTAATAATGTAATATTCAACCTATGATGAATATACTGTATGTTATACACATGTAAAAGAAACTCACATCCTCCTTTAACTGTATGCCGAGTTGATTGGAGTAAAAGCGTTTTAGATTAGATAACACTGACCACGTCTGCTCTCCCTTACAGATGGCTTTGTGCTCTCATTGGAATAATGGTGGTTGGAATCAGTGTAATATGTGTAAGTATGAGGGAGACAACTACACCATTGGTGTGACATCAGAAATCACCTATATTTGGTCACTAAAGACTATAAAATGGAGCAGAACTGTGGCAGTTAAAAATACGCTGAATTCTAAAGAGGTATGTGTAGGATTTGTACATTAATATACATTTTAAGGTTCAACAATAGATCCACTAAATGTGGATTTTAAAATGCTGTGATATGTACACTTAGAGTAAAAGGTTTATGTTCCTCAAACCAGGTTATGATTTTCATGTACAAAAAACTCATTGAAAGGCTTATTGCTCTTTAGTGTTTCACCGATTGTCCAAAACCATTAAGATATTCCCCGTGTTCTATATCTCATTACTCTCCCAATGGGAGTCTGATTTCACAGTGATTTCGACACTAAAACCGAAAAGCAACCAATTCCCAATGAGAACACCCAAATGTAATACTCAGGAATGTATTTAAAACTGAACAACCAAATAAATGCATTTTCTGATATTTGTCTGTCTGTCCTAGGTTCCTTTTGCCACAGACATTTATGGTCTGATTCTTCCAAACTTTGGTGTTGGTTTTGCAATTGGTAAGTCTGCACTATTTAACACTAAAATAAGTAAAACAAGTGTGTTCCCCCGCTGAACGTGTACAATCTTTATTGTTTGTGGTGCGTTACAGGCATGGTGGACTCCTCTATGATGCCTATAATGGGTTACCTGGTGGACCTGCGGCATGTGTCTGTTTACGGCAGTGTGTATGCCATTGCTGACGTAGCGTTCTGCATGGGATTTGCTTTAGGTAAGCAGGAACCATTAACTATTAAACTACAGGTTATGATACCTCAAAAGTGAACTTGAGTGTCTAATCCCTAGAAATCTTTGGCTCATCTTGTTTGTCCAAATGAAATTCTGGTGTCGTTGCGGAGCCCTAATTCTTGGTTGTCACACAGAAACTACCTTATGTGTTCAGTGTTTCGTTTACCTACGATACAATTGAGAGGAAAAACACTTTCCAAACCTGATTCCTTGTCAATTTAAACTGCCATCTCTGTTTCCAGATGTTGTCTCGCACCTTTGATGTTTAGTTTAACTTAACATATAATTAAGTAATAGGAGGTTTTTCATTTCCTAGCCCCGATTAATTGTTATTATGTATAATATATATTCAGCCCTGCGACGAGTTGGCCACTGTCCAGGGTGTACCCCGCCCTAGGCCCAAAGTCACTAGGATAAGCTCCAGTCACCCGCGACCCCCAACGGGTAGAAAATGACTGACTGACTGACATAATATATCTCTGGCCTTCAGCTTTTAAAGTATTATTACCAAAACAGGAGAATGTGTGTTTTTTCATTTTCCAGTGCTGATTTTATAGTTATTTAGTTTACCCTACCATACCATATGTTTTTCCAGTTATTATTCATTTTCATTTGCTGTTTAGTGTTTTTCTGATAAAGGTACCATGTGTTTCCATGTAAGAAAACACAGCTCTTGAAGTAGAATATTGACTCAGAATATGTGGAATGGTGAGGGATAAGGTATTTCATTTTTTAAATGATAATGGTGATTGCTCATTAAGAAATTACCTTCTTATTACCTGACTATTAGCCTCTGTTTTAATAAAATATTACCCCACATCCACATTATCCCAAGTAAAATGACCAATTACCAATATTCTCAATGTCACCAAAAACATTGCTAGGTTAGTACTGCTATACTATGTATTTACCCTAATGTTACCATGTTATCAATGTATCATCTTATCAGTACGGAGCTGCAAAGTGCTGCCCTCAGCCAAACAAACCAAACTAAACCAGCATGTGATCTGTCCTCTACTGATGTAGGTCCATCTATCGGAGGATCCATAGCTGAGAGCATTGGTTTCCCCTGGTTGATGACCATAATTGGAATAGTGGATATTATCTTTGCTCCGCTTTGCCTCTTCCTCAGGAACCCACCGGGGCAAGAAGAGAAAATTGTAAGATTCAAAACACACTTAAATCCAGTCAACCTAATCCTACATAAACACACAGAAATATTGAAGCCCTGGAAGGCATGGTCAACAAATATAATTGAGAATTTTCTTGTTTGAGTGGCCTGGCTTGATAATAAGTTGTACAAATCCCAACACGTTTCTTTTTTCTTGCATTGCCTTTAAGTCTGAATGACATTGCTCTGACATGTAGCCTAAAAGACATATCCAAAATCATACTGTACACGGTAAATGACATATTCATGTCAAAACAAGAGACTGTGCTGGAAAACACAAAGTATCCTGTCCGCTCATTCTATGCTCCTCAAAACTATACAGAAAGTAGCGGCGTATTGTTTCTAATCTTGCCTGCTTTTTAGAAGTCAAAGTCAGAAAGCAATGGGGCAAAAAAAAGAATATGAAAAAAACTCTGTGCGCAGATCATATCACATAGAGCACGGGACACTGACCAAAATGTCTAATTTAATAATATATAAACTGTGTTGGTATTTGAAAAATAACTCTACGTTACAGACGTTATAATGGTACAGAATACAATTTAAATTTACCAACAAGAATGTTGAAATTGGATGATTCTGCAAAACCCCCGAAACAATATCTGCCTATGGCAACTACAGTACGGTTGGGGTTAGCAAAATCATCACTGTTATTTATTTTATCTAACAATTTCATATGTTGTTGTTTAACGAACACTTCAGCGTCTAGGTAACGCTAACTAGATTTTAGCCATTTAGTCTTGTTGTAAAGCCACAGCTAAGCCACCATCGCACAGCTTTAATTGGTTAAGATGTCAGCAACCATAACCAGCCTAACAAAACCCCTTGTTTTTTAGTACAAGTTACTGAGCATACCTCATGTCTCTTTTTTTAAGTGAGACATGACAGACTCATGATAAATTATACGCCTGATTTAATAATTTCAGTTAGTTAAGTCATCAAGTGACAAGTCAGCATGTTGAGATATAAGTTACATAAATTCATTTCACCATGAATACTGAGGTAAAAAAATAAATAAATAAATTCTGCGAGATTTAGATCACACCTTTGGTCTGCAAATAATGGTATAATGATAATGGAATTCCAAAGGCAATGCCAGAAAAAGAAGAGCTTCCCTGAGGTGTATAAGTGTATCGTGTCTAAATAACCTCACAACGCATGCAAATGACTTAATAACTCTCATTAAGGAGTTGCCAAGTCGTCTGCTGCGGATGAACGCATTTTGAAATGACCTTTTAGGGCTTCACTGAAACACATACTCTGTCATGTTTTACAGACTTTAATGATTGGATGATCAATGGGCTGCATGCAAATCTCCGCCCTGCATGCTTGTCGCTGAACGCCCTCATCCTTGCAGTTCCATCTGCCTGCCCTCATGTCCATCTCCATGCAGCATCTGCTATCATTCATCACCTCTCTTCTCCATTACGTTCTGTTTGTATTCACGCCCATCCATTCATCTCCTCTGTTATTTCCATCTATCAGTATTTGCCTCTTTCTTTACTCTGCCATTTGACAAGTTTTAAATACTTTTTTAAATACTTCAGTATCTTCAGCTGTGCTCCGCTTATTTGCTCCACTGAGCTAATTTTATGCTTTACTGCTGATACTTAACACTTCCTGCACAAATGCATTTTAATGTGGAGCCAGTGGTAGGTCTTTACTTCAATATCATTCTTTTAGCCCATTCATTCTTAGTGCCCCCCATTCAGGTTTTGATTCTACCACTAGGAGTTGCTGAAGTGAGGAGTTTTCAAATCTTACACAAAACCTAACTGCATTAAATGTATCATTTCAACATGACTTGACCCTTGAATCTCGTCACAAATAATAACTGAACTTAAAACCTGGTACCTCCTCAGAACCACGTGTCTTTTTTTTCTCTTCAGTTCATTTTCCAGAGTTTTAGTTTTACTCCGTAACAAAACAGTCTTTTTACTCAGGGAACGTTGACACATGCTGTGGCAACACTTTACAACAATTGTCTTTTCAGGCCATTTTGATGGACACCAACTGTTCAATGAAGACAAGGTCCTACTCCACACAGGGGACGTACTACCAGGGTGAAAACATGGATCCAGAATATGATGATTATGATTAACAGGACACCAGCCATGCAGCTTAACCATTCAGAGGATCTATTTTGTTGTACAAAAGAAAAGGAACACAGAAGAAAAAAGGAAAAAAACAAAAAAACAGCAACGAAACAAAACAGCCAAGATATTTCCATGTGAATGTCCCGCGTTCAGTCTTCACTGTTCAGTGTCCTCTTAGCAGTTGTACTGGAGCAAACCAAAGTTGTTCTTGATCTGTGGTCGCAAGTGCATTGTGTGAGAGAGATTGTTTGTTTTTTTGCCAATGGCCTTATACAGTAGAGAGTTGTGTCAAAAGGCAGTAGGAGGGTGCTGAGCAACAAGTACGCTTTGCTGGTTTATTTAGAATACAAATATGTCTTAATTTATGTGTCAGACATTAAATGTCTCATTTCTGTCTACTGTATGTCCCTGATACTGTCCAGAGTATTTTTACCAGACGTTGGTGTGCAAGTTGGTATTATAATGGGCAATTGTGTGTTATGTCAAGAAAGTGTTTTGTTTAAAATCCTGGAAGCTTTGTTGGTCCGACCTATGTTCCTCGTTTGCGGTGGTTCTGTTACAAAAGTACACACTTAGGCTTCCACACGCAGTTCAGCCAGAACAGCTGGGCTGGGGAAGCCTAACACATTTCAGCTGCTTAAGAAAAGGATGAGGAATGTATTCTAAAACACTATATATATATATATATATATATATATATATATATATATGTGTGTGTGTGTGTGTGTGTGTGTGTGTGTGTGTGTGTGTGTATACATATATACATGATATCCTCCTAATAAGAACAGAACCTACATGTCTTTGGCAAACTTCAGAGAAAAACATCATTTAAAGCTGCTGTTTAACTGTTTGTTTTTTTAATTTAATAAATCATTAATACTGTAAATTCTCAAATAGTGGCCTTTATTTACCTCAATGACGAGGAGAACCAGGCCTAGAACAGGCTTACAGTGAAAACATGCTTCATTCCTAATTTCCTCTGTTCCAAGTCCTTATGTTGTCATGATATATTCATTGTATCACAACTGGTACATTTCCACAGCACTATTTCCATCAGTACAACAACTGTCATATCATACTCACCACTTTGCTGCACTGAGTTTTTCTTTTTAATATTAATACTGTTTATATCCACCCACTTGGCCTTTGAAGTTAGATGTTATGCAACAGAGATTGAAACTCAACACTTCCTGCAGAGTTTTCACATTAAAAGTCTTCCACTCTTCCCTTTTATTGATAGGGTTTTAATGTGAACACAGTGAAGTGTTGAGTTTCATTGACAACGGCTTAACATCGACGTTGAAAGACTGGAATTAATTGGTGAATGAAAACAGTATTACTCTTATTAAAAAAATAAAGTGAGAGCAGCATGCTACTGGCGAGTATGACATGACTCTACTAATGGAACATTATACTGGATTTATCATGTGAGTGTTGTAGTAGGTGACAGGTAATTAAATCCCTCCTAAATGTTTAGTTTTCACCCTGCCTGTATTAGTGACCAGCTTTCCTTTGTTCATACTGGTCAAACTCATGGCCATTATAATGTCCCCCTGTATCATAAAAAAAGAAACTGTCCCATTTCATGTCACATTTCCCATGGATACTGCTGTTGAGAAATAGATATAGAAACCATATGCCCCGTTTCCACGTAGTATCAAAATGTAACCAACCCTGTGGAAGAAACAAGTTTCACACCATATTTATGGTATCCCTTTGCAATTTAGTATCACGGCATGAACCCAGTATTATTATACCTAATAAAGTTTGGAAGTGGCTGATTTAAATAAACTGAAAGCTTCCACAATTTCTGTCTGTAAACCTTTTTTTTTTTTTTGTAGAGCAATTTACACCCTAGCAGAGCAGGGTTATATAACAGGTAGACGGTGTACCACAGCTAATATGGGCGCGCCTTTTGTGCTGGGAGTCTCCAGATCTCCAGTCCTGAAAAAGTCAGCACTGTCAAGAGGGTTTGCTTTTGGTCAAAGAAGCACATTTGTGTGTCAAAGTTCACCAAACTTGAACTTGAAGCAACAGCTTTCACATTGATTTCATTTGCCTCTGCGAAACGATCCAAGGATTGCCGTGATTCCATTAAATTAATTGATTTTGCTTGTAATTTTTGTGGTTTTAAATGCTGCTCTGGTGGAAAACTGCTGTCACACTGCTATCAGTGGAGTGAAAATCCTGGCCACACCCTTAATCAGTGATGTCACTGCAGGTATTTTAATCAGCTATCCAAGGAAGAACACCTGCTGTGACACTACTAATGGGGGTTTTACTTCAAGTGAAAATGTTATCAAGGTATCAAGGCTTGAAGAATTGGCTCCGAAAAATTTATAGCTTGCTCTGCCACAGATGACAGCAACTCTAGTCAGCTTGAATTCACAGCAGTTGGTTTCGAAATTGCACCCCAGGGCAGAAAAAGCATAAAACCTATAGTATAATCCATTTTTCCTCTGTCCATCCGCACGCTTCATATTTTCCCAACACTTGACAAAAGATGCCAAAATGTAGCTAAATACAGAGAGAGCTATTTACAATAGACCTTTTTCATTTTGACATGGCATAAAAAAGCACAGGTGTTATTAATAATTTTAATAATGACTGCATTCCATTTAGACTAATCCAGTCCCAGGGTCTTGGCATTTTGCATACTGGTTCACTGCAATGGCTTGCTTGGACACTAAGGCTAGAAACACAGAAAGCAGCGACTCAGGTGGAGCAGCAATCTCCCATCCTTTTTCTGTGAGAAACATTAAAGCCTTCACAAGATGCAGGATCACCGGGGGTAACAGATGAGCAGGGCAAAGTTCAAATGAACTGTGACCTGGAAGGAGTTCAAAATCTCGTGACCATCTGTCACATTTCTATTGTAGATAAGTGTGATTCGCAGCGTATTCTTTTACAACACTCAGATGTTCAGATGCAGCTTCTATGCTGATTTGTTTCGTGAGCCAAAATAGTAACACTGGAAGCAGCAGAAAACTGCATTTTGATTGACAGCTTGATGGATCTACCCACCAGCGGCTGAGTGGGGGAGGTGTCGGTGTTTCTTGGCAACCTTGCCACTTTCTGTGTGTTTCCGCCCTGAGCCATCATTATGTTATTACTTATACCTGTGTAATCTTTGCTATGACAAGTCAAAATGTCAGCTGTGGACAAGGTCTGTTGTCACATATGACAAGTGGGTTTTAGTGTGTTTTTTGATGGTATTCTTTTGTCAGTATATATCTATAATATACAGTCCATTCACATTAGGTTTCACCAATATGCATTGGAATGGTTTAACATTTTGGGAAATATGATTATTCGCCAGGTTAGCTGTTTCCCCACAGTCTTTATGGGAAACTAAGCTAATTGGCTACTGGTCACCTCTACATATTTACCATACATACCATAAGGGAATATTTTGTGTTTACATTCAATATTCTGTCATTTACAGATCCTTGCAAAAATGAAAAGTATAAAAAGATAAAATATAAAAGGTATTTATTGGTTCCACCACAGTTATGTTGGTGGAGTGGAAAACAATATTTTGGGACTCTAATGGGACACTGAGAACCAGTATCCTACTAATAGTCTACCTAATCGTTGGTCATTTTCACACTGGAATCAAAATAATATTAAGTGTTTTTCATAGACAATCATGATACAATAAGGATTTAATCATATAGCATTCTACACTATATGTCTGTCATATCAGATGACACTAACCTGAGACCTTTTGTTTACTAAAATACCAATGTCTGCCTTAAAGATGGGCTTAACACAGCTGAGGTTCTCAAAGGTTAAACTTTCTCATGATAACTAATAACTAATGAATGACTAATAAATGACAACGCCGACTCTTTTCACCAATCATTTTCCACCAAGACCACCGATACGTAGACGCAGAGAAGTACATAAAATGTAAATCAGCATCTTTTTCTTAGGTATTTGCATTATATGTGTTTTATCATGCCTTAAATTGTTGTTGCGGTTAATGTATAGTAACTAATGAACCTCTCCTGAACTGGATAACGACAGTAAAACGGCACCACGTGCCACTGGTTTTCCTGTTTTAAAGTATCTTTTACAATGGGATTTGCTAATATTTATTTTACAACTGTTTTAGTCATGTAAAATGTATCTATCTTTAAATAATCTCAGTGGTTTAACCTCAAAGGACAGAGCCAAACAATCTTTGGAACATTAGAGTGAACAAAATAAGCAGTAAGAGACGTAGCTAGTATGTACAGCTGAGCATGGTTGGTGCCACCCCAGAGTCCAAGTTGCATAGGTTTAACAGTAGTAAGGTAGTAAGGACCAGCATAATGGATGTTGTTGTTCCATAATGTGATGAGGACCTACTCATGGCCAGAAAATGAAAAGTACCGAACACAGTGGCTAAGAAAACAAACAAAAAAACCAAGAAATCTTTGCAAGTAGCTCCTTAACCTTATTTTGCTCATTTTTACAGTTTACAGTTTAAAATTCAAATATTGCACAATTTCTTGTCAGTACATACTAATACAGTAGCAAACATTTCTTCTTTTTTTAAGATTATCATTATTTTATTTTTATTATGACCATAATCATTCAGCTACCAGGGTGCCCCAGTAGTATCCATTTGTTATACGCTAACAGCAAAAATGTATTCTTTATCAACATGAGTATACGGTGTACACATTTTATTAGTTTGAAATTAACTATCACACACCTCCAAAGGCAACCTCCAGGTTCAAAGCTGAGCTAACTCTCCTGCCGAAAGTGCTTAGATAGGTAGGAAGGTATATACCGTTGGCGTGGCAGATGTTACAGGATAAATACGGTGCTCATGACTGAATGGAAAACAGCAATGCCCTTTAAATGTTTTTTTTTTATTGTAACATATTTTGGCCACATTTTAAAATCTCTTTTTTTTGTTAGTTAGCTAGTTAAACCATTTAAAATGTGTTTATTTGGCTCTACCCCCCCCCCCCGAGATTTAACTTGGCCAATGAGATTATTTCTCCCTGATAAACTTTGTTGGAATGATATTATTTCTGCCTCTGCAGCTCTACTTCTCCAGGCACGTGTGGAAAATGACACTACACACTGATTTGTTCTTGTATTTTAATGAGTTCTTTTTTCACTCCTGTAATGTCCACCGTGTTTCCGATATACTGTAACGTTCACAATGTTGTGTCACATGTGGTGTTTTTGGATTTCCTCATAAACTTGCTGATGGGCTGTGAAAAACTGTACTGGACTGGGTTGGATTTTTAGTAAAGTGGTAAAATAATATATAATATGACAATTATACTAAACCAACTGGAGCAGTTCATCTATAAATGTGACAGTTAGCAGACTGAGCAAGGACTAACCCAACATACTCGCCTCTCAGAATACTCTTCATAGAATATTCTTTTCTTCATCTATCTACCGTAATGGAATATTTTTTGTAGTTTTGTTAATCCAGAGTCTCTTGCAAACATTCACCACAATAAATGTGTGGCAATGTCGGCATGTGAGCCTTCCATCATTGTATGTCATTGGCTGGATGTTATCTTTGTTTCTTTTTCTTGCAGTACTTGTGGGAACGCCATAATCTCTATTAAATGTGGTATACTCTTAAAAAAAACAAAAAACAAAAGCAGTTTTCTCCTCTAAACTGTCAACACCGAAACAGAAGATAGAGAAAGATGGATTTTCAGCACCATTACTTTTTTGTTGAATTTAAAACACTGAGCATTTAGACCACCCTTGGTGTTACTCTAAATGCTGTTTCCCATTATTGACATGTATAGGTACCATGAAAATATCAAACAGCTAAGAGCGCGCGTGCTCCTCAGTTTGGTAACAGAAATACTGATGTTGATTTCCCGGACTGGGTGTGGAAGACAGCAGAATGAGTTGCCATGATGGGAAAATGTAGGAGCAGACACTGTAATCAGCCAGTCCATTTCAACACTAGGCTTCAATTACTTTGCAGATGCTCACACAATACCTTCCCTCCTTTCCCTCGTCACTAAGAACCCAGACAGCTGTGGTTCTTACAGTAACATAGGTACAGGGAAGCTTCACCAAATGTTCTTTAGATTATATCATATTACTTTTTTGTGAAGGGACACACATATGTAAAGAAGGAAAAAGTTAGACATTTTCCTCAATTTCTTGAGGAAAAGAGGGTCTGAATCACAAACACCATCAATGATCGCGGACGTTGCGTTGCTATTTGTGTTCGCCGTAGACAGACGGAGATTACAAGCGAGAGTAACGGTATGTACATAACATTTATTTTTAACAATAACATGTCAACTTTAGCCTCAGCATGTTGCTACCCTCCTAGCATCAACTCTGCTGATAAACGATCACATTGCAGTTAAATAAAAATGTATTACGCATTGGTGTAAGAAGCATAAGTGAAAACTGCTCATCTTGTTGGTCACGGTAACCCCGCCCCCAGCCGCTGACGTAAGCAGTTCTTACTTCTAGACCAGCAATGATTTGGTGCTACATAAGAACCACTTTTCCTGGCTCGGAGCTGGTGCCTTGGTTGAAAAGGGGTACTTGTGATCTTCTTACGTAGTCCTGTTTTTTCAGTCTCGATAATGCATTGTTGGTTTTGCTCTTTTCAAGGGATTTGTCGATTCATTATATAGAAAAATATAGCTTTATTCATTAAATGTATACTATGTTGATACTAAAACAACACAATTAAAAACACTCAAGTCAATTTTCACTTTCCTTACTAGCTTTTTCCAGAGTTTTCAGCCGCATCTCACGGTCTTCCTCAGTGGATGGCATTAGTTGTCATTAGTCATCGGTGAGCAAACTCCACTAAAAAAAAGCTAGTAAGTTGACCTTGAGTTAAGAGTTGTGTGTTGTTGTGCTGTTGGACGTTGTTGTCGTCTGTACAATGCAATGCACAACCACTTTGTCCCAATTACACAATCAGAACTTCTAAATACTTTTTTTTGGGAGCAAGATGTGTTTGTCCATATAGCATTAGTGTACATGGAAGTTACAGGGCTCAATCCATAATCAACTGAGTAACTGGTCGACAAGCGTGATCACATACACAATTAAAGAATTTGAGTTAAGGATGCAAATAACTATTAGCTGATTTTAACTTAAAATACAGGTTTGCTTTCCTTGTCTGTTGATGAACATTTCTGAGGTAAATCAACCTTTCACTTAGATTCAGATTCAGTTTGTCTAGAGATAGTCGCTGTTTTGTAAGATCTGTTATTCAGTTTAGATGTAATAGAAGGTTCAAGTCCCGTGTTTTGATTTTTGCTGGTGGGTGACTCTTTACATTTGGACCACAGCTTGTTCCCTAAATTTCTTCTGTGTGAGCTGATTAAAACACAAAGCAGAGTGACAGGAATTCATTTGAGCTTGTTTATTTAGGTTATGTACAATAAAGCTTCATCACATGAGCCTTCTCGAAAACTGTGTACAGCATCCCTCACATACACAGAATGAAACAAACACCATCTTGACCTGCTGCAAGCCGTGGTGGGCAGTCGTATTGTAGGTGCAGTTTCAACGGTTAGGGCTGCGGGAGGGAGGGCAGAAAGCGTGTGATTATGAGTCCTGTGGAAGAGCACATTGTAACAACAGCTGCAGCAGCAAAAACAGTGCTTCTCAGGCCAAAAGAGGGGTTTACAGAGTGAACTCCTCTCAGGTTCTCATTGGTCCCCAAAAACCCTCAGGTTACATTACCAGACAGATAGGCACACCTTTTTAAAAGAGAAAATAAGAGAAATCACAGACATGGGGATTCACTCCTGATTATCAGCTTTCCTACAAAAATATTGCACAAAAATCTGGATGTACACACTGCGAGAGATTGACAAGCATAGCAGCCAGTTAGCCAACATCTACGTGAGCAACATATTCATTGCACAGAAAAGAACAGGAAATGTGCCTCTGCTTCCTCAGAGTCCGGCTGATTCCTTCTCTTGTCCCATTATCTTGGACGAGTCCTTTTGGACGCTACATTAAATGTAATCTACTCTCTGCCTGAACTCGCATTCAACTGGTGTTCAATGCATTTTGGGTGATGTCGTGTTATTTGCATATTGTGGAATCTACCATTAGCATGGTTTTTGTACTTTATGCAAGAAAATCTAAAGGCGTCTCAAGAAAATTGTAATCCTGGTACCGGGCCACAGAACAGTCTATCGAGCCTTCCTTGGGTTTTAGTTCTGATCAGCCTTGAAATCCATCGATCTATAACTCCAGCTGGACTTCCTGGATCATGTTTCATCATCAAAGTTTTTGGTCTGAACGCCCACTTACTTTAAAATCGAACGCTGGCTCTTGATATTTTTAGAAAGCTATCAAACTCAATCTCGCTGAGTGTCCACTAACAATCTCAATTGTATTTGTGCTGGAAAGATGTGATGTGGAACTGATTGGCAAAATAACTGCCAGAATAAAGAAAGAACATCACTACCAAAACAGATAAAAGAGACCATATTATGCTTTGGGGTCCCCCCCCTACTTTTAGTGTGTTATATACAGGGCCTGAAATTAACACCCAACTACTATATGAGAATTGAGTGATTATTTTTTTGTTTTCAACAAACATTTCAACCAAGTCCGCGTGTACAGATGTGTGTCCGTGTGCATTGGGAGTTAGGAACCGGCAAGAAAACGCCCGGTACCTTTACCAGTAGTAATAAGATTTTAGTTCTGCTTAACAGTTCCTGCTGTAACTAACAGCCGCCAGGACTGGGAATTTTAAATCCACCTGCCACAGTGGCTGGTGGTCAAAAAAGTTAATTTCAGGCCCTGGTTGCTTTTTGTTTATGTAAAAGGTCTGCAAAGTTACAACGCCCAAAGTGCATGCCTTAGGGCGTTACTGTCTCCCACAGAAAACGCTGCTCCTGATCTGGCTGAAACGCCTCGTTTGTTTTTCAGCCTTTTCTTCCGTTACTCATCTATGTCACTATGTAACACATTCGCATAATGCCTGCCTAGCAACCACCTACTGACTGACAACGGAGTAGGCCAACTGACCAATCAGAGCAGACTGGGCTTTTTAGGGAGCTAAAACGGATCATTTCAGACAGGGTGAATAGAGGTACTGCTGCAATGTATAGTATGTGAAAAATGTGTTTTTTAAACATTAAAGCATGTAAGCCTATTCTAGTAGGACCCAAATGAAAGTATAAACCAGAAAATGAGCATAATATGGTCTCTTTAAGAAACTTTTCAGTGTTTTAGGGTGGACTTTCCAAGCAAACAATTATTTTCCAGTGGCTCTCTGAGGGTTTAAAAGATAGATGAACAGCATAGCATTTTGGAGCTGTAGCTGGTTATGATAGAATCACTGTAATAGGCTACTTTAATGCTTGATGTTTTGCAAGGAAATGGGGGTAGACCGTGCCAAACAGCTGTATATACGGAAAACAAAAAGGGCTGAACATACATTTATTTGGGTATGAAAACAACTCATGGAGGCAAACGATCTGCACTAAATCACATCATAACTTTTTGAAGCATGGAAATCATCTTCATACACACAAGCATACACACACGATACCAATTAAATAAATGTTGGACAATTTTAACATCATGAGAGGGTAACATTCATTCAGAGATCAATCAAATAAGTCAATTATGTGCCTTTCTCCTATTGCACCCATGAAAGTTTTGATTAATTAGCAATGTGCCATAGTTGAGTTTTAGACGTTGGTGGGGTGTTCTGAACAAATCGTGACTGGGAAAGAAATAAATAAAAATAATTGGTTCAAAATTATAACTTAGGACAATTACCTCCTTACAGAAAGAAAAAAACATGGTCACATAGTAAAACATATTTGGCCTAACCAATACAAATAAATAAACCAAGAAAGGGGGAGATTATATATAAGATTCCACCAATAATTATACTGCTGTTGAAATTTCAAAGAGCTTTGTGAGAACGGACAATCACTCCTAAAATCCAAATATGTTACAGAAAAAAAGTGCTCAAAACTAAATATATATATATGACCGTTTGCAGGGACCTGCTTTTCTGTAGTAGTATTCACACTGTTGTAGACTCAAATATTTCACCTTCATATAGGCCTGTTACTCACAGTAAACAAATATTGAACATTTATTTTCCTTCTCCCATGTTTTAACATGATTCAGACTAGTAGACCACAGAAATGTGCGCATTTTTCTAAAGTCCTTATGTCAAAGCAGTTACAGACAAGAAAGCAAAGTGAACTAAATGCTAAACGATGACATTTTGAAGCCACAGAAAAACAAAACTGGAAGATACACATGCAGCACTACCGAGGGCAGATATTAGTGTAGCTTTCAAACTTCCCTTTAAACCAAGAGCATGGAAACAGCATCACATTGTGCAAATCAAAAACAAACTGGACATAATTTTGCTGGGAGGCCCAAGCCCAAAGACACTTGTTCCTCATCTCTCTCTTTTCTAGTCTTTTTTAGTGGAGTGCCTCCACACAGATCTGCTCCTCGGTAATGTCATCCAGCAGCTGCACCTCCACAGGGCTGCATGTGTCACTGTCATAGACCTCTGTCCCCATCAGGGCCTCTTCCTCCAGGCCATCTCCTTTGCCTTTAAAGCCTTGCTGCTCTGAAGGAGAGGTGCTCTCCACTGACTCCAGGTCCTCAATGCCTGCCCGGTAGTGGATCATTAGCAAGGTGAGGGCCTGGAGTCTCTCGCCAGACTTGGCCAGGGCAGTACTAATTAGGGCTTTGCGCCGGGCATCGGTGGCCTCCCTCTCCTCCAGCAGAAGGGCATTATTATGCTCCAGCTCCTGGTCAATTTCCTGCTGCAGCTTGTCCAGCATCAACTCCAGTTTCTGGGAGCGCTCATCTGTGGGCAGCCCCCGGTACAGGTCACGGCCTATCTCCTTCACAGCAATGAACACACTGTCATCCAACCCACCTTCCTTGCGTACAAGTTTACTGCTGCCACAACTGCCGGCAGGCTGCTTTGAGGGGCTGGCACCACTGGTGTAGTTCTCCGTATCACTGCTCTCATTGTCTGAAGTGTTGGGGGTATGCTTGGGTGAGGGCTCCACCACTCCAGGCACCACATCAGCCACCTGCTCAACCAGCCGAGTCTTGGGCACCTGGCGGAGGTTAAGTAAGCGGGAGCTGGTGTTGATAATGTGGCGCGTTAGGCCAGTGGTGGCCCGGTTTATAGTGGATTTGGCTTCAGGGTCAGCTCCACGACGTTCAGTCGCTGCCACACAGAAGGGATTCTCAGCGAGGCACTTGTCCTGGCACTTCTTGTGGCAAACATAGGCGCAGATCATACACTGAGAGGCTGCCTTGGTCCAAACCTTCTTTTTGCAGTATTCACACCAGGTGGGGTTCTGGAACTGGGTGTCCTGGAAGTTGTGACGAACTTCCACCAGCTGCATGGCACCGTAGGCCAAGTCATCACGCTGCGCTGAGGGGACATGCTCCCTCTCCCTCAGATCCTCGTCATGGAGACTCCCCTCTCGCTCCCTTTCTGCCAGCCCCCCTGGATACTCTAACTCACCCTCAGCTAAGTAACAGAAGTTCAGAGTAACATCTCCATAACACAGCTTCTCGTTGAAGCCCTTGTGGGTGCTGAGGTTGCGTAGTGCAGTGCGGCTGACATTAGCTCTTGGCTCTGGAGGCCCCAACCTAAAGGTGCTCTGATACTCTGCTGAAGATGTGGCCATACATTCCAGGGCTACATGCTCCAGCTGGAGGCTGACATGACCCAGGCATAATAAACTGCCCAGCTTAAAGGGATCTTTGCACCATAGGGCCACATTAAGGTACTTCTGGTTGCTCTCCACCTCAAACATCACAGATGCCTTGGGCCAGCGTGCGGTCTGATTACGAAACATGGTTTCTGGGGATTCCCAGAGGGAGTGGTCCACTAGACTGTCCCGTGTGCTGCAGGAGCTCTCTGAAGCTTTGTCCTTTGCTTGATCGGTCTTGCTGCTGCTGGTCACAGCGGAAGGGACTGGGAGCTCATCACTGGACTCTGCAGGTTTGGTAGACTGCTTCGTCTCAACCTGTTTGACGTATGTTTTCTCAGTGCCAGCCTTGTCGTCAGTGGCTCCAGTGAGAGGAGCTTTTTCTGGAGATTTTTCAGAAGCACTGATGGTGGTAGTCATGGTAGGAACAACAGTGGCATTACTAGTTGTAACAGAATCAATGCCTTCCAAAAGACTGGTTTCTGAGGAGGCTGATGTCAACCTTATCTGAGGTCTTGGTGGCACTGGGGGGCGAGAAGGAGGAGGTGGGGGGGGTGCAGTGGGGCGTTGCAGACCCTCCCCTGGATCACTACTAGTCTTATGTGGTGAGGGCTTTGGTGATTCTTTGGGCTGGGGCTTTAGTGGTGACTGGAGACCCACCAGGTTTAACTTGCGGTTGAGGATGGGTGATATGGTACCAATGGGCTTAGAGGCCAAATTGGCCACAGTCCTTTTGGGGCTTTGGTTTACTGTAAGAAAGGAATCCTCCTTAGTGTCACTGATATTTGTGGTACTGCTAATAGGGCCACCAGTCTGGCTAGGTTTGGAGTCCACAATCAACTCTTCAAACTCAGAGTCCATGTCTTTGCTGTCAGATATGTCAGAAAGGGTTGTGATGGGGGCTGGGTCTTCCTCATAACCACCTGGCTGGGAAATAAAACCAGTTTCCTCTAGCTGCCCAAACCCTTCCTGAAGAGTTCCAAGGCTTCCAAAAGAGGGAGTCTGGTGACGAACCGGTCTCTCATAAAGTACTATCACCCTGTCTCCAGCCTGCTTCAACAGTTTGGGCACTTGAACCGAGGATGTCACTTTGACACCTGTGAACAGAAATAAGAACAGAAAATAGGCTTTACGTCAGTAGTGCAAATAATTGAATGACAGTTTCAAAAATGTTTTGCCAGTTAAAAAAAGTGACACATCTCAGACCTCCGATGGCAATGAGGCGATCACCCCTCTGCAGGTCTGCCAAGGCTGCAGGGGAGTTGGGCGTGACCGTCTCAATGCTGACGTGCACTGTATCGCCATCATTGGGAGTGACCTGCCTGAACGTCATCCCCACACTGCCACATTGTCCCTTGATAACCTCCGTCTGATGCACACATGAGACACAAGAGAAAACTGAACAATGAAGACAAGCATTGATTTAGAGGTTATATGTTTAGAAAAATTATCTACTTATTTTAGTGGTAGGACTGTAGTGTACAAGAATATGAGTAATTCATAAAAGAGGTTTAATCTACCCTTTTCAGTACAAAGCAGTTCATAAAGTTACAAATCATTTTTTTCTGTTCCTTTCCTGGTAGGATGCAACCCATCATATTTAAATAGGTCCCACTCTGTCCAAAAGAAATCAAAATTACTAATAAAACCAAGTCCAGTGGCAGTAGTGAAATTTTGCATCCACAGGTGCAGACTAAAAAGACGGCTAAAATGTTCAGAGCATAGTTCCAACCCAGGGTTTCAACTGTGGAGGCCCGGGACTGAAGTTCATAATGCAGTTTAATGGACTGCCTGGCTATGACATCATTGGTGCCAGCGTGCACTACCACAGTGTGGACAGACGGATGGATGTCAAGGAGAGCTGGAATCAGTTCAGTGAATCTATCAACTAAAATGGATGTTAAATAATTATTCTACATTAACCTAGCAGCACGGCTCAAAAAAATCATTACACTAAAATAAACAAAGATTTTAAAAGTGATAAACTATCAGAAAAAAGTATTCTGACAGAAAGAGGTTTCAATAAGAATAGAAAACGTACCTGTTACTAAACAGATTTGTTTCAAAGTTAAAATTAAAGTTGGAGTAATCTTAACCAGAACAGATCAGCTTCAACTTTATGGACATACAATATAAAATTTTAATAATAATGAAATTTAATGGACACTTATTGTAAATATATAAATAAATTACCCTTTTGTTCACTGATGTGTATATTTCTTCATGTTAAAAGGTCTACAACCAATAACTAACAACAGGTACTCCAAATCTGTTTAGTCCAGATTCAAAACAATAGGAATAAACTAAGTTGACAAATGCTTCAAGTGCAACACTGACATCTGCCTCCAACACTTTGATGAGAGACTTAAACTGAAAGTGACAATTCTGTGGCAGAAGAGAGACCTGCAATTAAACCCCCCACCCCCAGGTGCTTTAATAACAGCCACTGCACACATTCCAAGTCACATATTCCATAACACACCTGTTGTGATGCTGAGGTGACCGGCTTTACGCCTGACAGGTCATCTATCAAATGACAGCGCATATACAGTAGCAAGACATTCACGCCTCCTATGGTGATGATCAAAAGCTGTACGTAAACCCATGCAATTTTAACTGTGACTGGTGGAGATTGTCAGCTTACTGGCGGCATATATATAGTGCAATCTTTCTGGGTACAGAGAAAGAGCTAAATGAGGAGGAGGAGAAAGAGGATGGAGACGGTACAGGTGTCCTGGTTTAAAAGACAGAAAAGGAGGGCCGACATGATGTGGGTAGACGGAGACGAATGACTGTAATTTCCCCTGCTGTCATTTGTTACGGATCTGGTGGAAGGCAGTGATTGAGTTAGGGCTGGCCATGAATAAGCAGATGATCTATACAAGCTGGCAAGGAGGAGGGGAAGGCAGGTTCACTGAAGGCTGAGAGAGAGTCTTGATCCATTCTTATGGTAGCCTAGTTAGTAGACAACCAAGACACTTGGCTTGGCTAAAAATATGCCTCATCTACACCTATATATATTAACAATGATGTAAGGCTCACTCTAAGTATAAAGTAGAGTGCAGGAAACAAAAATAACGCTTGACCAAACAATGCTACAGTGTTATCGTTATCAGATTAATGCAAATTGGAAATGAGAGAAAGTTTCACTAAGCTATCACACATTGGGGTCTAAGGTCCCAGGGGGTTGAGTATTTTCAGAGTACTAAGCCAAAGTTAAGGGTTTTTCAGAAGCTTTTTAATGCCACTTGGAAACGAATTTAAGAGCAATTCAACAACCAAAAGAGAAGAAGTGATTCTTTTTTGTGACAAAATGTTTATTTCATTTAATTTGGTACGAGTAGGGGCATATAACACAAAAGAGACTGAATGCCCTCACACAAGTAAAATCTCATAAAAGATGAACATAAGATG
>CM022471.1:26109934-26192614 GCA_011952105.1 Coreoperca whiteheadi
GAGTTGGTTTCTCAGCGGGTGCGTCGCTGAGTGGGGAGAACCTGTTGGAAACGGGAACGGGCTGGTGGTGAACCGTGGGCCTCGGCCTAGGGCTAAGCTTCCTTCGGACGGTCACCCAGCCGCCCTGGATTCCCGGCTGCTCGGGAGCTGCCGGGGAACGGCTAACAGTAGCTAGCTCTAGTCGGTCCGCACCGGCTACTGGGGCTTGGCTAGCAACTACCGACTGAGCTCCCATGGTGCGGAACCGCGTTTCCAAATCACTAAGCCTCGCCTCCAACGCTACAAATAAACAACATTTATTACATGTACCATTATCAGTAAAGGAGGCAGAGGAATAGCTAAACATTTGACACACCGAGCAAGAGAGAGCGGGAGAGGAAGAAGGAGAGAGAGGGAGAGAAGCCATTGCTAGCTGCTAAGGTAGAAACTGGTAGCTAGCAACACTGAAGCGCCGTAAGTATCAGACAACGGACTTGTCTCTGTACTTGTCTTGTTGGATCTTAGTGTTGCATTCGAGACCATTGACAATCCCATACTAATACAGAGACTGGAACATTTAGGGTGCTTTCACACCTCTAGTTCCGTTCATTTGGTCCGAACCAATGGCAAACAATTATACATTGTAGCATTCTTATGCTTTTTTGGTTTCTTCGATTGCTGCTTTCACATCTGACCAAATGAACCGCACCAACGGGGCAAACGAACTCTAGTACGATTTAACCAAACTAAATTAGGCAGGTGTGAAAGCACCCTTAATTGGCATTAAAGGAACCACACTAAGCTGGTTTGAATCCTATCTTACAGACCGAGAGCGTTCAGCCAGAGCGTTCAGCTATCAAGCTCCTCTCCTGTGGAATCAGATCCCAGTTTGGGTTCGGGAGGCAGACACCATCTCCATATTTAAAAGTAGACTGAAGACTTTCCTCTTTGATAAAGCTTATAGTTAGGGCTGGCTCAGGTGAGTCCTGAACCATCCCTTAGTTACTGGTATAGGCCTAGACTGCCGGGAGACTTCATCTATATGTGTTCTTATCCTATTAATGCATGTTACTAACTCAACATCTTCTCTCCCCCGTAGTTGTGGTTTCTCTCTCTCATTGTAAGAACCATATATCTAAGCGTTGGAAATAGGAAAATGTGAAGTTTATAGGTTAAAATCTGCTGACTGAATATAGCAGATTTATATAGCGTCAATATTAATTCAACATTATTAAGTATTAAAGTATCAAGAAAATCTGATTTTAACACACACACTTTATTCAAATTATGAGAATTTCCACTTTGACAACTTCAGATCCTGATGCCAGTGCTGAGTGGGTCAGCTTCCGCTTTGCTACTTAAGATTCACATACAGACTTTCCAGGCAGTGATATTTTGCCCTTTGAGTAGGAACTGCTGAAAGGTGAGCAGAGGTGCTGTGTGTACAGCTGCACCATTGTCTGCAATGTGGCCATTGTGCAAACAATAGATTTACAAACTAGAGCACACAAGTCTATTCTTCACACAAGTGCAAATAGTGGCAATGTCCCTTTTACACACACTTACACCACTAATATATGCACAGTCACAGACACTCATACTGTATGTACGTACTCATATGTACGTAATTATGTGTCAGTGCACACACAACTCCAGTGATAAGACTACTGCCCTCCACCAACAGCACAGGTTTCAAAGATATAAAGCTGGAGGTTTATTCCTATTTCCTGGGCATCTGCTCTTTTTCTAATTCAATATATTCTTCAAGTCTCAAAACAGTAAAAGAATGTTTGTCCTGCCCAAGTGTACGAAATTACTATAAAACACCAAAAACCCTATCAGTTAAAATAGCACTGAATTCACCCGACCACGAGACAACAAAGCTTGTTTGAGAAATTGCTTTAAAAAAAAATAATAAAAAACTTTTACTCAAATGAACAGAACATGACGTCTTAGGGCATAAAAAAAAATACTTCTTTACATCTGTAAATGTAAATATGCATTACAAAAAAATTTACGTTTTTTATTTATTACAAAATAAATCTCTTGTTAAAAAGCAGTCTTCCAGTTTGACAGGAGTCTATTTCAACAGGAGTTAAAGTGAAAAAATATTCATCGCATCAAAACAGAAATTACAGACATGGTATTTGTACGGTCAGGGTTTTTTAACACCAGAATCCATCAGGAAACTGGAAAATATGAAGGTTTGGATAGGTGTCAGAGGTTCTGTAATGTTTTTCAACTGTGTGTCTAAGATTTCGTTAACTGTATGAATAAAAGCATAGGAAAAAGTATCTGCCAAAGTCCTATTTAAACTGTCCATCTATGTTTATGTTAATTTTGTTATTTCAGTTGGATAAGCCAAAAGTTATCTAAATTGGATGCCTTCATGGAGAATGTTCAAGTGACGTCATTGCTGCCGGGTGCAATTGTTTTCTCATTATTGTAATGTATATTTTTCGACACCATACCATGTAATCACGGTCTTGAGTTTAAAATAATTTGTACGCAGGACATTTTCATTGACCCAGTATGAGACAGTGCTTCCCACACAGACGTGTTATCATAAGGTCATGAAAATATTATATATTAGCAAAATTAGTAAAATCCATCCCCCTTGTTAACCTACTCAAAATATGCTCTGTACTTTTCTTATATTGATGCTTCCCATTGCTGCTTTAAAGAATCGCCACTGTCTCGGAACATGCGAAAAGAAACAGTGGTTTTGAACTGTGGGAACATTGAACATGTAAGAGTCTGTAAGTTTCCGCTGTCTACTCTTTTTAGAGAACGCCAGGTGAAATTATTTCTCCAACTCGTCTCGTCTCTGCTCTTCCTGGAGGCCGCTGTCTCCCTGTGTGTGTACCTCACTCACGGTCTCGACTCGCGGGCCGCTAAACTAGTGCCGTAAATGCTAGAAAAGCTGCACCGGGTAAAATAGAAACGCTGCATGAAAATTTAATAATTTATCAATATTCTCTACAGCAGACGGGGGAGAGAGAAAGTGCGGCAGCAGCATGACAGAGGCCGGGTCACAAATGAAGAGAGCTTGGACCAAAAGTCCCAGTGAATGCTCAAGCTGTTCTCAGCACTTATGTATCAAACAATCTGTGCTGCAAATTGAGTGTATATATGACAATATAACGTAATTAGACAAAGTTTAGTAAAAAAATAAATAAAAAATAGGCTACCTTCTGGAAAAAAAAGGCACAAAGTAGCCATCCTTGCTCCAATTGGGCCACCCCCGTAAAATAGAACAAATTGTTTTCAAAGAAGAACACATATTTAATTTTATCTGGTGCCATTTGCTATATACGCCATGGTAAAATAGTCTGTAGCAATCTATAACAAAATGATATGCTTATTCAACATAAACTATAAAAGCTATACATAATAAATAAAAACTAGTCAGTAAATAAATAAAGTCTTCTTTTCTTTGGTATTTTTGTCATATAAAGAAATGCAATGATAATTGCAGGGTAATATGTATGTTGAGGTTGTCATGTGGCTGTGTCTGCAGCTCTGTGAGATAACCACGCCCCCTTCATTTGACTCTAAGGAATGGAAATGTATCATTATGAAATAGTCCCATGTAATAAATAAAAGTGGCATTATGAAATACAAGTCCAAAGAAATAAAAAGCTATTTATTTATTTATATAACCATATTAACTTATTTATTAATTTCATAGGGAGATGTATGTACTTATTTATTTATTTAATATTGAATGAAATGGCATTCCATAAGTAACTAGCGTGCACCAGAGCCTGCCATAATAGCGTGCACTGGGGCCGGTCATAACTACTTTAGACCACTGGACTACAGTTGACTTTATTAAACTGTTTGTAACATTGGTAACTATTTGGTTGTTGGGGTGCTGGAGTTTATGAAATAATTCCCCTTTACAACTCTTGTTTACAGTGATGGTTTGGTTTGGTGGATAAAAATATGAAAAATCCAAATACACAGCTATGAATCCTTTCTCCCCTGACTTTCCTGAGAGAAAGTAGCTGTTTGGTGCATCTCCACATTGCAGAGTTTAGTTGTTTTGTAGTGGAGCTTTCTCTCAGGGCTGATCAGCAGCAACTGGAGTAACCTTGTTAACATCGACTAAGACAACAGGCTGCTCTTGGTTCCGTGGCTCTCAGCAGAAAAGACAAACAAAAACGTAGCAACCCTGAACTGGCTAGATGTAAATGGAGCAATTCGCCATCTATTTCAGCAAATCCAGCCTGTTTTATCTGCACTGCCAGACAGAACAAATGAAAGGTTAATATGTTCAAATGGCAGCTATCACTGCTTTAAAGTTCGCTCCTTTACCTCCAGGACCGAAACCCAGACAAGTCTCTCTTTGATCCCCTGAATAAAACACTCATCGTGATAAAAGACATCTATTATACTTGGACATATCATGGGCTACCTCCCACAAAAAAAATGGGATACCACACACACAAACTGATCACTCTTGTTTTTACAGATAATGCAACATTGTGTAATTCCTCAGAACTGGACAACTTTTAATTGTTTTTAGCTGTACATGTAATGTAACTTTATCCTTGTGCATGTGGATTGATTCAAAATACAGACATAAGACCTGGTGTGTTTGAATAATATGTAACAAGTAGGAAAGACACAGTCTAAAAATTGTGGGTCTTAAAGGACAGGTGGTATTAAGGTGAGATTGTGTATTTTTCTTATTGTCAACAAATCCCATGTGCAGACCCAAACCAACAATGAGTCTGTGTATCCAAAGCCTGATATATCTTATTCCTCTGTACTATAGAGCTCCATTGCTGTCCAAAAACTATTAAAAATATATAGTAATAAGCTAGATTGTTGCACTGGGTGACATGTTCCTTCATTACCATAAAACACACACAAGTTTATTTGGACTTAATCCCACTACACTGTCCTGCTGCCAGAAATATTTAATCCGCAGCTGAAAGTAGTCCCCAAGAAATGCACTATTTCTTCCAGTTTGAGAAATGTGTGCTCAACACTACAGTGACTGGTTGTTTTATGGAAATTACATAGCCTTTTTTTTTAAAAGTGAAACTACACGTTTGTGAGCTGTTGTATTAAAATTGGGCTTTTCATGGGATTTCTTTTGTCCTTTAGGGACCATAAATGTCAGTACATAATTTTAATGGCAATCAATCCAATAGTTGATGACCTAGTCCGACCTACAGACCGACATTGCCATCCCTAGAGCAGGGCAGCCAGCATGGCTAAAAATACCAATTACAGAGGAGTAACCTTGCTAATCCAGAAAACATAATGCTGCTACTTCGATATTACACTTTTTTGCCTTGAGAACCGGGCTTTTAAATCTCATAGCTGAAATGCAGAGCTAAAGAGAAACAGCTGCTCAATATGACTGGATGACTAGTTTTTACCACTGTCAACAAGTGAAGAATAAGGTCTTGCAACCATCACTCTTGGTGTAAAATCTTCTGCCTATTTGAATTAGAGAGCTGCTGTAGCGTTTACTCAGAAATGACGAAACAACTGAAATTGATTGGAATAAAGAAGCTATTAAAAAAAAAAAAAAAAAAAAAAAGGTACACATTTTTCTAAACATACCATTACATCAAAATTTAAAAACAGGTCGCACAACTCTTCTGCCCTACCCCATGCTTTACTCACCAATTGTTTTCAGCTATCTTCCCTTGATCAGGGTGGACCACCTGCTGTTTTAATTGCGATGGAGTTGCATTGGAGCTCGCACTGGTCAGCACTTCACTGCATGTGCGTTCTCAACGTCAGAAATTGTTGAAACACGATTAAATGCCAGAGGGGGCAATGAAGCATCATCCAGCGTTACCACTGTGAGCCGTCAGAGGTCTCAAAAAATATCCTTGCTATTCTCCAGAAATCTTAAATCAGCTTGTGTGAAGATGTTAAAATTGGGGCTTGTGGTCAACTGAGGCCTTTAGAGAATGTTGCTCTAACCAAATGTATGCATTTGCTCTCCCTGGGGAAATTCCTAATTAAGAGATTTGTTTATTTTTTGGTTTTGTTACATGTAGATCATTTACAGATCTGCTGTTTTAACCTGCTTTATTATTCAGTTATTTTAATTCAAACTGCTAATACTGTATGTAGCCATATATTTTAATCTTGTGTCACCACTACAGGAACACTAGGTAACCGCTACAGTACGATCAGATTGTCTGACACTGCGGTTATTGGTTTGATTAATGGTTTACAGTTTAATCGTTTGTGTTTGTGTTACTGACGGTGGTTGATCAGGCTAATTACCAGCTAATTGTACTCCGCTTATAACAGCAGTGTGCAGTAAATGTTGCCCTTTGTGTGCGTGTTTTTAAACGGCTTTAGTAATGAAACATGATGCACTTGATGGTGTTATTAACGACTCCTGATGAAACCTGACCGCTCAGCATTCTCGTTGCCCTTTAGCTTCCCGTTTTAACATTTATTTATTTATTTATTATACCCAGAAAACGCTAATATTTATATGACCTCTTTCTGTCAGCCGCTGTGTGTCTGTAGTGTATTTACAGATTTGGGATTTTATTGGTTTCATTTTAAAGATACATTTTCAACGTGCATGAATAACGATAACTATAATCATATAACATCAAACACGAGTTTAATACTACAATTGATCTAAAAAAACAAACACATTTTACACGAGACCCACTCAAATGACCACCTGTAGGTCCCGGGGACTCACTGCATTGGAAACCTATCAACATCACTGCTTGCAGAATAGCAATGGTAAAAGCAGCACAAACGGTACAGCATAGTGATGCATAAATCTATAGTTTGTGAAATAAAGCACAAAGAAATAAATGCATGCCTATCTGTGTTACTGATAGCCAGCATTACCTTAAACCATTTATGGGCTGTAAAAGGAGGTCGGCATACTCGGTGACTGTGGAATCACTACACAGTGCAACATCATTAAATACAGAGAGACAATCGAGTTATTGTGCTACCTTTTAGCATAATTATTATTACAATTTACATCTTCAGCGACGATGGGCGGAAAGAGGAGGAAGTGGAAACAAACCCGTAAATTTCTAAATAAAAAGGTCTTTGGACATAAATGTCTGAACGTGAGGAATTAACATAACATAGGCCTAAAACAAATATTGTTCCTTCTGGGGCAGGGTACTTCTACTTTACTTGAGTATTTTTTGTCATGTTAATTTCTTCTAATACTCCACTACATCTCAGAGGGAAATACTGTACTTCTTACTTTACTGCATTTTGCTTTAGTTACAAGTTATTTTACAAATTAAGATTTTTATACACAAAAAATATGAAGAGTTCATAAAATATGTTTTGTTATAAATTACACTACCCAACAGTTTATATAAGTTCAGCTGAAATGATTAGTCGATTGATGAATTAGTTAACTGACAGAAAATCAATTGGCAACTATTTTGATCGTTAAAGTCATTTTTCATATAAACTAGGGCCGTCAATCGATTAAAATATTTAATCGCGATTAATTGCATGATTTCTAATGAGTTAACTCGCGATTTATCGCAACTTAATCGCACATTTTTATCAGTTCAAATGTACCTTAAATTTTTAATACTCTAATCAACATGGGTATGGACAAATATGCATGCTTTATGCAAATGTACGTTTATCATTAGTGAAACCATCAGAGCATGAAGACTAGACTTGTATCAAAAGGTCATAGATGTTTTTCAAAGAACTTGTTCATATCTCTTAAACCTAAGCTTAAAAATTCAGAATAAGCAGTGATTTCTCTCATTTTAAAAACATAAATAAAGGCAGTTTTTACACTGGCAGTTTAGTTCAGAACGGGGCACAGTTTGCATGAAGAATTGGTCATGTGAAAGCTGTCATGTGGACCTGGGCGCGAACCAGGGTACCAAACCCGAGACTACCTGGAGGTGGTGCTCTGAGAGTTCGGCTGCACTCGAACTTTGCCGCGATTCACGTGAACAGTGTGAGAAACATGGACTCGGGAGCGCATTCCCATTGGAATGTATAGTTCAATAAAACACATCAGTGGTGATAGTGTTAATGATTTACCTCGGATATGAGCGAGAGCGAGCTTGCAGTGTATTCGTGCAATGCACATGCAATCTCCTCAGAGTCCCTTTACAAGCATGCAACAAAAAGCCCCCTTCATCCAATATATTGACCCGCTTTCTGTTGTTTGTTTTTTTATCATACCCTGTGGATGTTTGTGATTATGTAAGATGCACACAAATGCACCAGGGTTCGAAAGAATTGAGTTGAACAGCGCTCGGACTTGGACTGCAGCAAACGTGCTCAGTGTAAAAACGCCTTTTTCTTTTATTTCGACCTGGAGTCTAAAAAAAGTTAAACAGAAAAAAATGATAGCTTATGTTGGCTATATAACGTTTCAGAATAGCATAAGTGTAGGAGCCATTATACGTGGGGGGGACATGAAGGGGCTGTATTCACTAGAACAAAACAAAAACAAACAAAAAAAAAAAATCAAGGAGATGATTCGGATATGTTAAAGGGTTATAAAAAAATAATCACCCTTGGCTCCTTCACGGTCAAAAATGACTGCCATAGGAAATTAATGTAAACTAACTAGTACAGTCTGTTCCCAAAAGTCATTAGAAATTAAAATTTAAGTGCTTTATATATTTAAAGAAATTAATTTCAAAAAATTCGGGAAATTTCCCCCAAACCCCCCTAGCATTTACTGTCCGTCCCCCCCCCGGTTCAAAATTTGCTCCTACGCCCCTGCAGAATAGTAATGTTAATGTTAACCCTTTTCTTTCCCCATTTCTGTTTGCTGCTGCATCCTTTACGTCTGAGGCTGCTCTCGATTTCTCCAACTACGGGCTAGGCTACGAATCAAACACAAAATGCACGCTGCGTTAATAAAATCAGTGCTGTTAAAATGAATTTGGGCTCTGGGTAATTGTGACAGCATTTCGCACTATAGTTTCACAGTTTTTACAGACCAAACAATCAGTCGATTAATGGAGAAAATAATCAGCAGATAAATCCATAATGAAAATAATCATTAGTTGCAGTCCGATACAAAATAGCTCAAAATGAGCTCCTCCTCAACCAACTAGAACAGTTAAATCCTGCTTTTACAGAATGTATCAGTGTAACAGTCACCGGGGACATTTTCGTCCTGCATTTAGTACTTTTACTTTTAATACTTTAAGTACATTTTGCTGATTTTTGCCAACAATCCCACAATGTGACGCATTGCTTGGACGCAAAATGATGATTCATAAAACTCAACTTACTGCTCACTATATGGAAATTAATGACTGTTTATTATTCAATGAATGGTAAATGAGTGCACCAGATGCAACTACAGTCGGCTTCAGTCTGAGGGAAGCTAAAACACAGGAGGGGCTTGGCAGCAAGTGCACACTCACCACATTGCAAACAAAAACGCTCTCCTAGAAAACCCTTTTCAAAACCGCTTTCGTGCAGGCTGTAATATTGCTGATGTGTAAAATTCCCAGCACATTTACAGAGTGTGCCAGAAAGGGGCTACTGTTTACGACATTCTCCCATAAAACACCATTTTGAGCTTTACCTTCTCTACTGCATCTCATGATCAAAACCGGCTCTGACCTGGCACAAATTATAAATGATTAGTGAATATAATTTACAGTAGCTTGCAGGGGATAATTTTTCCACCAACTGCAATTTACATTGCACTGTGTCTAAATGTAGTAAGCTAGTTAGTCTATCAATGTTCTTTTGTTTTTGAGTGGAACCCAATTTATGTGTACCTGTGTGTTAGTGTGTGTTTGTCTGTGACGGACAAAAGGTAAATACATTTTAAAAGTTAATTGTAAGTGTAATATTCAACAACCTGACTCATGCACATATATTTGAGTAGAATTGGTTATTTTGGACTGCATGGGATAAATCAGAGGTTTATGCGTATACTGAAAGCAGTCTACAGGGAGAGGTGGCTTGCTGCAGGCTGGTCTGAAACCCTGGCTTGACGAATAGTTCAGATGGAGCAGCATCTCCTGTTGCTTGGCTGAACATCCCTCTGCTCTCCAGCAGTTCTGGGTGGGTGCGTGTGAGATGGAGAGGTGGGGGCTGAGCAAATCCTTTTCCCTGTCACTGCGCTGCTTGGTAATTTAATCTAATACCACATGTCAGATCGATTTGTGTATGGTTATAGGGTACAAGTCGCTGCGAGGCAAGTGCGCAGCAATTCCCTGCCACATCCAATTACCAGCCCGGTGGTGATGGGGGACTGAGGGGTGGGGTTTATGGCCAGTAGCTGCTCAGGTGCTTACGTGGGCACTTATTAGGCTGGTTAACAGTTACGCATGCATATTCTGTTGTAGGTGTTCTCAATATCACAGACAGGTGTTAAGTTACAGTACGGTATCTGTATTTGAACACCTCAAGTGTCTTTCCCATACACAGCAGTGCTATCAACATAGCATCTGGATGTTTCTGTGGACTATCACTTCAGTGTTTGAGCCAGTGTCGCCTTGGACGGGGGTCAAATGAGCCCAGTAGCACTTTTCTAAGTGGTCACTGATCCATCTGGGGTGGGGGGGCAACGAGCAGTACTATGAAAACTGTACAGCCAGTGAGTGCTACAGAATATTAAAAATGATGTGGAAATTCATATTGGCCATATTATATTATATTAACAATGATGTTTTTGATTACATTAAATAAATAAGAATTTTTAGATCATAAAATCATAGAGAGGAAAAATAAGCTGATCAAAAAAGCACACACCTTACCCTTTGACTGATACTGAACTTACAGTGCTGATGTTTATTTAGCTATTTTTGTAAATTTTTCTTTATTTTTTTTTTAGTGATCATGTCTAGAAATGGTTGACGATGTATATGTTACATTATTTAACATGTTAAAGAATAATTTACTTACATATTTGTAAATAAGCCTTGTTGAAAGCAGCCTTCTGAGGACCTTTGCATAGGCATATCGGTGCACAACCCACATAGACACGGTCTATTTTCATTCCAGCTCAAAAATTCCCGATATCGGCCGCCATATCGGTGAATGTTTCTGGTCTGTATCGTTCTCAAAACTATCATAACAGTCGGGCTCTACTATGAAGTTTAGTTTTACACTTGTGTGTGTTGTGTGACTCAATCTGAATTTTCAAGTTGCCTTTTTATCACAGGAAGCAGGATTCAAAAGCGCTAAGAACAAAGGAGTTGTTATGGAGACACAGGCAAACAAAAAGCTGCTTTGCCTAATTTGCACTTGTATGGACAGCAACAGTGGTTTGGCCGCCCACACCGTCCCTTTTTATAACACGGTCATTGTCCTGGCATTAAAAAAAATTATCATCTGTCATGACTGTTACATCATCCTAGTTTAATAAATGACAACTAAATTCTAGACCACTAGTATTGGCTCAGAAAGGAGTAAGACACCATTTCCCTCGTTATCAAGTTGGTATTTCAGTCTTTTCCTCTCCTTTGAACACCTGTGCTTGTCTGTCATGCAGACAGTGCCTATCTCCCTCCTCAGTGCGCTCACCAATTGCTTTAGAAGTTGGGATTTCCAAAGTGTAATTTTGCTTCTTGGAACCCATGACGAGTGATCTGCCTGTTTGACCACATAACATTTACTTATCATTCAATTTAACATTTGCACAGTCTCTCACCTAATTCCAGCCTACAGGTAAACAGGCTACAGGGCTTGGCGTCATTAAAGTCTTGTCTCCAGGCCTGTCAACTTTTTGGGGGGTTTTTTTGTTGAAAACAGCTATTCAAAACAGCCGACTCGCGCAAACCCTCATCCCTCATTGAGTCAGGGAGGAAGAGCAAGACAAAAATAAATGCTTTTATTTCATTTGGCTCTGCTGATGCACAATACATCCAATATAATATAATTTTTTGTTAAGCAGAAGTAGAAACAGCAAATATACTCAGTGGTTTCCATCACTCTAAAGAACCCTGACATAGCAGAAGAAAAACAGACAAGCCTACGTCACGTCACTCGTCAGATACTTCTAGATGTAAAGAAGGAGCATTTGGCATAATTTCATAAATCAAGAGCCTGGGGGCTTGTTAAACCAACATGAATTTACTACTGGATGCCGTCCAAGGTATATAATCAAAAAGGTCAAACCTCAGACTAATCAAACAAAGTGTACGTGATACTGAAATGTTTGGTAACGTTTTATTTTTCAAGTTGACAATTTCCTATGAATTTCCCAGAAAGACATAGGTACTTTGGCACCAAGCACAGCTAAATAAAGCCAGTGATCAATTGGTACACTTCCAATTTAAATGATAACTATTAATGTTCTGGGAAACCTACATCCTGTTACACATCCTGAAAATGCAAAATGTGTATTGTGTCTACAGGCAAGCACGCAGTTCAACATATATGGAGAATATATAAGTTTGGAATAAAAAAATGAATAAATATTTTGGGTTTGATAGGAAGCATTTCTCCTAAGGAAATTCAAAATTGTACCAAAATGACATACAGCACATTATGTTACAGACCCGTAAAATAAAGCATTACCAAGTGTTTTTAATTTAAACTAAACATGTACTGAAAGGCTAAAATGCTCAAAGAATATAAAAAGCAGGGACTAAATTCAGAAGTAATATTCACCTAAACATATCCTTTATACTTGTCAAATACTGTATTTGGATACATGAACATCTTTAGTGGGAAACACTTATGTTTGACAACTTCAGTGATTCCCTGGCTTGGAATCTGGCTAATTACAAATAAGTGTGGCTATTATTTGCCGTAATGAGCGCCATTTTTGACACCCCGCAGCGACTAACAGATCATTTCTTTTCTAAAGAGAGGCCATGCCTATGTGATAAGAAAAAAATAAAATAAAACACTGCAAATGAAAATAGCAAGAAATCTGTAATATGGCTGTGGCTCTGTCTGTCATGCACATAGCGGCTGGTCTATTGAGTTTCCTCTGAGGTGAATTGATCCATGGAGGAAGCGATTACAAACAAAACAGCTTGTGGGACCAACCTCTCATGTCTTTAATCTGCTTTTCGCTGCACGGCCAGCCGTTGTCAAACAGAATTAGAGTGGGCCATTTAATTGGCATGGCAAGGCGGAAACGGATGATGAATGTGTCTTCCGCCACAAGTCACAGTGTCCGTTATGAAAATTGACAAAAGGTGATAGGCTCCCTTAGGTACTATTTGATTATGTGCATATTGCACGATGAACGATGCTGTTCTAGCCTTGTCTTTTTTTTTTTAAGAAGAAAGAGCATAATCACATTGCCTAGTTTCGAGATCTGAAGACCTTTACAGGGCATCAGACCGTTACAGATGGAAAGTGTTGGACTTACAGGAGCCTTTAAAAAATGTAAACCGTGAGGAGAATCTGTTGTTTTTACTCAGGGTTGAGTAATATGTTGCTATATCGCGACAACAGGGCTGTAGCTAGGATTTTTAGAAATTCGGAGGTCATAAGTCCAAGCCCCCCAATGCATTTTTTTTTTTATTATTTGGATTTGCCACATTTAATTTTTTGTTCTAAATGTTGTTTTAAAGGCCTTTTCACACTGCCAGAGAGACAATTCTAGTGGAGAAATACTGAGTATCAACCTTCCTGGCATTCTGCCTGCCCCTACTTGTACTCCAAAACATCCTGAATGGAATGTGAACCCGTGGCCTGCCTGATGCTTCAAGTACTAGATGACTCATTGTTGTGGAGTGTGTGCGCGTGCGTGCACACGTGTGTGTGTGTGTGTGTGTGTGTGTGTGTGAGTGAGCCTCCTCATCAACCAACTGTCTTTCATCGGGTGCCCGGGGCAGATTAAAGACACAAAGACACCCTGAGTGGAACATCAAACAACCAGCATGATGGGGAGGAGTGTGGGGGTGTGTGTGTGTGCACGTGTGGTGGTGGGGCGTACGTCAGAGATGCTAAAATCACCCGCATAAAAAACTGCCTGTTCTCCCTCTACGAGCCTGGCTGGTGCTGTGGTGTGTGTGTGTCTGTTTGAAGTGAATATTGACTACAGTATGAGAGGCTACCAAATAGTGCCATGGCTGATCCTGGGGTCTTGGGCGACAGCTGAGGCCAAGACTCTGGCGTATTTTCAAGATAGGACAAAACCATGAACAGCAGCCTGAAATTTAACAGCTGCAATCAGTGCCTTTGAAATAGCTATTGTATTTTTTTTTTTATTTTTTTTTACAATTTCTTGGGTAAAGAGTTTCATTGGGAAAAACCTAATGAACAATGAGAGAACAGACGCGCTAAATTCTTACCTTTAAAAACACAAAATGCTGTCCCTTCAAAATTTCCAATGACCACTTTCATTACCACTGCCATTCATTAGAAATGTATAGCTGTACAGAATGAGTGAACTAATGCGGTGAAGTACAGTCACACAAAAAGTCACAAAAGTCGACTGTTCACATTAACAGCCAAATATTGCTACGGATGACGTGTTTTATTTTGGCAAGAAGAAAACGCTTCTGAATGGAGTTCAATCCACTGAAATAATGATTCAGAATCAGAACAAAGCTGCAGCATGAATCTCCCGGCTTGATAGAGAATATGTGGTTTAGTAGAGAGCAGTGGTTCAACGTAACTAAGTACATTTAGTACTGTACTTTAGAGGTACTTGTACTTTTACTTGAGTATTTCCATGGCATTTTCTGCTACTTCATCAATTGACTGATAATGAACTTACAGTGGTGATGTTTATTTAGCTATTTATTTTATTTTTATTCTTTATTTTCTCAGTGTTCATTTCTAGAATTGTTTGACAATATATATGTTAAATTATTTAAGGTGTTAAAGAATATTTAACTTATATTTATTCTTTAATAAAATATATTTTTTAAGAAAGCAGCCTTCCGAGCACCTTTGCATAGGCATCAATCCATGTCTATTTTCATTCCATTTATTATACTGGCTGCCATATTGGTAATCGGTGAATGTTTCCCCTCTAAAATTGGTATCGCTCTCAAAAATCCCATATCGCTCGGGCCCTTTAACTTGACCAGCTGATCCAGGTACTGTGTAGGAGAACTGAACTGATCATTTTTTGTCCCTCTGGCAGTCCTGTACGTGATATTGTAAAACTGGTCAAAATATATACTAAAATGCTAGTGCAAGGTAGCAGCAGATGTCAATCTACACAACGCGTTGTGTCGCACACTCCCACTTCCAGTGTACACACAAAATTACAAAGACAAAAAACAACAGAGTCGGCGCATTCCTTATTGCTGAAACGCATACGGTCAGTAGCATTTTGTGTTAAGAGTTCTTCAAGTTGAAACTCTGGTGCAAAAATTGAGCCAAAGCAGTTGTTAAAATACTGTAATCCAAACATATGTCTTCAAATAAATGACCTAATTATAGCTATTTTTAAACACAATCAAACAATTGTAAACTCACTCAAGGTGTACTTGAAGATGACAAAGACAGTATGAAATTAATCAAACTGAAGTATACCGATCTTATCCGAGGTTAGTGAGCTTAAGGCAAATGTCTGGCTGTTACATTGGTCTAACCCTTGAAAGTGCTGACCCTAAACAGATAAAGTCGTGTGATGAGAAGCTGTCCATATTCCCTCTACAGTCACTGATGTTACACGTTGCTGTGGATAAAACAGTGTGCCCTCTTTCAAGTCTGGGAAACTGGATGATTTTGGGCTCTTGGCCACACACACACAACATCCAGTGGAACATTTAGCCTCATAGCCGTAAATACACACGTCCTTTTCACACAACACAACACAACACAACACAACATGACGGCGAGCTGTAGGGTATGTCCCTTCGGTCAAGCTGTCAGCGAGTGTCAGCGCTCAGGGCCGACTGGAATCAACGGGGCAGATGTGCAAACACGCCCGCTAGTCGCCAGTCGTCACCTTCACACCCCCACAAACGAGTAATGAAAATAAAAAACGCCCAATCTCGCACTTTAATGGAACCGGGCTTCATTTACCCAGTTCACAGGTGGTCCGTGTTGTGCAGAGCGCACACAGCACAATGAAGTGGCTGAAGTAAACATTGACCAGTGTGAGGCAGCGGAGACAAAGGGACTTCTTCCTCTGTATAATAAATATGACGAAGGAGAATCCTTTCAGAGCTACTAGCATGGTGTCACCTCAAAGCCCAAATTGTGCAAGGGTGAGGCTAGAAATGTAACAGCACTATTGATGTAATTACTTTTTTAAATGACTATTATTACAGATAATACCGTGACATTTTTAGGTCATGTCCAAATATAAAAACAGAATATGATGCCTATAAAAGTGCAAAAAAACTGTATGTACAAATGGCTAATTTTCACAAATGTTATGCATTATTTAGGCTTTTTCTGTGCCTTTCACATATAATTTATTTTTAAAAGGTTTGACATTTTCAGGACCGAAACATTACAACTACAACACATTGTGTATGAAATATAACAAATAATTGCAAAAACCCATCAAAATGAACCAACATGCAAAGTTATATCTTCAATTTGCTTGTTTTGTCTTACCTCTCAACAATCCAAAAGGTGTTCATTTGAAAGCGATATGGATGAGCAAGAAGGAAGAAAATAGCTAAGAAATCCTTCAACAACGCTTCCCGGATCCACATGTGGTTCTGGATTCCCATCAAACACTAATCACCTGTTCCATTTCCTCCTGACAAATCCTGCTAACACCCAAGCAGACAAACTACAAAACCAAAGAGATAACTTTCTTGGGAGAGTTCCATCCATCCATCCATCCATGTCTAAAAAAAATTAAAGAAGAGTCTAAAAAAACTATACTAAATCCATTAAGTCTGTCAGCAGTAATAATCAGAGTCCAACCAATACTGGAAATTGGGGCCTATTCAGATTGCATTAATTCATAACATACACAAACTTGATGTAAATAAATAAATAAGAACTGGGACAAAGACATGTACTGAGTGGGACATTTGGGAAAATAGAAAAATAAACTTTAATAAACTAGTGGTAATACGGATTCTGAATGACCTCAAACATATCTTTGGGATTTCTGTACTGACATTTCTTCTTACTTCGCAGCGCACGTGTACGCTAATACAACATATCTGCAATCGGCGAATATCAGCCACTATATCAAACCCAGCCTATTTAATTGGTCAAGCTCAGTTAATCATTATCTGTTTTTCACACTCAAACAAAAAGGACAAAGCAGCAAGCTTACAAAGCGATAAAAATACCAAATCAAACTAGGGATGCACCGATTGTGAAATCCTGGCCTGATACCGATGCTTTTTTTTGGTATTGTTAATTTATTTTTTGTTGTTATTGATTCCCTTTTTTGCCAGGCAAACAAAGAAATCTTCATTATAAGAAAATAACAACTGTTTTAAATTCATTCAGCCCTTCATTACACTATCTATGAATGAGCAAATATTCAATCATGCATATGAAACAGCTTTTAATATTACCTTCAAAAAAAAGATAATTTTTCTTAAAAACAATAACTGCTTCAAAGCCCTTTTAGCCTGCTATACAACAAATAACCAACACAAAATGTAGCCAGCGCAGAATTGAGGCAAAACAACAGATAAACATCGGCCCCTGCCATCGGTGTATGGTCAACAAGGCCAATCTCGGCCGATACCAATGTTCGGTTGCTATATCAGTGCGTCTCTAAATCACACCAGTGGCCTTTAATGACCTCAGCCTTCCTCAGAGGTTGTCTAAAGGACAAGTGTTGGTGAGCATAAATGTAGATGAGAAGAATAAGCACAATGGGTTTCAGGATGCCAGGTTAAGTAAAGAGACTGATCAATGAATCTTGTTAAGCTACCAAACACTGATGTTTGCAAGTTCCTAACAAAATTGTGCCCCTAACTCAAATATACTATATGTGACATTAAAGCAAATACACTCTACTTAAGCATTTAAATATTAACTACCAGCCTATGCAAGGTGTAGAACCGTTGTACGCCCCTGACACTTTAAAACAAATAAAAAGCAACGTTTACACACATACTTGAGGCATGATTGGGTATTAGTGTGTGAAGAAAGAGCTACCGTTTAGAACACAAAACATAAAACAATGAGAAGTACAGAAGAGAACTGAGAACCGACGTCCCTAGCACATATCAGCACCAGTTACGAATAACAGGGGTGGAAAAATAATATTTGGCAATTGAAAACAACACTGAGCAAACAGAACCCCTGTGAACCTGCATAGCTCATTAAAAACCAGCCTGTGTCTCTCGGGCCCATTCAAAGCTGGCTTTGTGACTTTCTATTGTGTGTGGAACCAGAAGATAAACAGTGATATCCTGCTGGAAGATAGAGGTTTTAAAGCAGTCCTGAAAAGCATGTTGAACTCAGTCCAAGGGCCCCTTCCTGAGGAGAGCACGTCTCCCCTTGGGAAGGCAGACACATGGTGCAGTGAAGAGCAGGAGCAAGGGGCTCACCCTGTTTAAAGAGTAGCTAAACCCCCAAAACCAGCTTTGTTTTTCAGCTGAAAGCCAATGTATTTATATGTAGTAGTGTTGTCGATGGACTCAGGTCCAAATCTTGACATTTTAGTTATGTTATAAATATGCAGAGCGACCGCCCTCTACTGGTCGAAACCCGGCTATTGCAATTGAATTTTGGTATTGGCTGATCTGGTGGCAGGTGACGTATATGGTGGCCGCTTTGGTCACTGACCGACTCCCCATAAATGTGCTTCTTGTCATTGTCAAAGCTCCAGCAGAGTCCACGTCTTTCCAGCGGAGAGTCTTGACAGTAGCTTCTCGTGACTGATTACCACCTCTACATCGATGTCCCCCCGTGTCATATGCTACATAGCCACGCCTCCTACAGCCGTTGCTCCCTCACTCCTCTCGTTGCATTTTTTTTTTTTTAACTGTACTCTGAGGAAGGTGTCTAGCCAAATTTGAGGGTGTCGTTACCTTTTAAAATGAGGGAATATTCAAATGGCGTGAAAACCATTAACATACACAAGACAAGCGACTGTTTTCATACGGGAAGCTCATATCTGGCAATCAGAGGAAAAAGGGGGGGAGGGAGAGACAGAGAGCGCGAGAGAGAACTGACCTTTTCCAGATGGTATAGCCTTTAATCCTTACTACAGAGTCCTGCTGGGGACATGCAGACTGGAGAAGTCCGATAAATCAGGCTAAAATGTCACCGTGAATCTGCATTTTTATGCGTGTATTAACAAAAAAGGGATTCAAGTGCTTTGAAGTGGGTCCACTTGCAGAGGGCTGTGCTGATGGCTGCACTGGTTGAGTGCTGGGGTGGAACGGTTCACATATTCAGAACTTATTGGTTTGCTGGCTGCGCCTTTAACGGACCATGGGGTGGCTTGTATACGCGTTTGCAGAAATGTACGGTGTGCAACCACCGAACGTTTGTCGTCTAGCACATGCTTTGGCTGTAGAGCTCAAGCAATTTCACAAGGTACCACATGAAGGTCTGAGTGTTGGTGGTAACATTTACATTACAGTGGTAACATTTACTCTGTACTTAAAAGGTTCCCTGTGGAGTTTTAGACCTCTAGCAGCGCTATTGAGCTGTTTTTCTATGGGTGGTGGGTCCCCATTTTGTTCCATCTCGGGCACATGCGCCTACGCAGGTGACTCGATACACACTCCTGCCATTGGTTTAAGGCAGGCTTTAATCAAAGTATTTCATATTTTACGTCTTATAATCAGGGTTGATTTACGGGCCAATGTGGCAGATTTCTTCTCCATGTGATTACATGATCTGTAGAAGTGTATTAACATGACTTCTGGATTGCAGATGGAACCAGATGTTTACCAGACAACTTTGATTTGAGGAGTGTTACATTTTATAATAATTAAAAGAGATATATTTGTGTTATCTGAATTTGTATTTGAAAAGTAAATGTTATCGCTCAACTCCAGTACTAATAAATTGAAACATAGTGCACCTCTTTTATAAATGCACAATGACCTACTGTTCTAGGACGAGAGAAACGACTGAGGAGGATTATGTGGGAAGACCTGATATTACACTGTCCCCTGCTGGACGAGGATTCAACTCCTCCAAAGTCGTTCAGACGTCACGTGGAAGCACAGTGCAGGACAATTGCTGTTCAATAGAATACAAATAATCTTTGAGCCATTGCAAATGTCATCAGAAGTGTGCGGCAAGGACAGCAGCATCAGGCTTTGCTGGAGCCAGTAATTAGGGCTGACATTTCGCTCTAAAACGGTCATTAGTCACTTCCAAACAAGCCTGATGTGATAACTGTAATATCTCTAAATTGCTGCAATTAGAAAAGGTTTGCCGTAGGGGCCTGAGAAGTTTCTTTGCCGCGCAAAATGTCAACAATGGGATAATCTCATCAGTGCAGGTAAAATGAAAATAAGCTTGTATTAATGTGTCAGTAAGACAAGGTGTCCAATATGTAGCGTTTCCAGAGGTGTTAACAGCTCTGTTTTGAAGGAAAATTCGGCAGCTCCATTGCTGGAAACTGGACGATCTCAGCAGCAGGGGGATTTTTCTAAATTAACTGTGCATTTTGTGAGACGCCAGCCGTGCTAATATTGGTTACCAACGCATATTTGACTTTTACAGCTCTTTGGATAGATGAGGAACGGCTTTTGGCATCTCTCTAGAGAGATGGGACCGAAACACACAAAGTGAGTGATGACACATAAGCCAGTCTAATTTATCAGGTGTATTGATACCGAGTCAGTGTTCAAACAAACTTTCAATCTGGTTTCCTATTGGGTGGAACATGGGGAATTCAGTTTGGGTTAGGGCTGTTTTCCACTGTGCACCACGATTCATTTTGCCATAATAACCAAAGCCACAAGGATTTAGCCTCAACATTATGTGTATTACTTGAAACACCCCAACCCCACCCCAACCTAGCATCTAGACTTTGGTGGAGAAAGTCAATGGATTTGGTCATTTTTTTAACCATTAACTTTTGTAACTTTACACACTTCGCATAGCCCATCAAATGCATACGTTCATACAGGGGGGGGGGAAGCACAATTCTAAAACTAGTTTCCTGTACTAGTTTAAGCATGATTCAGTAAAAATCCTAAACCAGAGGAATGAAAAGGAAAACAAGGAGTGTAGGGAGTGGTAAAGTCAGTTGAGAACAGGGAGGGAAACCCACCCGTTTGATGGAGCTGCGCGTCTTCTCCTTCCACTCACGGTTGCTCAGCTCCAGCGTGCAGTGAACGTAGGTTTCTCTGTCGTAGGAGCCCAGGATGAACAGTCTGCAGGGGCACGAAACGGGACATATGAGAACTACTGTGAGATTCTACCGCTGCGACCAATAAAGCCAATTTTTTTTTTTTTTGGTTCTATCGTCCCTGTCAGTCAAATCTGATTAGCTACAGCTAATCATTATTTTAATCTTTGGTCGATCAATCTTTTTTTTGGTGGGGGGATTAATTGATTATTTAATTTATTAAATTGTGTTAACTGTGGAAAAACGCCTCATTCAATTTCTGTTCAAATGTCTTGTTTTGTCCCAGAAACAGTCCAAAAGCAAAAGACATTCAGTGTACAGTGTTTACACGGAGCAGCAAATTCTCACATTGGAGAAGCTGCCACCGGAGAGCGATTGGCCTTTCTTGCTTGACAAATGACTTAATTCATCACAACACGGTTATCATCTCACTTCTGCTTCAGGAATGTGCAGTCACCGCCTACAGGACGGTGGTTGCTCCACATGTATGAAATCCGGGTTTGACAAATGTATTCCTCTGATATGAGCATTTCGTTTCTTCACACATGAGCTGCACCTTTTCCATCCTCATCAGTGTGGTGGCACGCCACTGATTTTACACATTAAGATCATTTTGCTGGCCAGCGGTAGTGCTAGTGTATTATACACTAGAACTAGTGTCTCCTGGGGCTCTTGAGGAGCGTTGTCAAGTCAGAGAGAATATTCCTGATTATGCCATGTCATTGTAGGAGACTACAAAGTTTCACAGAACGCCTGTGTTACAGATACTGCTGGCTGCATTGTGGGGACTGTAGGATCCAGTGTTTTTGGACACAAGGGACTGAAAGTCAGGATACCTCAACCTCTGCTGTTTCCATTTAGACCAATCTTTGTTTATTCTGTCTCTTTTCAGTCCCCCAACTTTACGGAGGTGCAGGACTAAATTTCAAAGGTGGTTAATGGCCAAAGACTATTCTTTCCCCCATTTGCTTTCAGTCAGCATTGATGCTTGGCCAGTAGGACTTCGCGGATAAACAGATAATGAAAATAATCCCTTGTTGAGTAGTCAACTGCATGTTTGGTCTCGAAAAGGTCTACAAAGAGTAACAAAATAAATATCCATCACATGTTCCCAGAGCCCAAGTCGACATCTTCAAATTGCTTGTTTTGTCCGAACAGCATCCATTTCAAATATATTTACTTCCATGTAAGATGAAGAAAAGCTTCACATTTGAGAAGCTGGAACAAGCCAATTTTGGCATTATTGCTTGAAGAACGACTCACACAGTTACCAAGATTATGAAAATGTTTGCAGATCGTTGTCGGTTTCTACCAATCGATTCATTGACTTATGGTTCCAGCTCTATTGGCCAGTAAACACTTTGCACTCTTATATTGTGCACTCTCAGCGGTCCCTCATTAACTCACTGCTGTATTCATACTGGAATTGCAAAAGGATAAAGCTGGACTTGAACACTATACCTGACTGTGGACTGCGATATCGGAAAGAAAATATGAGATCACAGCAACATATTTTTGGACTACTGCTGCCCCCAGCTGTGCTGAGGCAATGCATCAGACGCTGATGAAAAGATATTCCCCTGACTCACCTAGTCTGTAACAGTGTGCCTCGAAGGAGACCGTAATATTTCAGAAATAGTGTGACCGACCAGTATGATCATCTTCAGAGACATGACGCTGGCTTCCTCAATAAGACTGTTGCCTTTGCAACCTAAATGGGTGGATACTTCCCTCTGCTGGACAATTACAGCCTACTACACCTCATACGTTTGACATAGTAAACCTCTAACAATCGCTTCTACAGCAAGCGTGAGATATGATCTCGAACTGGTAGGCCAAGAAGACAACAGTCTCCAAACGTATAAGTTAACGCCTATATAGAAGAAGGTGATGTAAGACGGTAGGGGAAGAAGAGAGACATTGAATGAGTGTAACGGGCAGGACATGAATTTTTAATGGATGAGTCTGATCTGATCATCCTGTGGTCTATCAACCACATGCAACCATATCCAAGCATGGTCCAGCACACACACACACACACACACACACACACACTCATATATCAAAAGCACACATAACACATAACCCTCTCTCCAAGGCAACAAGGGATAGGCCTCTCTGTCAGGGTGAGCCTGGACTATTTGATTTGACTCTTTGGGCAATTAAAATTTAACCACGCCAGCTTTGGACCAAGAGAGGGAGTGTTTTAGTGCCAGAAAGGAGAACCTGGTGAGAGGGAGTGAGGTCTGTCCAACGTAACGGGCTTTGTACATGCTACAGGGTTTGAAGACGCCATGTAAAAAATAAAAAATAAAATAAATAAATAAATAAAAAAAGACCGCTGCCACTGTTGCAGAGATGATGAGGAAACATTTAAATTTTTTGATCAGCGTTTCCCTTGTGCAGAATTTTATATGGTTGGCCGATTCAATTAGATATGGTTTGTATTTAGAACTTTCCTCTTTTAAAAGTCTGCAGGAAATTGCATTCAAAAAGGTCGGCCGGCCACAACAGCAGAATAGGCCAAAATTACTTTCCAAATCAGACGTGACTGTAATGCTGTTTTGCAGCTGACAATCACTAAATTCTCAACCGGTGGGAAACACTGCTGCCAGCAAGTTATCACAATATGTAGGACAAAGAAATCAATTAATGCATTGTATTACCTAACAATGCACTGAAGCATATATGTGGTGAAAACCAATGTGTAAAGAATGTAATGTTTTCATTTGAAGGCTTTCAAGGATTAATTAATTGAGCTAAATGCTGCCATTTGTTTAAAACAGAAAAAAATGTTACTAGAGTTGCTTGGCAAAGAGTCAAGCAAGTAAATAAATAATCCTAAACGGTTCACTGGTAGGACCGAAGTTGTTCACAATGACAGATACAAATATGTACAAAGTGCCATGTTAAAAAGTCCTTTTCAATTTTCTTTTGGCGAGTACCGAGGGGCCTGAAAGGTCAGTGTGTCAAACTGGGGAAAAAAAACAAGTGTCAATACAAGACAGAATTGTTAGGACTAAATACAGGAAAAAGGAAATCATGAGTTTGTGGTGCTGTTGATGGGTATTGCATTAAAACTGAAAGGTGATTCTAATATTTCCAGAGGGCTCTGGCAAAAAAGTCGAAGGTGGCTCAACTTTTTCTGCAACGCAACGTGGCGTCATCCTGCAAGATACTGTGTTGGCCAATAACATATGTGCAAGAGCAGATTGTAACGTGAACGGGTTACATCATAAGTCCAGATGGAGGACAAATAGATTTTTCTCATGATAATTAATTACATTGTCATTTTGAAACAGGAAGGAGCCCTTGGAAGCACACTATTGTCTAAAATATCACTGTGATGTAGCATTACGTTTTCCCAAAATGCAACAAAAGGAGCCTGGCCCAAACCAGGAAAAAACAGCCCCAGACCCATAACACACAAAGGAATGTGGACAGGGGAAGTACAGAACGAACTCAAGTTCTTACCTGCTACATTCAATGAGAGTGACTTTGAGTCGGCCTTCCACCAGCCTGCTGTCCTGGACTGACAGATCCAAATCACAAGCCGAACCCAGCGGAGGCTGCACTTGGAACGGGAAGAAGGGCTTGTATCTGGCGAGAGACACACAGGAAACATCCCAACGTCCGTTTTCATTCAGGATTTCGACTACGGCACTGATGTAAACTCCCTGACTGTGAATCAGTAAATAATACAGTAAAAGTAAACTAATGCAACTTTTCTAAACAGTACCAACACAGATGACCCTCACATCTAGAGCCTCTTATCTGCTAGAAAAAAAAACCTTTTCATTACCCTTTAAGAGGAAATCACAGTTTGATATTATCTTGAATACAAGTAGTCAAATGTTTATTTTAAGTGAACAAATTGTTAATCAGATTTGAAAAACCTGCCCAGCGGCTTTAATGAACTGACACATCGGCTCTAGTTTGTGAACAATGTAACCAGTAGCCAGAGTCACAGTGAATGATGGCCACACTGTGACTGTTTCTGTTGGGTGGCGTGCTTGGTGGAGAAGTGGCTCATTTAAAAAAGTAATTGCAATGTATAAACATGACGTCTGAGATCACACACCCATCCTTTGCTCTTTTGGGCTCCTGGTGACACTGTTTCTGGCCTCAGGCTTCTACCGACTTCGATCAAGCACTTGGTGACAGTGGCAAGGAAAAACATATTTTTTAAAGAGGCAGAAACCTCGAGCAGAACCAGACCCAGGATGGGATGAGAGAGCGAGCGAGCGAGCGAGCATGCAGTGGCATAACGCAAACTCAACAGAATTTTACAATAATAATGTAATGGTAGTAGCAATATTAATATTAATAGGAACAATTATGATAATTAAACTATGATTGGGCCCTTGCATCTCCACGCACGTCGGAGCGTGCTGCAGCCGCCTTGTTTGACGCGGCTGTGGATTGTGATGTGTTTTGGTCACTGCACATAGGAGTTAAATGTCACTTCGTGTGTCTATTAAGTAACACTAGACAACCCAATTTGTGTGTCATGTTGAAGGGTTTCATGTGTAAACCACATCGCGTGCAAATTAGATCATCTTTGCCATGGCTTACTTCCTGTTGCCACTAGGTGGAGCTATGACTTAACATCATTATTGGCCTGTAGATGTGATCAAGGTGGGACTCTTATAAAACATGTGAAATTAGAGGCAGAGAGGAGGTGTAAACTGAAGCTACAGCAACTTCCTGCTGAAATGTTACTTTCTGTGTCCACTATGGGGCGCTAGAGAACACACACTAATAAGAACACTAACAACACTTGCTGGATATCATGTGTAGACCACACCATGTAAACTCAACGTAAATCGGATGATGTTTGTCACGAAAGGCTTACTCCCTGTTGCCAGTAGGTGGTGCCATGACAATAACTAAATATTGTCAGAGAGGTGTTCGGGTGCGGGACTCATATGGCGCTTTTCCACTACACAGTACCAGCTCGACTCGACTCGCTTTTGTTTGGTTTTCCACTGTGTAAAAGTTGTACCTGTACCTGCTTCCAGGTACTTTCTTTCGTATCACCTCCGGCGAGGTTCCAAGCGAGCTGAGGCGATACTAAAATGTGACGTGAAAGCGCGGCAGACTGCTGATTGGTCAGAGAGAATCGTCACTGTTCACTGCATCATCATTGCACGCGCCAGACGAAGTATCCTGAATAACAGACTACTTATTAAAAGGTCAACCGATATATTGGTCGGCCGATATTTGGCATTTTTTTAATATATCGGCATCTGCTGATATCCGTGTTTAGTAGCGCCGATTTAAAGTCAGGCATGTCTGCGGGCAGCCCCGTGTTATTGGGGCGGCTGTGGCTTGGTGGCAGAACGGTTGCCTGGCAATCGGAAGGTCAGTGGTTCAATCCCCCAACCATGTGTTTAAGTATCCTTGAGCAAGATACTAAACCCTAAAAATGCTCCTGAAGCTGCGCCTTCGGTTTGTAAATGTTCTCATATGTAAGTCACTTTGGATAAAAGCGTCTGCTAAATGACTAAATGTAAATGGTGCGGTGGAATGTGCTGCTGCCACATGTTAAGGACCCCAAGCCAAAACTTCTGGATTCTGTTTAAAAATACTCTAAAACTTAAGTAAATGATTGACAGTTATTTTTTTATATTACCTGTTTTATATATCAAATACTTGGTCAGTTACTGATTTGTTTGGTTGACTTTGGAAAAACAATTTATTTTAATATCGAGCAGTGAACTAAATTTAAGATTCAAGAGATGGCTCAAGTCAGTGTTCAATAAATTGGGTTAAGTTTAGAAATATTGTGCATCCACTTATTATTATTGTGACATTTTAGCATGCTAATGAAGGGGAAAAATTCAAGATAGCAGCCCTAAAAAGTGGCTGCACATATCGGCCATCGGCTGACCTGGACCTCTAAAAATCGGCAATAGAAAAATCCATATCGGTGTGATTTGTGCGTTCATGGACTCAAGAGGGAAACTGCTTTAGTGGGTGGTCAGCAGTGGGTGCTAGCAGTAAAGAGACAGAGCAGACATCAGCTGCGAGTCCAAACTCACAGATTCATCCAGAACAATTAATTCTTCTCTCTGCAGGCACCAAAAACAAGATACTGCAAATGAAATCAACATATTCCCACTGGCAAGAATGGCACACAGTATGATTTATAACCCCCCCCCCCGCGAAATAAAATAAAAACTATATTTGGCTAAGTGTGCTGAAATGGGGAAGGTCTCCATTCAGACCACAGTCCCTGTTGCTCCGCAACGGCAACATTTGGTCAACAACATCATGTGATTAGTCACAGATTTTACAGGTGGCCTTGGGGGGCACATATGGCCTGTTTATTTTATTTCCACACTGAGTAGATAGATGCATTGTGACCCCAAGATGCACGAAATGGCTAAAACCATGTTAAAAAGGGTTTTTTTGGGTAGTTTTTCCTTTGTCGAATCGAGGTTCTAAGGACAGAGGGCGTCGTATGTTACAGATTGTGAAGCCCTTTGAGGCAAATGTGATTTGTGATATTGGGCTATATAAATAAAATTGAATTGAAATCTATCCTCTGACCAGGTCCCAGAATGCACAAAAATCTACTGAAAACCAGACCGTTGTTATTTTATACATTGTGCAGCTTCAGTTTCATTCAAAGAAGCTGATTAACTGCACATTAATATTTGTCTAAAGTACCAGAATTTATGTAACTTTAAGGTAAACGTAGAAGGACGAACAGCTATCATATTTAATAAGGCATACTTACAAATGTACTGATTCTCATGTAAAGACCAGCAGCAGATGGAACCTGGTCAGTTCCTGTACTTAGTACCTTTCAGAAAGCCTAAATTAGGAAAACAAGTATTGGTAGCCAAGTTTAGCATCTACAGAAAGCTGCAAATATGTATGTTATGTGGGCATAACTGTGGCTCGGGCATTAAATAAAAAATACAGCAAGATGTAGTGTTTGAAAATGTTTCATAGTTCTTGCAATGACAAACCAGTAATCCATTTCATGACTGAATATTGCCATTGTTAGCACCAAATGAAATATTCAACAGCCTTTAAGAACATGAAAAATTTGAATTTAAAATGAAAACTTGACTCTATTCACAAAGCTCTCATTAGATTGCCCTCCCTCTCTGAACCACTTTAAAAAGGCCCCACACACATATTGTCTAAAACCACGAATGCTGTTAGGCTATCAAATTTCAGGCGTGCCTGCCATCATGCCCATACGTTTTGCTACAGCATGTGCCAAATAGACAGGCTTGGGCATTGTCTCAGCAAGTGCACATACAAAAGCATTCAGCCATCATGAAATAAAGTCATTGTCAGACGAGTATTGTTAGAGCAAAGCTGTCCAAGTTAAATGGTTACATTTCACTTTTTCCATAGTGTCAAGCTTGAGGGAGCCTACTCTCGAAATAATTCATACATTCTGACATTCATTCATTAATACGACAATACAACAGCATGATTTGACACAAGGCCTACAGAACAGTTCAAGAGGCAGGCTTAAAACGGGAGCATGACAAGAAAATTGTTGGGTAACATCAGACTGAAATATAATTCCAAAGATTTCAGTAAATAAAAGTCTGATAAATTAAACCGATTAGAAGCGACATCCAAATGCTGGCCTGTGGTTGGCCCGGTAAAGATCTGTAAACAATTTAATCATGGTGTATTAAGAGACAGTTGATGTCCATTTTTGTGGAACATGGCATGCTGACTGATGGTCCAGGCAATCACATGCACCTAGCACCACTGAGCTAGCTAACGTTAAAGCTCAGCCGACGAGGATACCATTGTTTACATCCTGTGCTGTCACGGAGGCACAATTCCTTCTGAGATCTCTATGGTCGATATCTCCAAAACTCCGCAACTGACACAAAACCAATCTAGCTGGATAAGTACCACTACAGATAAGAGGAAAAATATGTATTTTTGATTTTGAGGTGAACTGTCCCTTTAAGTCCATGCAGGACCCTGAACAAGTCAGTTCTGGTGCATTTATTATCAATGTATTAGAAAATAAATGTACAAAATAAGCAGTATGAAAGACAGTTAATTGTGCTACTGTACAACGCTGTGTCAGGGCCACCGTTATGTTGAAGTTGCATGAAAAACAACTTCATTATTGAAATATTATGACATTCTCTTGTAAAATTATAGCTTTATTCTCAAACTATAACGAATCTTTTCTCAAAATATTCCAACTTTATTCTACAAGCTCTTTCACTCACAGTGGCACTAATAGTCCATAGTCATGTCTCTGTTGGGCTTCTAGGATCACTTGTGAATCGAAATATTCAGCACCCTGAAATGTACAGCGTTTCCGTTGGGAACGTTTTGCCGTCAGTCATCCAGTAAGTTCATCTTACAAGTTAACAGCACTTTCAAGAAAATGAGCTTACTCAGATATTTTCCAAGGATAAGAAAAGCAGACGAGGTAAGGTTAGCTAGACTACATGCCTATATGCATAATATTTAGTCAGATAAAATTATGTAGCCTAAATTAACACGATTGCATAGGTACAGTTAGGCTGTGGGTGTGCCAGCCTAGCTTGTTTAAAATAAAAAAATTAAAAAAAAGTTATTTCTGAGTATATCTCCGTAAATTCTCAAATAGTGTCCAGGGCCTTAATTTACCTCAAATGCAGAGGGTGCCAGGCCATTATTTGGACCAGGCTTATATTAGAGACAGGCCTTTATGTCCAATTTATTCTGATAAGTATGTTTGGTCATGTTTTAGTGTGAAGCTTTCTTCTTTTATGATCTGCCCTGTTAAATGTTTGTTACGGCGTTATGCTGTTAATACAAACTGAAATTAAAACAAATTCAAAGCCCTAGAGTGTTTCAGTGGACAGAATATCTTAATTTTTGTCCGTGCACACACTGAACAGACAGCTAGTGGACCGTGAGGAGATATTCGCTGAATTTGACAAAAAAAAAAAAAAAAAACGTGTATTGGATCAAAACGCATACACCACGTTTAAAGGTTTGGAAATGTGCATTATGCTTAGTTGACATGCACATTACATGACCAGGAGTTTATCCACCCTTGTTTTTTTCGACCGGCCTGTATTTGGGGCCAGTCTTGTTTGAGACCCAGCCCCAGCTTTAATTGGGGAAAGAAAGGCAAGGACAGGAAAGCGTACAGGGAATGGGAGAAGAGGAGAGGGCAGAGGAAAGATGAGGCAAGCTTCCAAAAAAACTTCAAAACACAGCAAGTCTGGACCGATCCAGACCCAAATTTTCTTTTGCCCCTCAAAAATTCACCGTTTTTTTGATGCCTTTGTTTTTCCATATATGACAATAAACTGAATATTTTGGGGGTTTGGACTGTTGGTCTGATAAAACAGCACATGTAAACATTTTAAATTGGGCTTTGGGATATTGTGATGGGCATTACTCATTTTTATTTATGACAATTTATCAACAAAGTTAGCTCAGGACTAAAGTGGAGACCAAAAGCTGCCAACAGTCATCTAATACTAATCATTTTGGTCCGTCAGATAACTTTAGCTTAAACATTGTGAGATGTGATTTAGTTATCATTAGTTAAGAATTCCAAAATATGTACATGTACACCACTTTTGAGTGTCATTACAATTATTTTGGAGAGTAATTACTAATATAACAGTTAGTGAGGCATATTAAGTGCCTCACTAATGCAGCATCTCAGTTAAATGAGTAGGGGTATTCAACATCAGGGAAAATTGTGTCCTCTGGTGGAGCAATGGTAAACTGGTATCATTTTGTCCTAATATATACATTTTCATGAATTAAATATTCCCCCCTAGCATTCATTGGCCTAATGTTGAAGTCACTGTTAGACTTTGACCAACATCAAAATGCATCATCTTTTACCATCTAAATGATGTTAAAAGGGGTTACCAGCCCCGATCCAATAATCTGCAATCAACGTTAATAAGGTCATTTCCCTGAGTAACAAGTCACTTTCCTTTCCTCGAAAAGACAGATGTTTTTAAACTATAATACTACTTCCTGGACTTCCTCTAAAATTGCCAGCTTTTTGCAGTAATACCACCCCCATCCCCCAAATCATAATATAGGAGACAACAAGCAAAGAACGTAATTAAAAATAAATAAATCTTTACTTATTGGTCTACTTAATAGAGTATATATTTTTTTAATTATCATGGAATTATGATTAAGAATGTTGACCTCATTGAAGTACTAGTAGTTTGACAATTCAAGGTCACCATATGCAGCTTCCAGATGTGTGAAAAACAAAGACAGGTTTGACTTTGAACATAGTATTCCCCCAGAGCTGTAGTGAGTCTACATGGGTGCTGTAATGCCTGGATTACCTCCAGTGGGCCGCGGTCCCAGCCCTCCCCCTCCACAGACCTACCATCTGTGCCACTCAGAAAATCCCAAGGTCCAGCTTTCATTCTCTGAGGCTTGCTCTTCACTGCATCACCTCATCACGCTAACTCACTCACTCACTCCGCACGATCATGGGCGATACACATCACGCACATTCAGAGTTCTGCTGTTTTCTGCACTACGCTCCCACACGACTCAAAAGGCAGCGAGTCTGTGCCAGAAAATAAGTGTTAGACGCCTGCATGTAACAGCTGGACATCCGTTGATGAAAAAGAAATCACATCAGCTTTTCTGAAAGGCATTTAACAGGCTGGTGCACGTTAATGTTTGTTGAAATTGTCATCTAGTAACTAAATGAAATAAGACGAGAACAATCAATCTGTTCGATTCAGCTGAGCAGGTGATTAATTGATTGATCTCATCGTACGTTCGTTGATTAAGTGGTTAATAGTTTGTTATTTTTCCATCAAAATTGGATGGTTCCAGCTTCTCAAGTGTGAGGATATGCTGCTTTGTTTTAAGTCACTGTAAACTGAGTCTCTTTGGGTTTGGGACTGTTGATAAAAATGACATAAGAAGGTCGCTGGGTTCTGGGAAAAAGTGCACTTCTCACTGTTTTCTGAAGGTTCATGGAACAAACAATTAATCGATTGATAAAATAACCAGCAGATGAATCAATAGAAAAAACGAAGAGGAGAGCAGAAAATCACCACAGTTGAGACTCTGGAACCAGCTTAAAAACTAGTTGCCACTTCTTTTTCTGTCAATTTGTGAATCAGTTTCATTCAGATCATTCACTGATCCAATCAACGTCAGAGTAATAGGCCTACATTATAACGGCATGAAAAAGGAAATCTTCTCAGTTTTTACAAGTTGGTAAAAGTAGAGAAAAACAGCTCCATTCCTCACTATCAGTTGGGGATGTGTGAGGAAAAACTTGCCGCTGTGCTGCTAAGTCACAATCAAAGCTGGACACGTTTTACACAACAGAGTCTTCATTGAGTTGAAATTAGTTTCAAGTTCGTATTGACCAGCTGGACTTGTACCAGTAGCTTTGCGTGGTTTGCTGTTCGGAGGGGGCGATCAGCGTTTGCCACATCCTCTTAATATTCAATGTCAAACCTCTTAGCTTCTAATGCTAAAACTGCGATGCTGCTGCAAGACACCGGGGTTATTTTGTGGGCGAAGATGCCATTCCTTTATTTTAATTGTCGTGTTAATAACAAAACAATTCAGTGGTTTGAATATGAAGCGGAGATTTCCAACCTTAAAGGCAGTACAGACGTGTATAAGTAGATGTTGGCGTTTCAGATCTGCACAGCCATTCTTGACCCCTGCATACTACGATAGAATTGCCAGCCAGTGTGAATTAGCCAGGCTCTCACAAGAAGTCTGCAGGGTGAATTGGACAAAGAGAGGGGTGAAATAGAGCAAGTTTGTCAGAAAGAGCAAGACATGTTGCACACTGCACTGTGAAAACTGACAGTAAATAACATATTCTGCCAGTCCCTGATAACTAATGGCGGGCGCCTTGACAGGACTCACTCAACAAAAGGCTGGGACTAGGGCTGACACAATTATTACACAATCGCAATTATTTGAGCTAAACGCGATCATTTTGCATAATCGTTAGAATTGTTTCCATTTACTTGTATAAAAACAGTTCGATTAAACTAACACATATGTCATATTTCCACCACAGTGTTTCCCACACAGACTTTGCCAAAGTATATTTGATAACCCATTTTAGAATTCTTAGGGATTTTAGGGTTGAGTTTGTGTCGGTTTATTATTAGGGTTCAAACCACCAAGAGGTAGAATATGTCCACAAGTACCTGAAACATCGAATCAACTACTAGGGGGACGCTACAAACGCAAAACATGGGCGTGGAATAACACAAATCAGACTATAAATCAGAAATTGTTTGTCCAATCATTAAAAAAAGCCTCTTGGATCATGAATGTCCACATAACTTTCTGCAATTTAGGATTTTTAAAAAAAGACTTTTTTGACATCTCCTTCTAAACCATAGGTCCTATTGCTAACAAATTTGCATTGGATCATTTTTGGACCAAGCTTATCATAAGTTGCATAAGGCTTGTTGAGATCTCAATTAGTTTTAAGATACTGACCAATGAACCTCAAAAAGGAGTGTGGCTCACCGTATACATGAGCCAAAGTCAACAAGCGTTGGGCCAATCATCACAATCATCATAAACGTCAGAATATGTCCACATTAGTACCAAAAAATGAGCGTGGCATAATACTAATCAGACTGTTTGTCTATTCACTATAAAAACTTGCATGATATTTGTCATAATGTAGAACCATGGGAGTAAAACTATTTTTGAGTTGCTCAACAGGGGGCGCCACCAGTTCCAAATATGTGCATTGGCCTGACGCAAATTTGGCCACAAATCAATGACAGTTTGTCCAAACCTCACCAAACTAAGGGGATACTTTTAATTAAAATGTTGAAAGGTGTCCAACATTTTTTCGAAATTGAGCTGGAATTTCAAACTGAGCGAAAAAGGGTTAGAACCAGGAATGGCCACTTGTGGCTATATTTTATTTTTTTATCCATCCGAGAGAACGACGCCCTCCCCGATTGCTTAAACTCGTTGACATCATTAACAATCTCATCTTACAAGTACTTAGGTTTTGTAATTTATGAAAATCTGTCTCTCAAGCAACATATTGAGCATATTGTTCGTAAACTGAAGCTAAAACTCAATTTCCTTTTCAGAAACAAATCCTGTTTATACAAGGAAATACTTCATTTCTGCTAATTTTTTACTTTTACTGGACTACGGTGATCTCCTTTTTATGAATGCATCTGATCATCTTTTAAAGAAGCTGGACACTGTCTATCACTGTGCTTTACGCTTTATAACTGGCTATGGAAATCATGTTGACCATTGTATGTTGTATGCTGCAGCTGAGGTTCCATCTGTATGTTCGTAGGAGGTCTCATTGGCTGACTTTCATCTATAAATGTACTCTTGGGCTCCTCCCATCTTACCTCTGCACATACATGTGTAAAAAAACCACAACATTATGCTCTGCGTTCGCAGAAAAACATACTAATGGTGGTAAGAGAGTTGGGTAAGGCAGCATTTCAGTACGCTGCCCCCTACGCATGGAATGTCCTGCAAAATGACTTGAATCTATCTGATCTCGTTACTTTGGGGGACTTCAGGTCCATGCTGAAGAGGTGTGAAATAAATGAGCTTGGCAGATGTAACTGCATTTAAAACGTGCACAAATTGATTCTTTTGTGACTGTTGATTGTGGATAGGATATGCTGTATGTTTTATGGGGTCTTTTTTATTTTTTTTGTGGGAAACTTAATGTGAAACTTCGTGTTATGCTTCTATCTTGGCCGGGGCACTCTCGAAAGAAAGAGAGATTTTTAATCTCAATGGAGGGTCACCTGGTTAAATATAGGATAAATAAAATAAATAAAAAACAACAAGCCTCCTCCACACGCAGCTCACGTGCTGCTGTGAAAACAGAATCGTGGTCCAAAATGCAAGGTGTGTGTTTTTGAGCGACTTTAGAAAACATACTGCTGACAAAGAAAGTCAACAGAGTGGACACATACAGGGAGAGAAAAACAGAAAGAGGCGGGGTGGGGCAAACCAGTGTGTGTGCAGGAGAACAGAAGTGTAGCTGTGTGTGTGTGTGTGTAAAATGACATGGAGAATTAAGTAGAATTAAAATGGTAAAATGAGAAATAACCTACTGGAAATAGTAGGTAATGTATTATTGAAATTATAATATAATATTTTCATTAGTACAAATATACCGGTCAATAAATGGCTTTTCTTTTCCATAAGGTGTGTATCCTTAAACGATTATTAGGCTTATACTCTAATAGTAGCATGATTTGAGCAGAAAAAGACAATTGAAATCGTTAATTGCAATTATCTGTATATTGTACAATTAATTGTCAACTATAATTTCATGATGGTGACAGCTCTAGCTGTGACTCAAGTCAACAGTCAGAATACACATGTCTCTTGTTTCCAGGCTGCTGTGAGGAAAGCTGTGACTGGAATGAGTCCTGTGCGTATCAGACATGCGGGATTTCGAGATGCCTCGAGTTTGTGTCACTCTGGCCAGTGGAATATCAGCAATGTCTGTCGGCAGGATGTGCACCACCTGGGTGCTGCTGAGTTTCATCTGTTACTATTTCTTCAATTTGGTAAGTAACCAAACTGAAATCCGAATCTACTTTCTCTCTCATACGCACTTCCTACTTCCCTTTTTCCTCGCTCTCTGTTCCTCTCACTTCCCATCTCTACTTTCTATTAGGCAGAGAGCCTATTAAACGTATTTGCCCCCTTTGTTTCATTGTGCTCCATCTTTGAATCATTTTGGATGTCATTAGCCTTTTTTTTTTTTTTTACTCTGTACAACAACAGAAGTTTAAATGGCACAAGTGTCCATAAATTTTGATACATTAGGAACAAACGTGAAACATTTTGATTGTATTCAAACCTAAAGCCTCACTGGAGTCACACGGACAGTTCAACGGCGATCATCCGTGTGTTAAATATGCCTGTATGTGGAAGGCACAACAGTTGGCCTCATCATGAAGATAAATGATACCAATCTGTGACAAAGTAATAGAAAATAACAAATCAGGGGAAGGATAGATCATTTCCAAAAAAATAAATTAAAAAAGAAAAAAAGGCAGCAATTGTTGCTCAGGGCGCTTCACAAGTCACAGCTTTATGGTAGAGAGCCAAAGAGAAAGCCACTGTTGAAAAAAAATCTCATATGACATCTGGACTAGTGTTTGCTAGAAGGCATGTGGGAGAGTGAAACAAAGTGGAAGCCGGCTCTATGGACTGTGACCAGATTACGCTTTTTGTTCACAATACTGAACGCTGTTTGGTGGAAGTCAAACGCCATACACCAACAGAAATACACTGTTACAGAGCTGAAACTATTAAAAAGGTGGGGGATTAATGTCACCTGACATACAAATCATGGCTGGAATAGTGTGGTTTGCTTCTTTCCCCACCATGTGGAGATATTAGCTGAATTTGACATTGTTTGGAAGTCACACCAACCTAGAACTTGCTGCCAAAAAATAAATAAATAAAAAATAACCTTCCAAAGTGACTCCATTCTTTTCTAGGCATACGGTAGGCCTGCACGATAAATCGTTATAAAATCGCGATCTCGATTCACGATTTTAATTTTAAATGTCTCCGATTTAAAAAAAAAAAAAAAAAACTTTGGCCTTTATTTTGAAAGGACAGCTCTCACAAATTCCAGGGCTTCACCCTCAGCCAATGACAAAGCACCTTTTAGTCACGTGTTTCGAGCGAGCGCTGTAGAACGGATGGATATAAGTGGTGTAACGGATCACAACACTCACGGTCCGGATCACATTACGGATCACGAGTCACGGATCGGATAATTTTTCCGATCCTTTGGAACTGTTGGTGTCTACATACCGTTACAGTTTTGTCCACCGCCCTTCTTCCGTTATGATTATATTTTACGGGCGATTTAAAATGATGCGGGAGGCTTTTCAAGCTCCGCCGCGAGCCATCGTTGACTCATTAACATGTGAACACATGACTGCTGCGTGTAGTTTCACTGAAACTCAGCATCGAGTTTAAAATAACGCAATGACTTAAAAATCAATATCATCAGAAAAACTTTCACTCTGCGATAGCTAAACAATTTAAATTAATCCGCTAACAAAAAAAAAAGCACAATTAATCGGCGGGCCACGTGCGTGCCGAACCGTGGGTCGTGATCAACTGCGATCCGTTACACCCCTCATGGATATTGATGAAACCTTGTAGGCTTGTGGCGATGTGCAATGTGCCAAAACCAATATTTTTGGTACTGCCAGTTTGTTTTGTCCTGGTTCATGTGTGTAATAAACATCACGCTTCATGAGGAAAAAATCGTTGCAGAGAATCGTGATATCAATTCTAAGCTAAAAAAAATCATGATTCATATTTTTCCCTGAATCGTGCAGGCCTAGCACACGGTGAGCTAAATGGCAGCCGGCATGTAAATATCCTATCAAGCTGCATTTCATCAAGACACATCGGTTCATAAGTTGACTCCAGTATGTCCAAGTAAGCTTGCTCGGGACTGGATGGAGGACTGGAAGGTTATTCACTGCTGAAGTCAGGTTTTGAGGATCAGACATGCCATGGCGGATGGCACCACTGATGGCCCAAGGTTCACAAAACTAGTTATGTACCCCCCCTCCACACACACACAGTCAACCCATTATTATTAAGCGTTTTCTGAATCCCCTGTGGATTTTGTAAGTCTCAACAGAGACATGCACCACGATTTATGATGAATGGCACACTGATAACAAAGGTGATATCTAAAAAAATTAGTAGCAGCTGCAAGTGGGAGGCAAGGAGTCTAAAAATCGCCTGACTCACGGAGTGGGAGATTTTATTTTAGATTACATCCGTTGACGAAGACTCTGAGATGGGGTTGAATGCGCTTGAAAAAAACAAACAAAAAAAAAAAAACAGCCAATAAGTAGACCTTGATTTGAGCTTTTTTTTTTTTTTTTTTTGGTCAAAGTGCTAGTTCCAACGTTCAATCTCAACGTTTAAGCCAACATGGAAGGGACGTCTTTAAACTGCTCAGAACCAGTGGAAAGTTGATCTTCGATTTCCATGACAACTGGAAAAGAACAAGTGGACCTTGTGGAGAGATTGCTTTTTCGAGAAAGATCATGTTCGAATCATGTGCCATTTCCATTACCCGAGTCATTATCCTCATACGCCAGTAGCGATTTCAAGTGAATCCATGGACACTGCTCAAGGGCCACTGTGTGACATGCCCTTGTGTCCCAATTGCATGCTCTACACCAATCCTAAAAGTGCGTTCACACAGGACACGAACGAAGCAATTCCTGCAAGTGATTTACATGTTAAGTCAATGCAAAGACGCGAATTGACATTGTGCGGCGCGAATGACGCGAATGAGGGATTTGCGCGAGTTGAAAAATCTGTACTTTGGCTAATATTCGCGCCGCGTTAACCAGTCAGGAGCTTTCTCGAGTAGTGAAGTGATTAGGAGCGGAGGCAGAAATCCGAACAACAATGGAGGATAAAATAATAGTTGCACACCCCGGTACAGTGGGTGTAGGTGAATAAACTCAAAATGTTCAAGCGTCCAACGTAACGCAAATAGCGCGATTTATTCTCTCTCTCTCCCTGGTTTTTATGGCGGGTCGCAACCAACTTGTTCAGGTGCATGCTGCCACCTATTGTACCGGGGTGTGCAACTATTATTTTATCCTCCATTGTTGTTCGGATTTCTGCCTCCGCTCCTAATCACTTCACTACTCGAGCAAGCTCCTGATTGGTTAACGCAGCGCGAATATTCGCCAAAGTTCAGATTTTTCGAATCGCTCAATTCGCGTCATTGCATTGACTTAAGATGTAAATCCCTCGCGCTTATCGCTTCACTCGCGTCTGGTGTGAACGCACCTTAACTGTATTTTATGTGACGTCGATAAGACACGATGGTCCCACAAAAGAACTCCAACGGAAATTAAGGGGCTCATTCGCTGCGGGAGGAGGCAGAGCAGCAGCTCACAAAACAAAAGCACAAAGTCATAAATGCTTGAAAATGAATTCTGACTTCTTTTTTTCCCCCCCTCTCTCTCTCTCATTCAAATGAGGCAGCAGTTTTTCTAGAATATAACATTGTTCTGACAAGCTGAGCTGCTCTTCTCTGGAATTATATATTATATAAGCACTTGTATGGATCTCTTTTTTCCTCTATCGGATGGGGAAAATGCTTTTAATTTATTATAATGTTATTGTTACGGCCAGTGGTATGGCTTTAAAGAAAAAGCAGCAGTTACCAGTTTATGGCTCTGGTAGTCCATTTTGATGTCCTTTAACCCACGTAAAGGAATGAGGGACATTTGGTAGTCCTTTTGGGCCCCTTGAATCTCCTCTTGATTTTGTATGATTTGTGTTGTATGATCACATAGCACAGTTAAATGTAGTGCATACAACATTAGTACATGTACTAATATATGTATGTATACACTGTTAGATTGGGGCACATTCAGGCGTTATATCTTACTCCTCTATGACTTAGGTTGAGTTTTGCTGTCGGTGCACGTTTCAGATATCATATGTAACAGATCATCTTTCTGGTGAGCTTTGGCAGGCCCAGGTGGCTTTGGAGCTTCAGCCCCCCGCTATTGAGCCTACCTGATTTTGTAGTTCGGCAAGGTGTGTTTCTTTTTGATGACCCGTTTCAGCTGGTTGACTATGATGGAGGTGAGCTGGGGCAGCGGGCGTCCTTCGAACTGCGACTTTGCCTCAAAGTCCACCAGCGGGTCCTCGAGGAAGGAGAAGGACCAATGGGAGAAGGGCACGCGCGTGAACTGCAGCCTCAGCCTGCCCACCACGCGCCTCATCTTCACGAACAGGTAGGCGGACTTCCCAAACACCAGCTCGACGTCGATGGCGAGGTGGAAGCCGCCATTGTACTCGATGTCCACCTCAAAGTTGAGCTCGTCCGGCATTCCGTCCTCGTTCAAATGCACTGGCTTCATGAGTTTGGCCGTTTTAAAGACCGGCAGAGAGTTGCCCAGGGAAATATCCCTGAGACTGAGTCCCTCCAGGAGCCGACCGGCTGTCTTGGTTTGCAGTAGCTCCTCAAACTCCACCTTGATCTTTTTGGTAAGCCAGTGTCTAACGACAGGGGTGTCTCGGAGCTCCCTGAACAGGAACAAAAAGATAGCATTTAGGAAATTGCATGTTTCAGGTATGGCCGCGTCCGCGGGCTCATTGTGAGAAGGCGGTGGCGGCTGTTGTTTGGGGCTGCCGCCGCTGACGGCCGCTTCCTGCTGCCTTGTTGAGACGGCCTCTTGCTGTTTCGCTGTAGCAGCTGCCGTGCTGTCCTGCTGCTGCTGCTGCTGGCCTGGTTCGGCATGTTGGGTATTAAAGTAATCCTTCAATGCATTATCAGGCACTACTTTGACATACTGCACTGTCCTGCCGACGGGCTCGGGGCTTCTCCGGTAGATAAGCAAGAACTGTAAGATCAACGTGACGACCGCTCCGGAGAACGCGGAAATCAGTATTAGGTAAATCATTTCGCGCCGCTGCCGTCTCCGAGTCACAGCGTTGTCATACCAAAAAGGTTTCGCCGCGTTAACAAAGCAAGTTCCACCTGGTCGCTCTCAAAGCTGCCATATCATCTGCTTCCTTCCTGAGCGCCAGGCTCTTCACCTGATTGGGCAAACTGGCTACGTCACTGTACGTAATGACTGAGCCGGAATGTGTTTCATGCGACGCGTTCAATGTATGTCGGATTTACCAGCCGCCGACTAGGACAACCTGTCTTGAGTTGATCTTTGACTAGCATCTAGCAGGATGTGCGATCAGCTATCTCCAACTTCTTGTGGCGACATGTGTGTGTCCGATTTTGTCTAAGATAATGAAAAATCGGAATTCACCTCGGTTTAAAGACATTTTTTAGCAGACCTTCAGTTCTCCATAAAGCCAGCTCACCATATACATATAGCATATTGCAGCTTTTTACAAATCTAAATAAATCCTGTGAAGCGAATGCCTGATGTGTCAACGTGTCCTCAATGGCTTATTCACTTTCAGTGAAACCTGTTGATTTGTGTGTCCCTCCAAAACATGGACTTAAGTAAGTTAAACAGGTCAGCAGCTTTTGAAGGCAGTGGCATGTACAGAATTTTAAGCCACAAGCAAGTATGAAAAGAGGAACCTCTTTTGGGGGAAAGGAAATTGCACGTAGGCCTTCCAGATGCCTCTCTGCTAATGTATTAGGACACAAATGAAGCATGGACATGTCCCATTAGAGCAGCGACATGCCCTGCTTAGAACAGTATTCTTTTTGTGTTTGGTTTTTTGGGCCACTTGGAGGCAGCAGAAAAATCCCATCACTACAATGACATGTTATCATCTAATAAGAGTGTTATGGCGAACAATTACCTATTACAAAATTACACATCCAGCAAATATGCACCAACAGAATCATTCATTTGGAGTCGTGTTTTATGTTGTGTCATTTTAGCTCTGGTTTGGTCTCCACCACCTCCTGAGAAACATATGTGGCTCTTTAGCTGCTGAACGCTCCACTTTGTTCCCCGCTAACTGCGTGTGTCTGCTGTTAGGTGCTGGACAGGTAGTGTACAGTCAGTCCTCCTGTATTGTATCTGTGAATTCTGAGTTTAAATTTCACAAATAAACGCCTACGCATAGTAGGTATTTTATTGGCTGATTCCTGTACGTTTTGTCTAAATTGGACCACTTTTAGGGCGACAAAAAAGAAGTAAGTAAAGGACTTAGGATTTGTCCACACCGCTTTTATTTTTTAATCTTCAAATTTAGTTAGTTTGAAGAAGGTTTTGAAACGGAATTTGGACTTTTATTTTGGCAAATAATATGCGCAGAAAATGCAACTAAGCAGTTCACTGAGTAAATAAAATATGAAGAGGCCAAATAACTTAATCTTTTATAGACTTTTCTTTTTGATGTCTGGTCTGTTCTAAGGTGGTTGGTAGGGAAGTGTCAGTCATCCTCCTTACCTCTGTATTTCTAATGGGGCCAGAGTTTGTGGGTCAGAAAACCAAAACAATGAGCCAAACGGGGCTAAAAATGCACTGCAGCTCTGAGGGGAACACAGAGTTGGTGATAATAATCCCTATGAGCAATCCTATCACATTACACACAGTCATTTGATCCATTGTTTAAATAATAATATGGCCCGTAAAACCAGTTTCAACAGACTGATTATGACTGATCCGACTGTGCCCTAGATGCACCTGTTTTCTGGCTTTGCCTTGTGCTTTCTGAGGTCTTGTGTTACCTTGACAGTCCAGCAGAGGTCCCTAGTGTAATCTTGTTTCCACCTGTTGCCTATCGCCTCCTCCTCCTTTGAGTATTCGGGTCCCTCGGCTGAGTTCAGTTGGAACAGGACTGTATTTCTCTGTTTTACGCCTGATGTTTCTTGTGAGAGTACTCTATCGATCTGACTCTTTTACTTCATATATGAAGTAGATCACCTGCCTGTATGCCTGTTGGATCATGTTACCAAACGGTTGGTAACTGTCTGCGCAATCCAGGCAACAATGGACCCAGCAAACACTTCCCTGAGCTCTCCTTAGCCTGACCCGGTGGAGGTAAACGTTGGTCTTTACACTGGGCCAATTAATTTCCACAATAGCCCAGGTCATTGCTACACATCCTGCTCTCCTTCAGCGCCCACCGCTTCTTGTTTGTCAGCGCCGCCTGGTGGTTCTTTGCAGCCCGAGCAATTTTTTTTATCGTGTCCATAAGTTTCTGCAGCCTCCTGAGTGCTCAATGCAAACACATCCCTCCACATCGTTCAGTTTTGTCCCGGCAGCCCAACTTCTCGGGTCATCAGGACACCAGAAGGACTTGAGAAATGGCTACAGAGCTTCATTCTTTTTAACAAGCCAGATAGATGTTGCGATTGAGTTTGGCGGTAAAGCAAGGCGCCTGAACCTTTCAATAGCATACTGTATGTGACTGTCATACCAACAATAACTCAAAGTACTCACTCAAAACAGTTGCACTTCTCCTGCGACGCATTGCAGCGGGGCCCTTCCGCATTGTTTGTTTTCTCCAGAACCGATTCAGGAAAAACACAGTACTCCAGCAGCTAGGAAATTGTGGGCACGAAGCTTTCATCAGAGCATAAAATGACAGCAGTGAAAGTGAAACATTTGTCAAACGTATCAAAGCAAAAGAAATCATTCTGCAGTAAAATGTGACTCAAATGGTATTATTACATCTGACATTTATTAGATTTTTAATACTGATGCAACCATGTGTAAGAAGCCTTTAACAGTTGTAGCGGCTCGAGGTGGAGCTACTTTAGATACCGTCAGGCATTTTAGTTTCGCGGTTTCCAACCTAGAGGGTCAGGCCCCTCCAAAGGGACACAAAATAAATTTGAGGGGTCGTGAGTTTGCTTTTGTGTAAAATAATGGACTCTGAATGAACTGCTAACAACTCATAGACATCTGAAACATGGCAAAGGACCCCACCCAGACAGGTTTTTTAGTTGTTTTTTTTAAAGGAGTTTGGCTTGTGCAAATGGTTGGGAACCACTGGTTTTAATCTTAACAATGTGTTGTATTTTCTAAGCTTTTCACGTTAATTTTTTTATGTAAAATCTTAAAATAAATATAGTGGGATTTTTAAAAAAAAAGTACAATGTTGACCTTTGAAATGTAGTGGAGTAGAAGTATAAAGTAACATAAAACGGATATACTCAAGTAAAGTAAAAGTACCTCAAACGTTTACTTAAGTACAGTCCTTCTGTAAATAGTTTGTCCCACCGTCCACCACTGATGATACAGCGTGCAAATGAATAGGAAAACAATTGCATCTGATGATAATTCATTCACCTTTAAAACTGTTTTGGTTTTTTTTGGAAATAGGTCTTTTTCACAGCTGTGTTACAAATAACATTAACGATGGCTCTTTTTCCTACTCAAGCATCCCAGCAAGCCATGACAGTGTGTGTGACAGTGAGCCAGGGTGCACAATACCAGGACCCTGAAACTGAAGCAGCTAAATGGAACTGAGTCCCTCAGTACTTTCCGACTTTCCTACCCTGTCGGTGACGCTCAGCCCAAAGCCCATTGACGCAGACTCTTATCTCGCCCCACGGACACTGCACGTTACGTCAAGTCTCATTTCTGTCGAAAAATGTTTTATTGCGAGTAAAATGAATTTGTGATCAAAAATGTATAGTGGCAAATCCAAACGCTTCGTTTGCCTCTAGTGCAGGACGACAGTATCAGAGACGACATCTATTACTATGATGAAGAGGACGATCACATAAATTAAGACAGAGGTTGGGACTTGTTTCTTTATGATGCAGCTCAGTCAGACTCATATTGTACCGTTACTTAAAACACTCACGGCAGTACAACAAAGTCCGGAACAGAAAACACTGACTACATTTCCAGCAAACCTCATAGAACCTACCAGCTGTTACTCTGGGCTCGCGCATTTCTTTCCATAATGGACACTCAGACTGCTCCTCATGTGCCCTCCTCTATCAAAGCTGCAATCTCCCGTGTGACAGTCTCTCCAAATAGAAGAACTGAGGATATGAGCGGTTGGGGGTCTGAGTCTTTTTAGTCCTTTCCCAAGGGACAACACTCATGGGTCAGGGAGAGATGCTGAAACTAATTAAGCATGAAAAACCCCATAACCCCATGTTAAAAGTACAGGTATTAAACATACTGTCCCAGTTCAAGTTGGTAACATACAACAATATGGTCATGGATACACAGTGTGACAGTACAGCAATAATGACCATCCCCTGTGTATGCTTGATAGAGCATTGATTTACCCACTTTAAATCACCTTTCTTGGCTCGACGGAAAGTTTTGCAAGTATTAAACCTCCATGGATACTTGACCTTGTTTGCAGTTTGATGCGTCCCATCGACAGTTTTACAGGCGCCTCTTTTATAATGGTGGCCTGTGGGGAAAATGCTAAATGGGCCCCAGGGGAATTGTTTGTTGCAATACCGCGAGTGGCCACTGGGAGAAAAAAAAAAAAGAAATTGGAAGCAACGCTGAGCGGTGGCGCCTCGCCTTGTCAAATGTGGCGGAGTGAGAGGGTGTAGGGCCCGGACTGGAATTTTGCCACATTTGACATGTTTTCAGCAGTAGAGAGACGGCTCAACAGCAAGCAAAGCATCTGGGTTCAAAGGCGTTTGGTTTCGCAAACAAAACTTTGCATTAATAAATTTTTTAACACAAATTAACTTTACTTGCTTTACTTTACAATTTCAAAAGTTTGCAGCTTGGAAAGTTTTGCTCTCAAACCTATTCTGTTTGATTGCATAATAAAGAATCAAAAGTACCATCATATTATTGTTGCCATACTATGTCGTAAAAAGAAATATATGTATATGTATATTTGCAAGTAGGTCTACGGCGCGTATAGCCCACATTGCCAAGTGGTCGCACCACGGAGCACTTCCGAAGTGGTGTATTGAAAATACGAGGAGACTTTGAAAGCACCACGGGACCTGCTACCTTTTCGTGACTGAGGTGTTTCATTAGTCTGAGCCGCCGCCGCCGGGCTGGCAGTAGCGCGTTGTCGTATCTCAATGTGAAGGATTAGTGTCCTGCTTTTAAGCTGTTAGCGTTCCATAGCGAGTTTTTTAGAACTGATATATCCTGATAACTATCCCTGCATGGGAGACGTCACGGCTTCAAAAATGAGCAGTTTGAGGGCGTATAAGGAACCATTTGGTAAGTAACATAATCAAGTGTCTTCATAGACTCCGTGTTCCTCATGCAACATTGTTCCAGTGTGAACTGCTTGATTCAAAACCGCTCTTCATTCGTTTTACATGATCTCAGTTAACGTTGAAAACTATGACTTTGAGACCTCCTAAGTGTCTATTGTTAAGCTTTATTATCGCTTTAGTCCCAACAACCAAAATACATGTTTTACCATTAAACACAGATTTGATCGGAATTAGGTTAATGGATACTTTAGCAGGTATTTAATTCGTTAAAACTCATTTCGGCACGGTTAGTTTGGGGAAAAAAGTATTTTCTGGTTAGCCGTCTGCAACCACAACCAAGAAAGTTTCCCCAATTAAAAATTTCCGCTGTAACAGGCCGATGGAAAACCCGTCACCTTTTGCCCAGTGGTATTTGTTGCCCAGTGAACCTATTTATAAATGGGCGACCTTCATCCATCCTGTGAGGCTGATTGGAAATGATAATAACGGCATCACGGAACAAAGGGTTCATGTCTTCGCAGTGACCATATATCTCGCATGGTGCAAATTAGAATTCGGGATAAGAATGCAGATTTCCCTCATTCTTATGTTTAGTTGTCAGTGTGCTGGAAGCTAGTCGCTCTTTGTATTCACATGAATGCAGCATACTTCCACCTGCCCTACCTTTAAAAACGTTACTAGCAGGCCTATAATCTCCAACAGATTTGAGCAAATGATGACTCAACATAATAAGACACCCTTTATAAGGGTTTATACGCTGTAACTACTGGTTGTATCAATGGTTAGTAAGTCATACAATAATAATAATAATAATAATGATACTACACTTTATTTATATAGCACTTTTCTTAACAATGTTACAAAGTGCTTTACAAAATAATGGAATGTTATCCATTCAAGGTGGTTAAAATGAAAGTTTAATAAGATCTAATAAAAGCGGATAAATAAACAATAATACAAGTAAAACATTTCCAAGTGCTTTCACTAAAAGAAAAGTTTTAAGAAGAGATTTAAAAGTGGCTGGAGACTTGGTGTGTCTGGGTTCAGTAGGCAGAGAGTTCCAGAGAGTTATAGAGCATGCCATTAATAAGATCAACACTTGGGTTGCCAGGTTATGAAAAATACCATTTGGGTGGTGGTTATCCTAATCCATCATGGCATTTTGTGTTGTAAGACCCTTGTATAAATAACATAATGCCTTTTTTTTTTAAAGCGAGATGCCTGATTAACTTAATAAGTAGTTTAAAAGACAAAGCAAGTGCCACGATGAAGGAGGGTAAATAAAGAGATTTTACACCACCTGGTAAACGTGCAGAAATACCGAGGTCAAAGTTCTAAATCCCCACCCCCACCCCCGCTTTTGCTTTTGGACAGTCAAATTCTAAGCTCTTTTGCCTAAATATCGGATATGTAATCATAAAATGTGAAATAATCCTCAGGTCATTAAACCCCCCAAATTCTCATAAATGTTATTACAGACTAATATTACAGAGGACCTGACCTCAGTGTCCTCACGGGTAGCTACAATACCTGATGGTAATCCCAAAATTATTCTTATTAATGTCTTGTAAATGGTCTATAGAGCATTTATTAACCATTAAGACAGTAATAACCTTTAGCTAAACCTTGCTAAAGGGTGCTTTAATATTCCCCCTCAACACTCAAGAGAGAAGGCAGTCTACATAATATGTTTCAGTGATTCATATGAAGTCACACATCTATGAACATGTGATCGTAAACCACCTTCTATTTTATTCTCATTTTCAGCAACACCCGTTAAAAGCAGAAGCTCTATTCGTCACAATGTTGTCCTGTTGTTTTTGATGAGAGCCAAATGCACTGGTTTCTGTAGCAAACCAACTTCACCATAGGCTTTGTATAGCCGAAGAGCTTTTCTTGTACATTTTGATTCGGTTCTATACGCACTGTCATGTACGCATCAAAGACGTTTGGCTTTGCAACACCTGCTCACTGCTGAAGCGGAACATGATCTCGTGGCATGTGCATATGCACGTGTACACGTACTGTTTACACCCGACTGTATGATTTCTTTTAGGTTCAATTATTAAGGTTTAAAGGAGCTGTATGTGACATTCGTTGCCACTAGATGTTGCACTAGAGCACCTGCATCTCAGGCCAACGCAAAGGGGAGCTACGGCCCACCAGACTCCATTTAGAAAAAAAGTAATTTTACTTATTCTGGCTCTATGGCTCTATGCCTCTACGCCGGCTGCAATGGCTGCAACGTAATCCTTGGGGAGAAATAAGCCAGTCAAAATAGCCTTCGTCCTCTAAAAATCCACTGTATATTCCACCATATCTTATATCTATCTTATATCTTACATAGTAAATTGTTGTTTTCTGCTATATTAATGTTCAGAAGCTTTGGTTTTGTATGTTTTTCTTGCCTGTAGTTACATAAACCACTTTCACACGCACCCTGTGTTTGACACAGGATAATGAACATGTGCTTAGTCACACTGCGGGGTAATGGCTGTTTGTCTGCAATCCTATACGATCCAAGCGTACACTGTAGTTCCCTTCACCATTGCTAAACTGTAATTTATAGCAGATCTTGAGTACATCTATAAACTAAACCTGGATGTGCAGATTTAGTTCAGTTAAAAGTGGTTGCTGCAATGTTTAAACTGGGGATTCAAGACGGTTTAGTTGTAACTTTATTGAATTTCTTTTCTGTATTAGTATCTGTTTACATATGGTTATCACAGAGTAAATTTGTGATATGTTATTAGTAATTCTTTCGCACTAGACTTGTTTTCGCCCTTACACACCAAAGCCGAGAAATGTCAAAACTACATAGACCACTGCTGGAAAGCCAAGTCAGATAACACACTCTGAATCATTCATCCTGATCGCAGATGTGGGTTTGCAGCTGTGACAGTGTAGCTCATGAGCCAATTAGGAATCATTTCTTTAGATTTTAGAACAAACATTGTGATGAGTTTATGTAGTTAGATAAATCATTAACTAATCATTAAACATGTCATATGTGTTAACACATCCTGGTAGGCAAGTTGGTTGTGCCGTTGGTTTAAAAAACAGAAAAGAAATGTTTATTATCAAGCTTTCTTTAACTCAAAGCCTGTGTTTCAACCCATTTTACCACTGCAGCAATTGCAGGGACAGTTTGGTGACCCACAAACCTAGATAACATTAGTTTTATTATTTGCTGTGTCGTTGCTCGCTCTATATCATGGTATTTCTCATGGATTTCTCCAGAATCGCATACCCCACCTATAAAAAGCTTTGTGCCTGCAAGTCAAGGGTTTGACTAATATGGATTTTTATTGGCTGGTACCATTAGATGAATATGTTTGGTTTAAAGTTGATCTGTCCACGGAAACTTGAAAGAAGTCTTTGATAAAGGCTTTGAAGATATTTTTAAAATGTCTGTAAGCTTAAATGACACAAACACATATTTGTTCGTTGTATTGAGCCATGCAGATATTTTTGGATTTATTTTTCTAGGTTTTGATAAATCTGTCTCTTGAGATTTCACTCTCCACCCTAATATAATGGCGGTAAATGTAACTGTGTTTGTAGCGCTCAAAGATTTGACAAAATTTAATTTAAATTTGTAAACAGCATCATCTGTCTCTGCATACTCTGATTTCATAAAGACAATTACTTTGGTTGAAAGTAGTTCCAATCAAAACTGTTCACACCTTGTTGGAACAGAAACAAATGTAAAAAGGACTTATCATATTATTATGTCACATTGCTGGAACGATTTCTGGACCGACAGTCCATCTGCCCAGCACTTCCATGCAACATCTTTGACTGTAGCACGGGTTGCCAGACATGCTCAGGGAACACAAGTTTTGGATTTGGTCTCTGTTACAGGCATGATGGTACCAAACCTGGCAACCTCACTGTGACAGCAAATTTCAGGGAAGCGGTGCACAGTCAGCGCACCCAGCAATTGTTCGTCAAGAACTAGTTTAAGCATTTAACTCCACCTAAAGCCACATTTTTACACTTCTCTTAGTGTATTAAATAAAGTAGATACAAACTTTGGACACAGCCAGGATAGTTGTTTCCCCCTTCTTCCAGTCTTTATGCTAGGTTAAACTAACCATGCCCTGACTCCAGCTCTGTACTTAACAGAAAGATAGGATTGGTATCAAACTTGTAATCTAACTCCCAGAGAGAAAGTGAATTAGCGTATTTCCCAAAATGTTGAAGTTTTGCTTTAATGCCAAGTTACTCACTGCACCTATTCAGTACTGTAGTACATTAAGCTATTAAAAAGTATATGTCAGGTTTTTGCATAATGTTTTTATAAGACAGGGAGAAACATCCATTTTTGATCAAGTATTAATCTACCAGTCTAATGCTGTGCAGCTCAGGAATACACATACATAGTGAAAGAGACACACTTACCACCCACTATCAGCTATGTTGCACATATAGCAGAGAGTTTGTACAAGGTGTCTGTATATAGCTGCTCTCAGTCTAGACTTCGCTGTGGCCTGGGTCAGGTAGTGGCATGCCATTCACCTCCATTCATGTGTGGAAACAAACTCATGATAAAGCAACCGGCCCACTACACAGGCTGCTTAGAAACGGTGTTTTATCCTTTCATAGGTGACATGGGTGGTCAAAACGGAGAAAAGCTGGGTTCACCTGCGTGGAATTATGGCCCTAAGCAATGTATTATGATGTGGTTTATATTTCATCTCTTGAACTGTATCCAGAGCATGCCGTTACATGCCCCTGCATTCCCAGAGAGGGAGAGACAATGCTCAACTGATCTGTGGTTCGACTTACACATGATAATTTGGTGATTGGCTGTACGTCCTAATACTTAATGCACTATATTTAAAGGGAAATACCACTCAGGGGTGCAATGTTAAGTTATTTACTTGTAGTTTAGCATGTTTTAGATTATTAAGTAGAAATCAACCGCATTTTACATTACTGCATCATTTCCCTAAAAATTTCCTAACGTTTTAGGTAGATTGTCTACCTTACAGGCAACCATTACTTAGGTAACCCATCACAGCGAGCCATTTCTTGCATTTACATTACAATTTTGTGATGTGGGAATGCTTTTGCAAGCTTGGACATTTTTTGAAAACTCTTCTTTTTTTCCCGGTGCGTTCAAGGACTTTTGAGTTTAGCGAGCCTGCTGCTTTTCTCCTGCAAGTAATTCATACAGCCACATTTCTTGCCTGGGGCGTTGTGTGTGCTCACATATTATGGTGAATTGTAGCATAGTTTTTCGGGCTGAAACGATGAGTCCACTGATCAATTAGCCAAAAGGTACAAAATTAAGTGGCAAATATTTTGATAATCGATATATAATTTAAGTAATTTTTCAAGCAAATATTTACAAAAATCCTGTGAGTTCATCTTCTCAAAAGTGAGGATTTGCTGCTATTCTTTTTCTTATGTGACAGTAAACTAAATACATATTGTAGGTTTTGCACTGTTTACATTACATTTGCCTTTTTACTTACTGTACCCACAATCTTTCCCTAACCTCAACCATACTGTGGTTGCTTTGCGCAGATATTGTAGCAAGAGAGAATTTTAAAAACGCTGGCATCAGACGTTATTTGGGAATCATCGATTAGGGTTTGGTCATCGGGATCGACAGCTATATAGAGTTGAGTGTCATATGCACAGCAATATAGTGCATAGCGATGATGCCCCCCCCCAGGGGTAACATATTAAAACTGCACAGTAGTGGACCCAGGAAAGAGCCTTGAGGAGTGTTCATTTTTTGGAACGAGAAGCCTTAAAGTGAGACAGCAATGCTGTTAGAACATAGGGGTCCACAGCGACCACTGCCTATTTTTCCAATCAATGAGAATGTGGTGAAGGTCAGTTGTTGTCAGTTGGTTGAAAATGCTAAGCCAATGGTATGGTGAGTCCTTTAACGATCTCTGGCACTAACCCAGAAGGCTTATAGCATAACGTTTCTATAGATCTACATGCAAAGTTTTTATTGTGCACAAAAGAATAGAATAATGAGGGTGGTTTGAATGAATGTTATAGCAGAATGAAACACACATGGAAAAGGAAAGCAAGTATGTAGAATGTTCAGCATGTCAGTTTTCCACTTTAATTATTGATTCCAGAAATTTCTAGAAATCGAGAGATGAAAGCAACATGGAATCAGTATTTCCTAGTAGTCTTGTGTGGGCTGTTATAAAGAAGATGTGGGGATTTACCTTTTATTTCCTCTCCATTGGATTCAACTATCTGCCACCTCCTTTTGTCTCTACTGTTTTAACAAAAGAAGAAGTGAAAACATTTAATTCCATAATGAAATCCATCCGTCACTGCAAGGCACGACAGTTGAATTACACGTAATAAATCATGTGGAGATGAGTAGCCAGGAAATGCAGGACCATACACTGTAAAAATACCACTTTGACATATTAGCCCTACAGTATATGGTGGATTGAGCTCTCGCTCCTCTCATTATAAGGCTTATAATAATGACTTAAGAAAATCCCTGGACTGTAACCAAAAGTTGTCTGAAATATTAAAATCATCGGATACTTTAAAGACCTTTTACTTTCATTCAAGATACATATATTGTTTATTTTATTTTATTAATGTGTGGGTGTATGCTGTTTAGGTGTTTTTCAATCAAGGGTTTTGACGTCAGACCTTGTACAGAGGAGTTTATAGTTTGTGTGTGTGTGTGTGTGTTTGAAGAGGCATTGCAATTATGCACTTGTACCAGCATAGCAAGTTCAGTGTCGTTGTCGTAATAAGTGCTCATGTATGTGGGAGGCTTGTCTGAGTTACCGATGATGGAAAATTTAAGAATTAAAAAAAGAAATGATCACCTTTATCATTTTACCTGTCAAATAGTGTACCTAGAGCATTTTGCAAATCAGCTTTTCAAAATATCAACATTTGCACAAGGGACTGTCCTCTGTTCTTTAAACTACTGAGCTATGAACATGTACTTTCTGAGGATGTGGTTGCATTTGAGTAACAAATTCTGATGTGGAAAATGCAGCAGATTGTATAAGAAACCTTGCAGTATTTTGGGGTTTTGCTGCTTCGAAACATTTCCCCCTTTGTGTACAATACATTAGAAACTTTACCTGTTGACAGAATTAAAGATCTTTGTTTGGTTCTTGAGGATTATAGACATTCCTACAGGAACACATTACGTTTTGTCAGATGAACTTGTGCATTTCTTAAGACTTTTTATTTTTAACCAAACCAGTACAGAGTTCTCAAATGTACAGCAATTCCCGCAACAATTTTCATTTTTACCGTCACATACTGTAGCTTAACCTGAGACGGTAAAATTCTTATCTATGTCCCCTTACAGTGTTGTTCAGGAGAACAAATAAATTCCCAGATGCATAACCTTGTTAGGTGTTTTCTTAAGTGGTTCTCTAAATAGAAAAAAATCTTCAAATCTGTTGCACAAATACAGCTATAAAAATACATATTTTTATCCATATTAAATTAACAAATGAACAAATGTGCTGAAGAGTGTTTTCATTTCAGACAGGTAAAATTAAATCGACACCGTCCATTATTTCTACCGTTCCATCATATTTCTGCCTGTATTCTGCATATAACATTTTCATCATATTCATTGACCAACACAACGTTTCTCCTCCTCAGTCCACCGTGGCTCCTTTTTTCTCTCACCAGACGTTTGTAATATATTGCACAATGCAGAAAAATTGATAACCGCTACAGTTTCAATTAAAGGATAAGTCTTGTTCTGTATTTTTCCTATGGTTAACAAATCCCATGAAAAGACCAAAACAATGTTAGCCCATCTCTCAATGCGTTTGTGACTTCCCTTCCTTGTCTGTGGAGCCCGTAAATCTTTAAAAACGTGTCATGAATATATACTTTTTTTTTTTTTTTTTAAAGGCTCAGTAATTTCCTAAAAGACCGCAGTTTTTATCAAATGTCTCTCAAACGGGAGAAAATAGTGCATTTGTTGGTGCTCTACTGAGTATTTGGGGCAGCGGGACAGTTTATGTGGGATTGAGTCCAAATAAACTACAGTGGTGTGTGTGACTCATTTATATGTTTTAAATAGTTTGTGGGCAACAACGGAATGCTATGGCACAGATGAATTCAATGTCGCATTCACACAGTTAACACGTACACACCTGGAAGCTGTGCAGTACAACCACAATCTGATCTGCTAGCCCCTGAGCAGCTCCACTGGAGCAGTTGGGTTGCCACAGATAGGGAAGTCACAAACGCATTGAGCGATGGACTAACACATTGTTTTGGTCTTAGGCTGACATGCAGGCTACACTCTGTCTGTGATCTACATACAGTGCATGACTGCTGTCTCTTAGGTGAACAACATCTTGAAAGCTGCATGCACGAAACGACCTGCTTACACCTGATCGCTTAATCCTAAATCTAGTTTCCTATGCAACGTTTCATCGTAATAGAGTGTAACCCAAGAAAGGCCAAAGCAGAGATCTTTTTTTGGAGCTCTTTGGACACAATGGCTTTACAGTGACGTAGAGTGATGAAGGCTCACACAGCCCCGTCCAGGTATTTTCTGGAGCTGAAAAGCTGCCTTTGTGTTGCTCTCCCAACTCATCTGGGAATGTGCTTGTTAAAAATGTTCCTTTTCACTGCTGGGGCCATATGATTTAATGATGATAGTGTTCCATGATGCTGCTGAACAGTATTTTCATTGTTTCGGAGGAGCTTTCATGCACTGTTACAGGCTGGTTTGCTTCATTCAGGGATGAAGTGGACGGTAAACATGCCTAAACTCACACTTTTGTATGTGGCAAGTCAAATGTGGCTTAAATGAAAAGAGAGTGTTGACATGAAGCAGTATCATGAAAAAAGTCTTCCTGCCCATCAAAATTACAGTTTACCTCTAAGTGATCAGGATGTGTCATTACTACCCAGTTTTACTGCCTACATTAACATACATCATACTCATATCAGAATGTACTTGTAGAGGATGGAGGATGTGGCTTTTCTGTGCATCTCTGAGGTTGATACTTTGTTGATATGTAGGAAGTGGATGAAATGAGTCGAGGTGACAGCATATAGTCACAATATTGAAGTCTCTCCCTTTTTTTGTAACAGACAGAACCAGCTCTGAACCTGTGGAGGACACAGACACCACCAGCTTTGTGGCAGAATTTGTGAGCACCTTTTCTTTATCCTTTCCTCCAGTCATGTGTTTGTTTACGTGTCTCGTTGTCTTGACTTGTCTTCTATCCAGTTTGCTCTGTGCTACTTTTTCATTGTTCTTCCTCAGAAAGCAGAGTCTTACAGTAATCTGCTAAGAAATGTACCATAACTGAACACACTGTGCTGTGATTGCTAGTGCCCGACGGCTCATTGTAGAACAGGTTGTAGCAGGCTTTTGCCTGTCTTTGCACACAAGAGAGTCATTTTCTGCCACAGCTACAGACTACAGCTTGAATGTTGCCTCAGTGTCATGAACAGACTGAATATAAAGCTACCAAGAATGTTTCTGTTTTTAGATTTTTTTCATTTTACCTTGTCTGCCCTTGTTTCTCCCACAGTCCTTGGAGGCCAATTATCCAGTGCAGGTGACAGATCCCCATGGTAAATAAGGGAGTCAAACCACCATGGTCCATTTTACAAAGCATATATGGACATACTTTTTCTAACAGTGTTCATAAAACAAGTTAATTCTCATAATTATTTTAATAGCTCACATGGTAAATTCAGCTTAATGTATTTCCACAGAACCATCTCCATCAGTACATCTATGTACCCTTTTAGTTGTTTTTTTCCCCAGACGTGCAAAAATCACAATGTTTTGTCACCAGTTCTAGTTCGCCAGTCACCAAAACAGGAAGAGAAAACGCTTAACCAATAAAATGACTCATACAGTGGTAAGCTTCCTGTGATTGGTTCACATGGCGTTCACACCAGAAAGGAAGCGCTCCAGAGTTCAGTTGACAGCGTTCCGACACCTCCCCTCCGAGGTGGACCAGAGAGCAGGTTGTTTGGTCCGCACCAGAGTTCGAGTCCGGCATTCACACTGACCCAAAATCAAACCGGACCAAGGGGGGTAAACGGGCCAGGGACTGAACTAAACAAGACCGCTGTGAACCCGCTCTAATGACGATCATAAAATTGATAAGATATGGCAGCGACAGGGGAAAAAAGGGATGGACAGGAAGATAGATTACTAGAAGTGTTGAAGCAGCCAGGTCACATAAATGACAAAAATAAACGTAAAAAATTAAAAGTAAGAACCAAAATACAATTTAAAAAAATCCAAATTACATTAAATAGAAATACAAAATAAAAACTGAGCACAGAGACTAAAAATAGGTATGACACGTTGTCCTGATGGAATTTGTCTTGTGGAAATGTCCATTATCCTGAATATATCAAAACAACAGGTAAACATGGAGGAAGTGTTGAGTTTTCATCAACAGCCAGTTAAAACAGTAACAGAAAATAGTGAGTCTTCTTACTGAAATATAATAAAATCATGGGTAATTAGAAACAATTGCCTGGCTCTCTCTGCTACTGAGGTAAAGATAGTCATTTATCTCATATTTCAGAAGTTACTGTACGTATAACTGTTTCCTGTTACTGTGAAAAATGTTAAAGCATATTTGTCAGTGATAAATATATCCCTGCAGTGGTTTTTCTCAGAATACACTGATGTCCGTAATATGTTTCCAGCAGATGCTGTGACACTCCACCTGAGCTCCATGCCCTCTGGATACCTGAGCCCCTCCTCAGACAGAATAAGACAGGTCAGTATTACCACCTCTGATACATGTGCAACCTGTGTATGAAACATTAGTCCCTCATCGTCATCTTTCACAGAGACTCAATTCCACAATTGTCATAGACATCACTTAAAAAAAACTGTTTGAATTACACGGAATTCTGTAACGTAAGTGCCAAATAAAGTTTGGTTCCATTTTCACTTCTGTCCACACGCTTTCTCACTCGCCCACTCATGCCTTCTGATTATTCCTCCTCCCCCGCTTTCGTACACAAGTGAGGTAATTAAATGTTGAACATTTAACCACAAACAGTTTAATCCGCTTTAAGCAAGCGCAATGTAGAACTTTCACCAACAGCTAGTACCATTAAAAGAACATCAACACGAGCACGCAATATGTGTATCAACAGCATTGTATACTTTTCTTCGTGGTCATTTTTAAAAAGAACACTGTATTGTAAAAATCCTCTGGGTACAGCGCACGGCAGAGCATACAACTGAATCCTAACAAATATGGTGTCTCCAAACCTTCAAAGCAGTCTGGCAGTCCACCAATGCAATAAATCTTGAAATCCTTACATCCAAATGTGTTGCAAGGGTCTGACAATGCACAAATAGCAGGGGCATTACTTGGATTAGAGGACATTCGGGGCTAAAGCCTGACCTCTGTCCGGGGGTATCGTCCCCTGGAAAACAATTTGATAAACAAGCTATATTTTGATGCTTTTTTATGCACTCTGGCACCTTATTTACATTAAAAAAAATGTACATTGAAAAATGTATGTAAATCAATGAAATGTGTACCTCAAAACCTATTGTTTACTTTCCAGATTAATTATGAATGTTAAAAAAAAAAAAAATTAGTTGTTGTTAGCAATCAGTACTCATATTAAGTAGAAACAGTATACTGCTGTCATTAAACATGTATTGGAAATGCAGTTAAATGTATTTATCATAACATTCTTTACTTGGAATATTAACTTTCTTTCACTTGCTCTCTGTCACACACACACTGTTCAGATACAGTTCAGTGTAGTGCTGCAGTGTTCACCTCTCGATCATCTGCTGCTGTCAGCCTGTCTGCCTTTATTCTCTCTCCATCATCTGCTGTCGGAAAAACTCTTAATTGTATTTATGTTAACATTAGTTTATTGAAATATTAAACAATCAGAAAATAACGTTTTATTTCTCTGATTGCTAACCAGGCTCCCTCTCTTCATTCATTCCCTGGCTCGCTCGACCATAGCTGCTGGTTGAAAAATACAGCCGTACACCTTCAGAATTCAAGTTTATATCACCAAACTAATTGCCTCGTTAACTCATCCTGAAACACTTCATTGAAACTCCATTCAAACTGGACAGAAACAAAATAACTTTCGCCCTCCTCATATTGTGCTCACATAACTTGGAACTCATACAGACGTTTATATACCTTGCTTTCCTGGCTAGTGTGAGAGGAGGTTTTTGCAACTGCTTCAGCTTTAATCCATTTTAAAATGTCAATTTTTTCCCCTCACACTGTGTGCTAGCCAGCGTTTATCATATTAAATGGAGAACTGACATACAACACTGTTATCTTCTTTAGTTAGAAACCCCTCATTTAGAAGAGGGTTATTAGAGAAGAGGGAGAATTATTCATAGCTAAATAGAAAATATTCGGGGCTACAGGCCTGGACTACGCCAATGACAAATAGTCCATTTGTTTAATTTAGACAAACTGTTACAGCAAGACTATGTAACTTTGATAACATTTATGTAACAGCGACGTCTGCAAAACATTTAACAACTTTGGGATGATGGTAAATGCTAAAATGTAGTGGAACAGTAGCACAAATAGATAAAAGTCATAGTTAAACTGACTCAGGAATGTCAGTTGAAGTCTCCAGGGTTCCGGCTCCATACAAGTGGCAGCCATTTTCGTGAATTGTTCTTATTTATTGTTTGTTTTTTAGCTTAGTTGTGTGTACAGTTCGTTTAGTTAGTCCCACAGTGAGGTGGAGAGTTTAACGTGTTCTACGTCATGGGGACATTTTTGTTATACTACTTCTGTATCCTAGCAAAACAATATGGAACCCAAACAGAGGTCTTCAACCTTTGCTTCGACTGACCATACTGGCAATGGAGGGACCCGTACTCCCCTTGCAGTTTAGGAGGAGGTAAGAACAGGGGGATGTAGGGCAAGAGCGAAATTGCGGGCGAAGAAAAGGCGATACAAGCCGTATCAGCCTTCCATCACAATGGGAAACGTGAGGTCACTGACTAACAAGATGGACGAGCTAGCAGCCCTGGCGAGGAGTATGGTGAGAGAACTGCGTTGTGTTTCATGGAAACGTGGTCACACAAAGACATCCTTGACTCCAACTTGTCAGTAGATGGCTGTATGAGTGGACAGGACTTGCACGGGAGAGTGGCAAGAGGAAAGGTGAGGGACTTGCCATTAGGCCTGTCACGATAACTACTTTCGTTGGACGGTATATTGTCCTGGCAGTAATGCGATAAACGATAGTATTGTCAATTTAAGGGCATTTCCATGGCAGTCCATCGCATTCATTTGCATAAAGCATAGGGGTTGTGTCGGTTGCAGCAAGGGAGAGATAGAGAAATCTTTAGCCAAATAATCACGAACTCACTACAGGGACATATTTATAAGTTATAGGAACCCTCTAATCCAGAGAGAAATAGAGGGAGAGAATCTGAAACCTGCTGCACCTACTGACTGTCTGCACACGGCGCAAGAGGAGAGACGAGATATTAGTTGGATATCTCATTGTCCTGTAAGTCAGGCGTTAGTGGTGCTGGTGGTTTCTGTTGAGCCAAGGACTGCGATTACTCTGAGCAGCATGCATGGGAATAAATAACAATCAAATATATATATGTGTATAATTCTCGCCTTTCGACAGAAGCAGCGCGACCAGAAATGACTGCAAAATGTCTCTCAGCATTGTTTTTTTCTGTTTATTTGGGTCAGGAGCTATGAAAAAACACTTCAGCGCGTCGCCCAGAGTCAGGAAAAACCTGTGGATTATTCTGGCATCATGATGGCTAACATGTTGGTGACAGTCTAAACACAACGGGCAATATAGAGGTCAGCAAAAATGATTGAGGTCATGTCCATATAGTACAATAAGTCAGTAACGTAATTATCGCAACAGGCCTACTTGCTATTCTCGTTAACAAATGGGGCACTCCTGGTCATTTCACAGTTTAAGAATGTGTGCGTAGCCCGGACATTGAACTGCTTGATGTGAGCCTATGTCCAAGGAGAGTTTTCCCATGCCGTCGTCCGGATTGTTTTCGTTCATCCCTCGGCTAACCCTTTGCATGCCTTTTGACGTCATACACTCAGTCATCACAAGACTACCCGATTGCCATGTCACCATATCTGGAGACTTCAACTACGTCACTGTGGCTGCAACTCTGCCCACATTCAAGCTGTGTATGTGGACTGTCCAACAAGGGGAAATAAGAGACTGGAGGCAAACAGCTCCGTAGTGCTCCCTCACGTCAGAGGGTCAGATCACAACCTGATCCACCTTCTGCGTCTGTATATGCCTCTAGCACAGCGGCAGCCTGTGACAGAAGCTGCGTTTCAACCGCAGAAACTTTCCCCACATACAGTACTAGGAACCTTTGGAGGAACTCTGGAAACCCTGCGGTTCCACCACTGGGACCAGGATCTAAATTAAGTTCCGGGGACATCATTTTACCCCCCAAATAGTCCCTGTGTAGTATTTTCCAAAAGTACAGGAACGTTCAGGTTGGGGCATGCTGCACTGAACATTTCTGATTGGTCGAACTCCAACCGGTGGAGCAGCACATGGTTTGACCATTTGGATTGATGCGTTGCTGGGTCACAGGCCGGCCTTCTCTGGAGCAGCACAGTATATATATATATATATATATATATATATAAAGACATGTAATGCTTTTATGCTTGTGTTACCATATTCTAATATTTAAAACGCGCTGAGGTTGTACAGGCTCTCAATTTCACCGCTATACACCAGTAGGCTCTGTAATTCACAGAGAGAGGACATTGATGAGCTCACAGGATGTATAACAGGGTATATCAACTTCCTAACAACAAACCCTGGGTCACCAGAGACATCAAAGAGGGCCAGAGGGAGGAGGAGAAATAGTTTCAGAGAGAACTTCAGGTGAGGACTAAGGGGGGCAAAGGAGAAGGCTGGAACAAAAACTCCAGCAGCTCTCCCCAATAACACTACAACGGCTTTCTCCTACCTCACACCAGCTCTCCCCGACAACACTACAGTGCCTATCAGACACTACACACTGGTCTTGACAGCGGAGCAGGTGAGAATAGAACTGAGTAGACTGCGGGTACTGAAGAAAACAGGGTGAGGGCTGTCAATGCCTCTCCACGATGTGCTGGTCACAGATAGGAGCATCTTTAACAATAGACTGTGAACACCATGATGCACCACAGAACAGAACACCAGAAGAAAACCCTTTCTTCCTGTGGCAATCAAACTTTACAACTCACCTACCTCATGCTGATAGCCGAACAGCAGAGGCATGGGGTGCTGAGATGGCTCCGGCCTCCATTTCGGCTCTGTTTTACTCTGTTCGTTTAATCTGTCTCTTTCTCTCTGGAATACTGCAACACTCTGATTTACGTGATTTATGTGCAACAATGGGACATTACGTGCAATATCATTGACATAATCATGAACATTTCAAACTAATCATTTACACTTACCTGTACTTCAGATTTGCTTCCCTGTACTTCAGACCTGCTCCCCAGGGAGGTGCCTTCAGTGTGTACATGGGTGTGAATAGTTAAATTACTTGTACTGATGGGCAGTTAGCACCTGCCATCAGTGTTTGCATGTGTGAGAATGGGGTGAATGTGAATGTTTACCATTTACTGCCCCACCAATGTACACACCTGTTCCCACTTCCTGCCTGGCCTTCCCAGCCCACTTCCGCACCTGTTTCCACTTTCCCTCGTCGGCCGTTCAGTACTTAACCAGCCCTTTTCAACGCACTCCTTGCCAGTTTGTCATAGTTGCGATGTTGCGTATAATGTTGCAATCCAGTTCAGAAAGAGGGCTGATGATTCACACTGTGTTCACCAATGTGTTGGACTGAAAGGGATGTATGAGAAACTGTATACTATGGGAAGTTCACCAAGAGTCTATCCTCTGTACATAGGCATGAACAAAAATATTGTGCAAGATTTTAAAATGTCACAATATTCCTGTGTTATATCAATACCTGTGCTAGGGAGGTTTTGTGTGCTTGTCTGTTAGTAAGGATAGGCTATCTCTAAAACATCTTCACAATATGTCAGTGAATTTTTCGCAAAAAGACAAAAAATGAACTGATCACTTTGGTGCAGATAGCAGCATAAGGAAATAAAACCATCAGTACAAATGTTACATGCCCCCCGGTTACAAAAAACATGTCAAACATGAAAAAACCTAATTTAAATCATTAGATGTAAGAGTATGCCATAAAATCAGTCCAAAAAGATTTTTTCTGGAGCAACTATCTTTTTGACTAATCACTATGTATTACTGCCGCCCACGGGTGGTGGACTGAAAACACACAACTGCACAATCAATCCTTTTACAAATATTTATCGACAGCATTGAGGTATTCTGCAAAAACCATCAACCACTCAACAATCACTATCACTAATCACACATGACTATGTGTACTGTATCTTGATGAAGATCTGAAACTAGATGCATATTAAACCTTTAATTATTATTTAAACTACTAAATGTAGAATTTCTGTTCTACCTAGGCAGAGGTACACACTCTGTGAGTACTTTCTAATTTAGGCTGTGAACATACAGGATGTGGTTTTGTTCACACTAAACCGATAGCTGCAGCTGTGAGTATTGCTAACAACAGCGCAGGAACACAGAAAGCAGACAGAGTGTAAATGTCATTCTCTGTCATGCTGCTTTTTAAAAGATAGCATTGTTTAAAACAAACATGCAGGGAAAGTTAGCAGTGAGAACTGAAAAGAAAATTTGCCTATTCCAGCCTGTCCAATCCTCTCTGGTGAAATGTATACATATCTCCAGTGGTAGTGTCTTGATTCTCGGTCTGGCTTTCATGTCCTGTGGTGTGCACCATGGCTTTTTTGCTTGCAGAAGCCAGTGAAAATGCATTAGGTCCACAGTTTGAGGTACATAACTTGTATAAGAGGAGACATTTTATATTATATTATATTATTAAATAATATAGGCCCAATACAAATTACTCAGAATTAAAGCCAACAGGTGCTATGCAGATTTATAGATAAATATTTAACTTAAAAGTAACAATGAATACAATTAAATACACAACCGGTATGTTAAATGTGTTTCTTTTGTTTTCTTTAGAAAACATTAGTAGTGTTTTGTTGGTAGGCTCAGATTCAGTACTGTCAGACTGTGTTGAGAGCTGAGATATATCAGCATTACTTTGAGCTCTGTTTACCTTGTCAGATCTTTCCATTGCATACTCTGCCATGCTCCTAAATAACTCTTGAGCCTGAAAGTGTGTTGTGTTACTATGACAACCGGCAACTTGGGTTGTCATTAACTGCAGCATGTCTGCATAATAAACATTTTGGTATTTATTGCTATTGTCTTCTGCTTTGAGATATGTTTGAAAACATAATTCATGTGAATGTTGCATATTTTCTAATGTGGTGAAACGTTATAAAAAACGCACAATACATGAACAATGGATTTTGTGACAACCTTGGCCTGTCCGTCCTCAAGGCTCCCCAGTTCTCGTTGTTGATTAGGTCAGCTGCAGACGCAAAGCCCTGTCCTGGAGGCGTACACGTCCTGGAGGGAAGGTAGATTGTAGCCAATCACCTTCTCTGCGAAGTGAATGATATGCTACAGTCTGCCCTTGTCCTTGGTAGTGCCAGCAGCGTACCAGATAGTGATGGAGGAGTTGAGGATGGACTTGACGATGGCGGTGTAGAAGTGCACCATCATTGTCTTTGGCAGGTTGAATTTCTTCAGCCACCACAGGACGTACATCCTCTGCTGTTTTTTTCTTTGTGAGGGATCTGATGTTCAGCTCTCACTTGAGGTCCTGCATGATGATGGTGCCCAGGAAGAGGAAGGACTCACCCTGTGTGACACAGGGTGATGGGGGTAGGTGGGACTGGGCACTTTCTCTAAACCACAACCATCTCTACTGTCAACTGACTGCACCAGGTCACCAAGTGGTCAATCTCCCACCTGCCATCAGAGATGAGCCCAATGACGGTGGTGTCATCTGCAAACTTCAGGAGCTTGACGGACTACTGACTGGACATGCAGCTGTTGTTGTACAGGGAGAAGAGCAGAATCCAGGTGCAGGCATATCTCCAATGAGGTGTTAATGTCTGTGAACACCGGAGATGGCTGATCGGCACAGTGCTTCAGGGTGAATGGAGAGACAGAGTCTGTGATGGCTGCTTTGTAGGGGTTCTGTCTCCTTAACAGTCTGTTGATGTTTCTCTCTGGAGAGAGTCGTTTGTTGCAGTAGGGAAGGGGGGAGCCTCTGGGGTGGGCAGTTGTGGAGAGGTGGGGGGGGGTGGAGCTGGTAGACTGTAGCTGGGGGATGGAGTCACAGGTGATCGTGTCAGGACTGTCCCATTGTCTCTCAAACCAACAGTAGAACTCATTCAGTTGGTTGGCCAGGTGTTGGGGGGCGTGCCCTTAGGTTTGTATTTGGTGATCTGACTGAGCCCTGACCAGACAGAAGCAGAGTCGCTGGTGGAGAACTGGTGTTACTGTCTCTCTTAGTATAGTCGTTTAGCTTTTCTCAGCCTGTTGCTAAACCTGTATTTCGACTCCTTAAACCTTTCCCTGTCTCCACTCCTGAACGCTTCTTCCTTTTCCAACCTGTCTGAGCTTAGCTTGGAACCAGGCTTCATCGTTGTTATAACTCACCCTAGGGCATGATGGTACACAGCAGTCCTCATAGAAGCTGATGTAGGACATCACAGCCTCTATCATCCAGATTGTTGGTAGAATTCCTGAAAACATCCAAGTCAGTAGTCCAAGCACACCCGAAGGTCCTCCATAGTGTCACTGGTCCACTGCTTTGATATCCTTACAACAGGTTTGCAGAGCTTTAATTTCTGCCTGTATGCAGGAATCAGGGGGACCATGATGTGGTCAGATTGTCCCAGTGCAGCGCGGGGTACAGCGTGATAGGTACTATTGATTTTTGTGTAATAGTGATCCAGAATATTCTCATCTCTAGTCGGGCATTTAATAAACTGTCTATTTGGGGAGATCATGGCTGAGATTTCTCTTGTTAAAGTCACCAAGGCCAACAACTAAGGAGTCCAGGTTTGTCCAGTCCACACACAATATCTGGTCCGCAAACATTCGCTGTGTGTTCTGCACATTGGCCTGCGGTGGAATGTAAAGACCAACCAGAATGAATGAAACAAACTCACGAGGGGACCAGAAGGGTTTGCAGTTTCTGAATAAATATTCCAGATCAGGAGAACAGTGCTGTTGAATCGCTGTCACATCATTACACCAGCCACTGTTGACGTAAAATCAGATACCTCCACCTTTCGTTTTGCCAGAAGGTTCTGTGTCGCAACCCACTCTGAAGAGCTGGAAGCCTGCCAGTCCAGTATCGATCCACACAGCCACGTCGCTGTGAATCATTAACAGGAGATGAATCAAAGTGTCTGTTTTTACTCACCAGTAGCTGAAGTTCATTCAGGTTATTGCACAGTGAACGCACATTGGAGGGAAATATTCCAAGTTGAGTTTGGGATTGAAAATGACCTGTACACTGGCTGTGATGTAACTAACAGTAATAATTTGTGTTTCTCTGTGTTGTAGCCAGTTGAAGATGTTGAAGAATGCAGCTGCCCAACATCTATTTCACCAGGTATATCAACTAATTTACATTACATTTAGTAAATTAGCACACGCTTTTATCCAAAGCGACTTACATATGAGAACATTCACAAACCGAAGGCGCAGCTTCGGGAGCATTTTTGGGATTCAGTATCTTGCTCAAGGATGCTTCGACACATGGCTGGGGGATCGAACCGCCGACCTTCTGATTGGCAGGTGACTATTCTGCCACCAAGCCACGGCCGTCCTCATATGATGAGAAAGATTGTGACTGAATTCTGCATGGAAATTGCATTCATTGTTGGTGAATTGTTTTCCTGAAATATTGCCAAAAATATTCACAGCATCATCAGCCTTATTGAGGCAAGGACATATCATTTTGAAAACATAATGAATGTGTAAGCTGTGTTATAACAGGAGCATAGTATTACTGATTACACAGCACCCTACACATTTTAAAGGGGCAATGTTCTCTTAGCTTTTTTAGTGTAATAAATAAACAAAATACACTCTCAAAATGTCAAGAAAGGAAATATTCTTACACCTATTTTCCTTATCAAACAGCAAAATACAACCCTACACCTACTGAATTTATGTTTCTCTCAATCACTGAACTAAGACCAGCTTAATTACGTTGTTAACTCATCGTAAAACATTCTTCATTCAAACTCGTCAGAAACATATTGTTCCAACAATTACCAACTCCGGTTTGGTCAAAATAGACCACCTTTCCACGCCTGAATGTGCCTTATCTTTGTCATCAATAAGAGTCCTGGTCGGAGCCTTAGTACTGTATTCCCTGTTGTCAAACTGGCCTCCGTCAGTCGCTGAGGCTATGTTCAATCCCAGTCTGGTTGTGTTCACTGCTAGGCTGCTGATCCCGGTTTCTGTTGTTTCTGATGTTGATATACTGAAATTTGCAATGTACACATTTTCTAGAGCTAATTCCATCTTTGTCCATCTCTGAGCTCAGACTACCCCAAAGAACTGCAGTTACTCGACAGCCCCTGTGAAAAATGCTGCTGCCCAGCACCTCCTCCCAAGATCAGTGACCTCATGAATGACAAAGATCTCCTAGATTTACTGCGTCTCAAACTTGATCCAAACCACTGCACCATCAAAAACTGGAAGAACTTTGCGAGTCGCTGGGGGATGAGCTACGATGAACTGAACCTGCTGGAGCACCGGACCCAGGGCTCTTTGTCCCTAAGCCCCACCCAGGAGTTCCTGCTGCGTTACAACCAGAAGACGGTCACTGAGCTCACCGAACTTTGCCGCATCTACCAGCGCATTGATGTGCTGCGACTGCTGCAGAGCTGGATAGAGAAGGACTGGCCATCACGCTGGCAACAGACTCATTAACCAGTTTGACTCTCTGTATATTTATCCTGTCTCTCTTGTTTCTTCTGTCAGGGTTTTACTTGTAAGGGATTTCTTTCTCATGAGTTTGGATACATTTTACCAAATTTTTTATCATTAGTAACATTAGCAAGAGATGTTATGAAAAAGATACAACAATGACCAACATCTGAGAACTTCCTGCAGAGAATATCAGCATCACTGGGTGCTTCAGGTAGAACAGGATCTTAGAGATAGTATAGAATTTACAAGACTTACTACTGATTAACAATTTCTCTTGTTGATGATTTTTAGCCGTGCTAGCAGCGTAGCTCTATAGTAGTAATGTTTGTAATAGTAATGTTGTTCTGTCTGAAGCCCAATCTGTCTGTTGGTCAGTCAGGGGCTCCACCACTTTGGTCCAGACTGAAATAACTCAACAACTGCTGGATAGATTGTCCTGAAAAGACATTCATGATTCTCAGATGATATATCCTAATGATCGCCTGACTATTCCTCAAGCACGACCACAAGGTTGACATTTGTGTGAGATATCTCAACAACTATTGGGTGGATTGCCAAGAAATTTAGTACACACATTGATTGCCCCCTCAGGATGAATTGTAATAAACTTGGTGATCCCCTGATTTTTTTATTTATATTTTTATTAAATATTTTGTTTTATTTTTGGAAATAGCACTCATACAACATACATGCAATGCAACAGAATGGATGTCACAACCTTTGAGTAAGTAATAATTGCATTGGCTGTTTCTCATTTATTGTAAATCTATTGTTGTGGAATGGAGCTATGTGGAAAATATCAGAACAAATGAAGTGATAGATCAAGTAAAATAATTATTTCATAGATATTGCCTTAATTTGATCTATCAAAAAAAATTATATAAAAAATCTAATTTGTTACATTTGCATACCAACAACTACAGTTAAAACATTTAATGCTCACATCAATGTTATTTGTCATTCAGTTTTTTTTTTTGTTTGAAGAAACAACTGGATTGAATTTTTTTATTTTACTTTTTTTCTCAGCCGAAATAAACACATGTCAAACTCTGTAAAAGCTTTTGTCATTTTTCAACAAAAATTAAGACGCAACATCAACCTCAAAGACACTTATCTGTTAAATACATACACACTTATATTATGGCTCTGTAATTTCCAAATCATTTTCTAATTATTTCCAAGAAGGTTCCTGAAGGTTCCTGGAAAGAACTATGTAATTTGGTAATGATTTTAGGGAAAATAGAAACAGTGTTCAGTTGGTACACTTCCCGTTGAATAAATCTAATTAATATATATTGTATCCTACACAGCCTTTTATTCAGCAGGTTAGCTGAAAATGCAAAAAATGGGAAATTTGTTAAAAACGTAATCGGACAATTCAGCTTACATGGAGTAAAGTTGCCAATAATAAATGAATATTTATTTGGGTATTGGGTATTTAAAGTAAGCTTTATTTAAAGTAAATTCCTGTTTTTCCTCGAATTAGTACCAAATTACATATTTATGTCCATGGAGCTTTTTAGGAAATGATTAGATAATTACTAGGGCTGTCAAAATGTACGCGTTAATAACGCGTTAACGCAAATTCATGGTCAACTTAGCAGCGCTGGTCAACTCGATTCTGTTGAACCCTGGTGCATTTGTGTGCATCTTACCTAATCACAAACATCTACAGTTTATGATAGAAAACAGAAGGCGGGTCAATATATTGGATGAAGGGAGCTTTTTGTTGCATGCTTGTAAAGGGACTCTGAGGAGATTGCATGCGCGATGTGCGAATACACTGCAAGCTCGCTCTCGCTCATATCCGAGGTAAAACACCGTCACCACTGATGTGTTTTATTGAACTATACATTCCAATCGCCTAAAACGAATGCGCAGGTTACTTTTCTGATCAAGAGCCCTCCCGAGTCCGTGTTTCTCACACTGTTCACGTGTATCACGGTACAGTTCAGTGCAACTGAACTCAGAGCACGTCCTCCAGGTAGTCTGGGGTTCGGTACCCTGGTTCGCTCCCAGTTTCACATGACAGCTTTCACATGACCAATTTTTCATGCGAACTGTTCTTCGGCTTAAGAGATATCAAAAAGTTCTTTGAAAAACATCTATGACCTTTGATACATGTCTAGTCTTCATGCTTTGATGGTCTCACTAATAATAAATGTACATTTCCATAAAGCATGCATATTAGTCCATACCCATGTTGATTAGACTGTTAAATAAATATGTGCGATTAAGTTTCGATTAATCATGAGTTAACTCATGACAGTCATGTGATGAATCGCGATTAAATATTATAATCGATTGACAGCCCTAATAATTACAGATCCATAAAATACAGGGTTATACAGCCTCTTATTAATTTTCATAAATCCATCTACTTTGGATAGAAAGCAAAAAATTATCAGTTTTATTATTTTCTTTATTTTATATTAATAAAGAATCCCAAGCATATTGAATATATTGAGTTGTTTATTGAACAAACAAATTAGAAGTACATTCACTCACACAGTTCACTTTTTACTAAAAACTTTTAAGGTAAAGTAATGAACTTCTCAGAAAACTAAACCTCTCAATGTGATCACATGCAATACTGAGGCAGTTATTTAATAAAGTAGAATACTTCCAAATCAACAATGTTTAGGAAAAAAGCTTATATAAATAACAGGAATACACACACAGTTTATAAAAACTAGTTTCTTCATTAGGCTAACTAAAGTTATTACACAAGAACTGGCATTATCTGCAGAAATCTGTGGCAAGTGTAAAGTAAACAGGAAACATCTCTATTTATGGTTGCAAACTAAGGCATTGAATTAGTTTAGTTACATGTATTTACAATGTTTCTGAACTAAAGCTTTGTTTATCAGATTAGCCTAGCAGGAATCAGTCAGCATCTGAATCCTTCATATCAAGGCCGAGCATATTGGAGAGGCTCAATGACAATTTGTCTTTTTCATTTGATGTTGGTAAGATGCTAGCTGAGGGTACTTTTTCCTTCGACATTTTCAATCTCTCCATAATGTCAATCTTTTCTCCTGCTTTTGATGTTGCATTTACTATTGGCAAGCGGATCCCTTTGCTGACAACATAATCCTTATCCTCTGTGTCAAGTTTTGATAAGCCTATGGTATCACCAATTCCTCCAATGCCATTAATGCTGTTCCTGGGCAGTCTGTGGAATTTGAATGCAGGGACCTCCACCTCAGCATTAGACACATCAGTTTCAGAGTCAAGACCACTTCCCTCTTCATCAGTACCTGAACCAGACTTTAATCCCCATTTGAAGGGCCATCTCAGCCTACCTTTTGGAGAACCTTTATCTTCAGCATCTGCTTCAGCTACAATATCCTGTCCAGGTGTGTTGAGGCTTGTCTTCACTTCAGGAGCAGGGATAGAGACATTGGGTGAACTGATCTCTCCTTCAACACTGGGAGCTTTGACCTTGACATCAGGTAAGACTTCAAGATTTGCACTGGTATTAACCCCTGGAGCTTTTATATTAGACCCTGAAAAGTTTGGAAGCTTTAAATGTGGCAATTTGGACTTTTCAAGGTTGGCACCTACATTTGGCACATTCAAGTCTGCCGTAGGAGTGCCTATGTTGACCTTTGGTGCCTCTATTCCAGCCTCCACTGAAGGATGAACACTTGGAACTTCTACTTCAGGACTCGAAAGATCACATTTCGGAAGCTTGAAATGAGGCAATTTCAAGTCTCCCAGATGGGAATCAAAATCTAGATCTGGTGTTTTTAAGTGTGCATCAGGTTGTTTGAGGTCTGCTTTGGGCAGGTTGACATCCACATTTGGAGCTTCCAGTGTGACATCAGGTGCTTGCAGTTCAGCTTTTGGCAACTTGGTGTTTATGTTTAGTGCTGAGAGGTTCCCCTCAATATTTGGTGAAGACAGGCTGAGATCTGGTACTTTCAAGTTAAGATCAGGAACCTGGAGGTCTGCTTTTGGTAGATCTAGACTGGGTCCCTTTACATCAGCTGTTGGTAATTTAAGCTCAGGAACACAGACATCTGAAGTTTTAAGTTCTGCATCAGGTAATTGAGCCTTTGGTCTTCCCATGTTAAATTTTGGCATTTTGAATGCAGGCATCTTTAATTTTTCAGGAGCATTCATCTCAACATCTGGTGTGTTAAGGTCTACATCCGGCCCTTTCAGGTTTGCTTTTGGCAGACTCAGGTTTAAATCTGGAGCAGCAATGCCACCTTCAATTTTGGGGGCTGACAGATTCAACTCTGGTGCTATTGGGTCTAGATAAGGTGCATCCACACCAACTTTAGGTAAGTCAAGACTGGCATTAATGTCTGGTGCTTTTAAATCAGCATCCAATTCAGGACCCTTGACTTTTGGGCCTTTGAATTTTGGTAGTTTAAATTTCGGTAACTTCAGTTTATTATCAGATGAGTCAAGGTTGAGATCTGGACCATTAAGATCCACATCTGGACCTTTGACATCAGCATTAGGCATGCTGATATTGAGGTCTGGAGCATCCATCCCACCCCTAATTTTTGGTGCTGAAAGATTCCCATCTGGTACACTCATATCCACATCTACATCTGGTGCCTTCACATCAGCATCAATGTTAGCCTTTGGACCCTTCAGTGTGCCAGATTTGGGTTTCTTGAAGTTGAACCATTTGAGCTTTCCAGATGGACCTTCAACATCTGGAGCATCTATCTTCGGGCCTTCCAGGTCAGCTTTTGGTAAATTTAGATTTACATCTGGTGCATTTACCTTCCCATCAATATTTGGAGCTGAGAGACTCAAGTCAGGTGCTGAAACGTCCGCATCAAGATCAACATCTGGCCCGTTTACCTTAGGACCTGAGATTGACCACTTTGGCTTTTTAAGAGTGGGCAATTTGATTTTTCCAGATGGAGCCTCAGTGTCTACATTTGGTGCTTTAACATCAACATTAGCTTTGGGTAAATTCAGATCAACATCAGGTCTATCAAATGATGCTTGAGGAGAGAGACTCAGGTCAGGTGCTTTCCCATCAGCATCAAGGTCAACATCTAGGCTTTTCACCTTTGGCCCAGAAAGCAGGAACTTGGGCTTTTTGAGTGTTGGGAACCTTATTTTTCCAGAAGGGGACTCAATGTCAGCATCTGGTGCTTTTACATCAATATCAGCTTTGGGTAAATTCAGATCAACACCTGGTGTGCTAATATCACCATCGATTTTTGGAACAGAGAGATCAACATCTGGTATGCTCAGATCTGTATTAAGGTCCATATTAGCTTTGTTGCCATGAAGTTTGGGTTTCTTCCACTTCAGATGAGGCCAGTTAATTTTCCCTGATGGAGCATCAATGTCAAGATCTGGGGTCTGAACATCTACATTGGGCCCTGTAAGGTCAGCTTTTGGGAGATTCAGCTCAGCATTCGGTATGTTAATGTCACCTTCAATCTTTGGAGCTGAGAGATTCAAATTGGGTTTGTTTAGGTCTCCATCTATGTCTAAGTCTGCTTTTGGGCCTTGAAATTTGGGCTTCTTCCATTTCAGGTGAGGCCAGTTGATTTTACCAGATGGGGCATCAATGTCAAGATTTGGGGTTTGAACATCTAGATCAGGGCCTTTAAGGTCAGCCTTTGGCAAATTAATGTCAACATTGGGGGCATTTAATCCACCCTGCACTTTTGGAACTGGGAGATCAACATCTAGTGTGTTCAGGTTTGCATCTATGTCCAGATCAGCTTTTGGGCCTTGGAGTTTGGGTTTCTTCCGCTTCAAATGAGGCCAGTTGATTTTACCAGATGGTTCATCAATGTCAAGATTTGGGGTTTGAACATCTAGATCAAGGCCTTTGATGTCAGCTTTGGGAAGGTTAACGTCAACATCTGGTGCACTTAGATCCCCCTCAATCTTTGGTGTGGAGAGGCTGACATTAGGTGCAGCATTTAAGTCAGCATTTAAGTTGGCATCTGGTCCTTTAACTTTGGGACCTTTCCATATTTGATGGGGCCACTTGATTTTGCCTGATGGTGCCTCGATATCAGCATTTGGGGTTTTTAAATTTACATCAGGACCATTCAGATCCAGATTTGGACTTTTAAGATCTAATTCTGGGGTTGACAGATTGAGGTTTGGTGTCTCTAGATTTCCACTGATAGAAGGAAGATCAATGTTACCAGAAACATCTTTTTCTGCTTTTGGTGTTTTGAGTTCTGGCAGATTGAAGTGTGGCATCGTGAATTTTGGGGTCTTGTGTTTCACATGGCCTGTCTTGATTTCTGGTTTCTCAATGTTGAGCGAAGCACTTGAAGTGTTGAGCTGGGGAGTGGAGACACTGACATCAGGTGCTTTGAGGGTGCCATCTAGATCTCCTTTTATATCTGGTTCAGTCAGTCCTAGGGAGGGCATTGTGAACTTGCCACCAGCATTAGCTGAGGGCTTATTTAGACTGAGACTGGGAAGGTCTCCATTGAGAGTGGGACCACTTATTTCACCCCCCATCCCCTGCGCTGCATTTAGCTTTCCATGCAGGCCATCAAGGGAAACAACTGGTGCCCCAGCTGATGCATCCAGTGACAGATTCTTCTTTAGGTTGAGCTTCTGTTGGTAATGAAATGATAAACAGTTAGGAGATTAACATTGATTAAAACAGCTCTTGTGTCATCAATCAGTTATATGAAGCTTATACTGTTCAGTTATTATTGATGCTGTGTCAGAGAGCTGCTGTTGCTATTGAAAAGATTTCTGACAATTTAATTAATAAAATGTACAAAGAAAGTATTTGTTGCAGGTCTTTGGGACTTTTAAGTGGCCTGTGACAACATCATATCAACAGAAGATGACTTTGACTAGATTAAAAGATTAAAACAGACTGCTCCCATCAGAATGGGTCACTTCACCTAAATTACAAAAAACATATTTTCTAACTTACCTCTTGTGGGATATAACCAAGCAAATAGTTTTAGTGTTATATGTCCAGATTTAGAGATATTGATTTTTTACTGAAATTATCCCGGTAAAAAATGGGTCACTGCTATTAATTAAATGTTATTTTTCAGCGCAGTTATCACCACAAACGCAATCCAATTCACCTCCATTGCGCTGGGGTGAAAGCAGAAATCTCAAAACCTGGTCAAACAAACTAAAACTATCTGCATAGGTAGATAGATGCAACTAGAGGTTAAGTGCTTCTTTTTTATTTGGCTGAACCAACCCTTCTGATGTTTACCTCTGCAGGGTCTTTGAGACCTAATCCCAAGGAGCCAAATCCAGCACTGGCACTCAGCTCCTTCTTTGTCAGAACCTTCATTTCGTTATCATACGGTTCCAGGACCTTCAGGATGTTCAGCACTTCATTTTTGTTGAGGTGGCCCAGGTGTATAGTGGCGGCAACAATCTCATCCCCTGGAACAAGTAGAAACAACTCATCAAAACCAGCACATTTCTATATTTTCCTCAAATCCTTTATCAACAGACACTGGTTGAACCTTCCCAAACTGAGTTTCAATATTCACTGTTTTTTCTCTTACCTGCTTTCAGGCCACTCTTTGCAGCGATTGTGTCATCTGTGATTCCTGTAATGATGACTCCTTTCTCAGAATCATCCAGGACCAGGCATTCTGAAAAACTTCTACTCTTGCTGTCTCCGCTCTATGTTTGAAAACGATTTACAATACACAGAATAAACCAGGTTTGCATCATGATCACATATTTTGTTAGTCCATTCTTTCAAACTCACGGGTAAAGAGTAAAGATATTTTCACAGTTGCTGTCACATATAATTTCTATGTTGGTTTTTCAAACTTACCATCATTTCTTAGATGTATTTAAATCCACATATCATGGAATTTCTACCAAACTACAAGAAACCATGGAAACTCCAAACCACAGCAAAGTTATCTGTGAAACACCAGAGAAAAGCAACTTTAGTTATTAAGTTAAGATAATATAACTTAAATCAGTGATATAACTATACCGTGTACCTGGGTGCTGAAGATACAGAAAAGAAATGCAGAATTTTAACAAATGATCATTGTTGCAGTCTTTGAAATATGTTTGAAACCAAAAGTGAAATCTCTGCATATTGACTCAGATTATTGGAAGTCATTATCAGTGTTCATCAAAAGCCTTTCCCTCTTTCATTCAGATGTCTAAGTCCTTGCCAAGAATATGGCCAAAAACATGGTTTTCATGCTATTAATAAAACACCGGTTTAGCTTTTCAGTATGTAATTAATTAAAAAAATTGTCCAAAATTGATATAAGGGAAGTGACTAATGACAAGTTATGATTGGTCATTGGCCTTGGTTAGATGTGGTTTAAACTGATTTGAGAAGTAGTATATGTACTGCCAAAAACAGGTACTATGTAAGTGTCCATGTGTATATTAGGTTCTGACTTAAATAGACATAACCCCTACATTTGACCAACATGACATGAAAGAAGACAAGATGACAATAATACAAGCAGCACCATCAAAAGTCATATTATGCTTAAAGCAGCTCTTGCGCCATAATCACAGCAGCACCAGGTGAAGATCTTCAATTCTGATTCTAGAAATAATTTCCATTAGCTCTCTGTAGCTCTTTTGTCAGTTCATTCCTCTAACACATCCCTGCTTGTTCTCAGAGTTCTTCACCTGCCTTTAGCAGCTGTTTAATTTTCTGACCCTGACTGACTGAAACAGTAACACCCACCCACCGTATAACCTCACACTTCAGGAATCCAAAGCCTCTGCCAGGTTTGTTCAGAGGGACACATGCATCTAAACCAGTTGGTTTGGATGCATTCTGACAGACATGTCACACCGCTCAGCACACACACACACACACACACACACACACACACACAGACACACACACACACACACACATACACACAGCCCTCTCTTCAACCACACCTTAACATCTTAACATGTAAATGCTAATGTAATTAACTTACAGCATAGTAGCATAAATTAAGACAGAGCTGCCTTTAAGTTTAGCAATGCTGGGTTGTGAAACAAGTCCTCAAGGAAAGGGAACCAAGGAGGTTTTCTTCCACTAAGATCAAAACTGTCCACTAAGGCTACAAAACATGTGATGTTAATCAGTCAACACCCATCAGTGTTATTGCAACAGTCACGAACAGACACTCCTCCGAAAGCTAATTAGGTCTTCAAGTGGACAAACAACTCAGCAGTCAACTGTCAAATAGTTATGACTGAAAAATTAACTACTTTGCTGTGTGCAATGAGCGATTCATGCATTTTTCCTAAGGATATATAGAGTGAGAGCTCAAAATACACGAGAGAACTTTCCAGAATCACAGATGTTCCTGCACAGGCGTCCAAAGAAATATGAAATAGAAATAATTAAAAATGACATAACTGCACGGTGGGTTCAGGCTCTATGCATACTTCCCCAAACTAGAAATAGCAGGAATTCAGATTAAAAAAATAATCAGAGTGGTGTGGTTAACAGGTGTATCTTCTAAAACAGGGCGGCAACATCAACACTGATACCGACCAAATAGGTGTGAGTCAGATGACAGCAGAGTTTGGTATGTCCAAATCAGGACAAGAGCAAGTCACATTGACAGCAGTACTTATTAGCAATAGTGAATACAAAATTTGATATAGTGTATATTTTTTATCTACAGTTTTATCATTTTACTTTGAAACCTTACTTCTTGTCATTGCTAGAAACCGCATCACATTTCCAATGACTTCGCAATTGGGCCATGATGTATCAACATTTTTAAAACCTCGACTAGTAAACTAATTTGGAAAATATTACAAGACAGCATGTAATTCCGATATATGTCAAGAAAGTGGACCTAGAACTTTATACTTTTAAAACTTTAAGATGCCTTTAAACCCAGTGTGTATCCCTGCACCAAACCTCATTTGCAAGTCATACAATTAATTTAAACTCCAGTTTTCTTCCTAGATCAACATTACATGACTGATCAGAAGAAGAGCCGGAAACTAAAAATAACCCACCTGTCATTTATGTACAAATTATATAAAATTATTATTTATAATGCACAAACTTCCTGTATATAAAGTAAATAACAACCTACTTTTTAACAATTAAGTTTTAGCAAAGGTCCTCCCAAATGATCTCATCATGGGTCTCATATCAACCAAAAAAAGTCCATAGACAACATAGTTGATGGACTCACCGTATGCTGCTCCACCTAAGAAAAGCTCAGTGAGAGATGTCTCCTCGTCAGTGTATCACTGCGGCTCTGTCAGGCAAGATGGGATGGATCTGCCTATAAGCTTAAACCCAGCCAGGAGAACAGGTTAGGCTGCACCAGTACCGCCTCTCATAGGGCCCCCTGTTCCCCTTACAACACACACACACACACACACACAGTCCCATATACACACACACGCCCCAACTTCAAACTGTGTCACAGAGAGCGGTCTCACAGGACCTTTGGCAGCCGAAACCTGAATAAATAGCAAAAGAAATACATAGCAGAGAGCAACACACACCACTCCTTAACAGGACTAACCAGGTTTACAAAGAAACAAACACGTAGCAACACTGTCTCACACACAAACACTTCACTCACTCACTTCATTTCGCTTCCTTTTTGACATCTGCACTTTTTGGCCCTTTTGCTATGTAGCTGTAATGTAATTTTGTGGAATTTGAAGCACATTTTTAGAAATATAAAGGATATTTTCATTATTCCAGACCACACTGGTATTCATTTCAGTACATTATGAAAATCAAGTTGCAGACCTTTATGTCTGCTTTTCTCTCATTTTTGTGCATGCAGACTTTGTAAATCAATCAACACTAATTACCTGAAAGATTTTACAACAATTAAAAGAAGAAGTGATAGTCATGTTTCACATCTCTACCCCCTGATTTTCATACCATAGTGAACATGAATGTAATCCAATGGTTGCCAGGAGGGTAGGCATAAAACCTTAAAAAATCAAAAATACTATAGTTCACTTTGAAAAGCAGTGATTTGAAATTCAAGGGTTCAAAATTGCAAAAAAATGTGAGTAACAATAATTGTTCTTGAATTACAGATCAAACATTCCCTTATCAACAAGTTCTTGTTGGTGATTAAATAATTTGCTAGGTTTAAGACTCCCAGAGCAATGGAGACTGTGGAAAAGAGGTGAAGAGGCGAGTGCAAGCAGGTTGGAACGGGTGGAGAAAAGTGTCAGGTGTGTTGTGTGATAAAAGAGTATCAGCAAGAATGAAAGCAAAGGTGTTCAAGACGGTGGTGAGACCAGCGATGTTGTACAGCTTAGAGACAGTGGCACTGAAGAAAAGACAAGAGGCAGAGCTGGAGGTGGCAGAGCTTAAGATGTTGAGGTGTTCTTTGGGAGTGACGAGGATGGACAGGATCAGGAACGAGTACATCAGAGGGACAGCTATTGTTAGATGTTTCGGAGATAAAGCCAGAGAGGCCAGATTGAGGTGGTTTGGACATGTTCAGAGGAGAGACTGTGAATATATTGGTAGAAGGATGCTGAGGTTGGAGCTGCCAGGCAGGAGTTCTAGAGGAAGAGCAAAGAGGAGATTTATGGATGTACTGAGTGAGGACATGAAGTTAATTGGTGTGAGTGAAGAGGATGCAGAGGACAGGGTTAGATGGAGGCACATGATTCGCTGTGGCGACCCCTGAAAGGGAACAGCCGAAAAGAAAAGAAGCTAGGTTTAAGACTCCCTTAACCAATCTGCATGTACCATTCCATCTTTAATGACATGCCCAAGATAAAAAACAGTTTCTGATTGGCAGGTGTGTGTCTTTTAAACTCATATAACAGGACAAACACTCTTACCTACATTCTAAATGAGTGCTCAAGGACCAATATATTGTAGGTACCAATGGAAACGTGACGATATCAGTTAACTCACCAATGAAACTAACAGTGGTGGTAATTACGTACATTTACTCAAGTACTGTACTTAAGTACAGTTTTGGGGTACTACTATTTTGTTGTACAATGTGCAATGACAATGAAGGCATTCTATTCTGTTCTACTTGAGCATTTCCATTTTTTGGTACTTTATACTTCTACTCCTTTACATTTCAGAGGAAAATGTTTGCCCTGTTTCCAATCTTTATGAGATAAGCTAACCAACTGCTGGTTGTAGATTCATATTTATCGCACAGACATGAGTGTGGTATCAATATTTTCATCTAACTCTCAACATGAAAGCCAATAACTGACTAGAAATACACACAAAAAATTAGCTAACAAAACAATGTCACCACAAGGTCCATTTAGTAGCGGTTCTGGACCTTTTTAAAAGTCAACATAGACAAGAAGTCCTTCAAGTGCTTAGAAAAATAAATATTTGAACATACAATTCCATGACAACTGGTCATCTGCTGATGAAGATCACACGATATCATCGAAAGCTCTAGAATAGCAACTAAATGGACCTTGAGGTGAGATTGTTTTGCCAACTGCTGTTTCCAAGGTCAAGAATGTACTTTCCGTCTCAAGTCAACCCTGAAAAATGGATGTAGACTCAAACACAAGATCTATTTCCATTTGGTAATTCCGTGGTATAAGACCTATAATGAAGGCTGACGTGTGCAGATATAGACAATGACGGACTCTGCTTCAATGTGGTGTTCATCACCTTCAGAGAGCACAAGAAGGCTGACACGCACAAGAAGATGCCTGAGTTCTAAGCTCAGTTCTCTCAAAGACTTGGAGTATAAAGGGAAGGACTGCTTGCCTGAAATGAACTTTTGTCCCTTGCCTGCTGTCAGTTATTCGCTACACAGTTTTTTCATTATTTCTCAGCAGCATCGTGGATTTTGAGCTGGTGGTGGTGCCCACTTTCTGCAGAACGGATCATTTGCTGAAGCTGATTTCTGCTTCCCATTTTATTTTCAACGTGTTATCACTTACATATCCTCTGCATTATCATCTTTACATCTGCAATGTTGGAAAGTAAATACATTTACTTAAATTCTTCATAAGCAATACTTTTACTATGATACTTTAAATATACTTGATTATTATGTACTTGACATGAGACTAATGCATTTTTATTTTGTGGTATTGTTACTGTGACTTTAGTAAATCATCTGATTTAGATTTGTTTGGTCTAATTTGTGCCCTCTCTGTTTCAACCGTGTTTCAGTTTCATGTTTTCAACAAGAATATACCGGGGAGGACAAAATAAGACACACCTTTAAATCTAATGGGATACAATATGGTGGTAATGGAATAATTATGACCTCTATGATGTTAAAAAAGGTACAATTTTTGCTCCGTGAAAGACATGTTTAAGTACAGTATGGTCAATTTTCAGACTAAAATGTATGGTGTTGATGAACCGGATTTGCTTTCTGTTGTAAGGCATTTTAGTTATTTTGAAGATAACGTTGCTTCAACATTCTCCTTATGAGGTAGCATACCAATCTATGCAGCATGAGTCACTACCCAACCCATCCAGCCAATTAATAAAATGTGATGTCTGTGCCCAGGAGAGATTGAGAAGGGTGTTGTCAGTGTAACACATAGCTAAACAATGAGGAATAGAAACTATAGAAGAAGTAACGAGTTTTGGTGAATGATTAGCATCTGAGAGTCCTGCTTGAGGTTTATCATCAGCATTTTGATATGTGAGTTTTCAGCTTGAGACAACCAACCTGGCTCCATAGGGATTTGGGCTAAACTTCATGTACCACAAAAATGTGTATTTCCAGTTATTTAGTATTGCACTTAACACGGCTCCTCCCGTTCCCTTTAGACATTATACAACTCTTTTCACAGAATGAGTATAACTCCTGAATAAGTAGGGGTGTCAGGTGAAAAGAAGCGTGATGAAGTGTTGCATATTTTTCTATTTAAAAAAAAAAAATGTTTCCTTCGTTGTGCATTAACATGCACTTAAAGGTGCTCTGTTGAGTTTTCTTATTATTATTTCTTATGTAGTTTAACTCACCAAAATGCATTGTGTGTATCCTTAAGGTCTAACACATGTTTTGAATGTGTTTCCTTACTCATAGAACATTTCATAAGTTGATTTTTAGATCACTAACTGTTGATCAGTGGAATAGCGTAAAAACCAACAGCAAGAATATGTATCTCCTGTGCATGTGCATCCTCTTGCGTGTCTGGTCTTGCTGATCCTTTCTTGATATTCTAATTTGTTTACTCATTTAAAGGTACTGTGTGGAGTTTTCAGAAAATCCTTGTTATTTATGATGCCGATGGCAGCTAAGTGAAGTCAGCATCGTGTTGCTTGCGCTCGCCAAAACAATGAACACGGCCAAACCGGGACCAAACACAACTCCTGAGACCTACAGAGGCCAGTTTGATGGCAGGGAATACAGTACCCATATTTTCTTATCAAAAATTCTGTAGCAATGGCACGGTGACGTCAAGCTGGGTCTGGTAAAGATTGTCAAAACATGGACCCCAAAATTGATTTAGCTGATATACCCTTCATACAGAGTTACAACAAGAACACCACTTAATTTTACTTAATTGAATGTAAATGTAAAATTTACCACATTTTCTGCACAAAATGGATTGTTTCTCAAAATGATGAATTTATTATTTCTTGAAAATTTTGCAGCAAATCCATCTATGAAAAACATTGTTTTTGAATCATATGACCTCTGCTTCTTAACCAAATTTATTGGTAATTTGCAGATGTTTTTGATATATTTTTGTTTGTTTTTGCCATAATTGTATTTTTTTATTATTCGTGTATAAAAAAAGTTCCTCTGCAAATGTCCCACTGTTTACATTACATTGCAATACAAACAGAATATTTGGCAGATACTTTAAAATCCTAACAAGTGCATCACTCTCAAACAAACAACTAAATGTGTTTTCATTTCTACACTAGATACTAAGAATTTGTGTAATGCTCAGAGGACAGCACTGGTCATGCCTGAGTGTAGGGCTTGGTTGGAGGTATGAATGAGCAGTTCCTTTCACTGCCCTGTAGACAGTGGAAAAGTACATTTACTCAAGTACTGTACTTATGTACAATTCTGAGGTACTTGGCCCTTCCTGAGTATTTCCATTTCATGCATTTTATCTACTCCGATACATTTGAGAGGGAGATATTGTACTTTTTGAATTTACAGGTATGACAGTTATTAATATGTAAATTAAAGGATCGGCACGCCCACACAGGTGTTTTCATTTGTCTGATTAGACCTCTAGTCAGTTGTAAGTTGGGTAGCGCTATGATGGGAATTATGTAATTACACTAAACTCTATGCACTACTAAGTTGCCCCTCCCAGCAAGTACAACAAACTCAATCAGAATTAGAATCAGAATAAGAAGGTTTACTCATCCGAAGAATTTGCTTTGCTAATTTTGGTGCAAAAACAATAAACAGAGTAGAATTTTAAAGTAGTATTAAGAAACATAAGCAAGTACTGCAGGTCAGGATTCGTAAGTATAAAAATTAACAATAAGATATTAAAGAGTATTAAACAAAAATATTATAAGAAAATAATACTCATAGAATAGAATACCTGGTCACCTACCTGGTGGTGAGCTCCTGCCTCAAGTGGAGGAGTTTAAGTATCTTGGGCTCATGTTCACGAGTGAGGGAAGGACGGAGCGGGAGATCGACGGGCGGATCGGTGCATCCTCTGCAGTGATGCGGTTGATGTACCGGTCTGTTGTGGTAAAGAAGGAGCTGAGCTGTAAGGCGAAGCTCTCTATTTACCAGTCGATCTACGTTCCTACTCTCACCTATGATCATGAGCTTTGGGTCATGACCGAAAGGACAAGATCCTGGATACAGGCGGCCGAAATGAGTTGCCTCCGCAGGGTATTTGCAATGTGCAACATATTTAAAGTAGCTGTTATTAAACCTCTCCTTAAAAAGCCCACACTGGATCCAGGGGTTTTAGCCAACTATAGACCTATATTTAACCTTCCCTTTATCTCTAAGATCCTTGAAAAAACTGTTGCTAATCAGTTATGTGACTTTCTAAATAACAATAGTATATTTGAGGATTTTCAGTCAGGTTTTAGTCAGTCAGAGTGCATCATAACACAGAAACAGCACTGGTGAAAATT
>CM022471.1:26193392-26245686 GCA_011952105.1 Coreoperca whiteheadi
AATTGGGTCTAAGAGACAGGTCGAAGGCTTAGATGAAGAAATTGTCGACGTTAGTTGAATAAAGTCGACAGGAGAGAATGTAACGCATTCACAGAGGCAGGATTCAATAGCAAGTAACTCAGTCTTTATTGACAGAAGTGTCACAGAAAGACAAAACTCAGAACACGGATAAAGTCCGGATAAGACGGAGCCGTGAGAGAGGCTCTGTTGGCGACCCGGGCAGGCTGTGACTCGGGAGATCGGTGCAGGCAATCCGGGAAGGGATCCAGCGTTTCACGGAAGGGGGAAACGACAACCGACGCGGAGACACAAGGGGAACATCCAACAACGCTCTGACAAAGACAAGAGAGAACAGAGAGACTAAATAGGGTGAAGGTGATGAGTTGCAGCTGGCACGGGCGACCAGCCACAGGTGCGTGATGAGCCAATCCCAGGCTCCGCCCTCACCTACATTCGACACGCCCCCAAGAGTGAAACAGGGAATCCATGAACCGTGACAGAGAAGCAGTCCAAGTACACATCAGGTTTCACAGCTCCCTCCAACGCCTCTATGCTTGAAGATCGGTTGGCACCAGCTGAGGGCAGGACGTGATTAATTTTCTCTCTAATAGTCAAAATTTTATCATTAAAGAAGCTCATGAAGTCGTTACTGCTGAGGGCTACAGGAATACATGGCTCAATGGAGCTGTGGCTCTCTGTCAGCCTGGCTACAGTGCTGAAAAGAAACCTGGGGTTGTTCTTATTTTCCTCTATTAGTGATGAGTAGTAGGCTGCTCTGGCATTACGGAGGGCCTTCTTATATATTTTAAGACTATCTTGCCAGGCTAAACAAGATTCTCCTAGATAGTTGGAACGCCATTTTCTTTCAAGTTTTCGTGATGTTTGCTTTAATTTGCGGGTTTCAGCGCTATACCATGGAGCTACCCTTTTTTGTTTTATTATCTTCTTTTTAAGAGGAGCAACAGAATCAAGTGTCGTTTGCAGTGAACCTGCAGCACTATCAACAAGATGATCAATTTGGGACAGACTGAAATTTGCATAAGAGTCCTCTGTTATGTTAAGACATAGCATTGAGTTAAATTCAGATGGAATTTCTTCCTTAAATTTAGCTACAGCACTATCAGATAGACATCTACTATAGCAGTATTTGACTGCTGGTGTGTACTCCAGTAATAGGAGTTCAAAAGTTATTAAATAATGGTCTGATAGTGAAGGATATATATTTTGCTATTGCCGTCATAATTATATGTTATGATTTTTATGCTATGAATCTATTCTGTATTTATGCTATGAATCTATTCTGTACTTATGACATCTATTGCATGTCTGTCCATCCTGGGAGAGGGATCCTCTGTTGCTCTTCCTGAGGTTTCTATCATTTTTTTTCCCTGTTGAAAGGGTTTTTTTTGGGTAGTTTTTCCTTAGTCAAATCAAGGGTCTAAGGACAGAGGGTGTCGTATGTTACAGATTGTGAAGCCCTTTGAGGCAAATGTGATTTGTGATATTGGGCTATATAAATAAAATTGAATTGAATTGAATTTACAAGTAAATGTGCAGAATTTTTCAGTAATACTGTACTAAAAAAACGGGGGGGGGGGTATAAAGACTCAGTGACAGTAGCGGTCTCTGGCCTGGAACCTCACCCCAAAAAAACCTACAGAGGGAAGTGTCTGAAACAGTTAGTGTGCAGGGTGGGAGGGGTCAGCCACAATCTTTCCTGCTCACCTCAGAGTCCTGGAGGCATACAGGTGCTGGAGGGAAGGTAGATTGCTGCCAATCACCTTCTCTACAGAGAAAATTTTATGTTTCAGTCTGCCCTTGTCCTTGGCAGTGGCAGCAGCATACCAGATAGTGATGGAGGAGGTGAGGATGGAATCAGTGATGGCGGTGTAGAAGTGCACCAGCATTGTCTTTGGCAGGTTGCATTTCTTCAGCTGCCGCAGGAAGTACATCCTCTGCTGGGGTTTCTGGGTGATGATAATGCCCTGGAAGTGGAAGGACACTGTGGAGTCACACATTGTGATGGGGGCAGGTGGGGCTGGATTCTTCCTGTAATCCACAACTATCTCTACTGTCTTAAGAGCGTTGAGCTCCAAGTTCTTCTGGCTGCAGCAGTTCACTAGGTGGTCAAGTTCCCACCTGTAGGCAGACTTGTCCCCATCAGCAATGAGCCCAATGAGGGTGGAGTTATCCGCAAACTTCAGGAGCTTGACAGACTGGTGACTAGAGGTGCAGCTGTTGGTATAGAAGGAGAAGAGTAGAGGCGAAAGAACGCAGCCTTGAGGGGAACCCGGTGCTTATGGTCTGGGAGACAGAGACATGTTTCCCCAGCCTCACATGCTGCTTCCTGTCCGACAGCAGGTCTGTGATCCACCTGCAGGGAGAGTCAGGCACACTCAGCTTTGAGAACTTGTCCTGTAGCAGAGCTGGGATGATGGATGAAGGCAGAGCTGATATCCACAAACAGAGTCCTAGGGTAGGTTCCTAGGGAGTCCAGCTGCTGAAGAATGAAGTGGAGGGCCATGTTTACTGCCTACTACAGACCTGCTGGCTCTGTAGGCAAACTGCAAGGGGGCCAGAAGGTCCATGGGTCTGTGATGGATTTGAGGTGGGACAGCACAAGGCGCTCAAAAGACTTCATTACCACAAAGGTGAGGGCAACGGGTCTGTAATTATTAAGTCCTGTGCTCCTTGTTTTTTGGGGGGACCGTGATGTTGGTGGAGGATTTGAAGCAGGCTGGCACATGACATGTCTCCAGTGAGGTGTCAAAGCTGTCCATGAACACCGGAGACAGCTGATCAGCGCAGGGCTTTGGGTTGGATGGAAAGACAGTTTGGCCTGGCTGCTTTGCAGGGGTTCTGCCTCCTAAACAGTCTGTTAACATCTCTCTTCAGGATGGAGAGAGTCGTTGTTGCAAAAGGGGAGGGGGAAACCTCTGTGGTGAGCAGTTGTGGAGAGGCCTAGGCCCCTGCTAAGGTGGGGGAGGTGGAGCTGGTGGGCTGAAGCTGGTGGATGCAGTCACGGGGGATGGTGTCAGGACTGTCCCAGTGTCTTTCAAATCAACAGAAGAACTCATTCAGATCGTTAGCCAGTCTTAGGTCTTTAATGGAATGTGGGGGCTTAGGTATGCCGTAATCTGTTTGAGCCCCTTCCAGACAGAAGCAGAGTCGCTGGTTGAGAACTGGTGATGTAATCTCTCAGAGTACAGTTGTTTAGCTTCTCTCACCACCTTGCTAAACCTGTACATAAACTCCCTAAACCTGTCCCTGTCTCCACTCCTCCTGTCTCCACTCCTCTTCTTTTTGCAACCTTAGCTGTCTGAGTTTGGCTGTAAACCGTTTTTGTCATTGTTGTAACTCACCCTGGTGCATGATGGTATACAGTAGTCCTTATAGAAGCTGATGTAGCATGTCACAGTGGACTCGTCCAGACTGTTGGTACCAGTTCTGAAAACATCCCACTCATTACAGTCTAAGCACGCCCGAAGGTTCTCCATAGCTTCAATAGTCCACTGCTTTGATGTCCTCACAACAGGTTTACAGAGCTTTAATTTCTGTCTGTATGAAGGAGTCAGGTGGACCATGACGTGGGCAGGGTGTTCCAGTGCAGCGCGGGGTACGCCGTGATAGTGATCCAGAATATTCTCCTCTCTGGTCGGGAATATAATAAACTGTCTGTATTTTGGGAGTTCATGGTTGAGATTTCCCTTGTTAAAGTCACCGAGGGCAATAACTAAGGAGTCCAGGTTTCTCTGCTCCACACACAGTATCTGGTGAGCATGTGCTGTGTGTTCTTCACGTTGGCCTGTGGTGGAATGTAAACACCGACCAGAATGAATGAAACGAACTCATGGTGGGAGTAGAAGCGTTTGCAGTTTATGCAAGTATCAAGTAAGTAACTTGTAACAGAGTAGTTTTACAATGTGATATTTCTACTTTTACTTAAGTAAAGCAGACCACATTCTTGAACTGGATGCAAGCTGCAACAGGGGGCCAGTGTAGTGAACAGAAAAGATGAGTGATGTGGGAGATCTTGGGGAGGTTGAAAACCAGACACTGAGCAGCATTCTGGACTAGCTGCAGAGGTCTGGTCGAAGACACAGGGGTTCGAGTGACCCTAGATGATCACCTGGGCCACCTCCTTGGTGAGGAAAGGGCCAATCCTCCTGACTTTGTACTAGAGTAATCTACACAAGCAGGCTACTACTGCCAATTTGTCATCCGGGGTCACACCCAGGTTCCTCACCACTGGAGCTGGCACCAACACAATATTGTTAATAGACAATGCTTTGCGCAGGCCTCCTTTTCCCTGAAGCTACACAAGCTTAGTCTTGTCCATATAGGGTTCTAGGTATTGACTTCCAGTCAAGGGACCTGCTTACCTGGCATATCTGCCAGGTAGCAGACAGGTTCAGGAATATGAGGAAAGAGATGAGGGAGTCGGAGTCATTGCAAGGAGGGTCTTGAGTTGAGTGGCCTACTTTGAATTCAGAGTGACAGAGTCTACGTGGTTGTTCTGGAAACAATATGCAGTGTTGGGGAAGCTATTTGGAAATTGTAGTGAGCTAAGTTACCAATTACTCTACATTAAATCAGGTTTCACTACACTAAAGCTACCACCCAGAGAAATGTAAATGGTAAATGGACTGTACTTGTATAGCGCCTTTCTAGTCTTCCGACTACTCAAACGCTTCACACAAATATTACATTCACCCCATTTACACACATTCATACACCGATAGCAGGTGCTACCTTGTACCCATCAGTACAAGCAGACTAACCATTCACACACACTCACAGCCATTGGGAGAAATTTGGGGTTCAGTATCTTGCCCAAGAACACTTTGACACGTGGGCTGGGGGAAGCCAGGATCAATCTGCCGACCTTGTGATTGGTGGACTAGCCACTCACAGCCACCCCAGCTGTAGCAAGCTAAGCTACAGCAACATGGCAAAAGTAGTTTAACTGCATAGAAGCTTCTTTTTTTTTACATTGAACAAACTTCATTCCAAGTTAATGCTATCTCAGTGGTCAATAAAACTGTCAATAAGCTGTGCTCTCTGCTGTCACTGCTCCAAAACCAACCACGCTTAATTTTATTCACTTTCTGCCAACAGATAGTGAATGGTAAATGGACTGCATTTATGTAGTGCTTTACTACCTTATTGGAACAAAGCACTTTACAATATTGCCTCTCATTCACACACCAACGGTGGCAGAGCTGCCATGTAAGGTGCTGGCCTGGTCATCGTGAGCAACTCTGGATTTAGTATCTTGCTCAAGGACACTTTGACAAATGGACAAGATGATCCGGGATCGGACCACCAACGCTGGGATTAACGACCCACTCTATCTCCTGAACCACAGCCGCCCCGCCACAGTGAAAACAATTGTAGCTAGCTAGTGGTTAGCTGTTGATAAGTTGCAGGCAGTTTGCAGACTGCACTGACTTGTGATAGTTAGCTTGGTTGGCGATGGTTGTGTTAGCTTATTCAGAAATCACCTGAATGTGTAAACTACAGCTCGTGTGTCTGTATTCCGATGCAGCAGAGATGTCATAGGCATCAGGCCAAGGATTGGTACGTGATGTCATCGTCATAAGGAAGTGCATCTGTCGGCTACACATACATTCCACAGACTATATACAGTCTATGAAATGTCCGTATAGACAGTGGCATCACTTACTGATCCTTAGCAGTTTTATTTCAGAGGCAGCAGAAAGCTCTACTGCATTTTAGCTTCAGAAATGCACAAGTTTAGTTGAAATGCTTGGGTAAATATAACCTTAGCTTGTGTGGATGCTACCGCACTACTTGGTCAATAAATGAGCTAAGCTACTGAAAAGCTATATGATTCAAAAAACAGCGACGTTACCACAACGCTTCTGAAAAATGTACTTAAACTTGTAACTCTGCTACTTGTAGCACCGCTACTGCCCAATATTGGCAATATGCAGACACTTGAAAGGAGGAGATACAGGTCTGTAGTTTTTGATGTCTGATGGGTCCAGTGTTACTTCATATTTAGTTCTTTATCTAAGTGAAAAAGAACAATAAGTGACTTTATCTGCTGGGACCAGTGTTCTGACATCCAAAGTCATACATTCACTATAAAATATTATCTCTGATTTTGAACAGGGACTTGAAATTAATGACTTGGTCTGCAGTGGTATTAGTGTCAGTTTAAACCCCTAGGAGGCAAACTCTAACATATATTCTTTTTAATTTAAAAATTATTAGACTTTTCTTTCATCACGTCTATCAAGATTAAAGATAAAAGTATCAGAAGTGTTTTAAATTAGCCTGTTTAACCAGCACACTGAAAGGTGAGGAATCCAAAAACTATTCGTTAAAACAGCTGAACTTGCCAATTTCATTTTTTTAAAACGTTGTGACTTTACCCAGCACATAGATCTGTTCAAGTTCAAGTTCAAGTTCTTTATCTGGTGTCATATACACAATAATTACATTAAAGCTGTCTTTGACAATGAAATTCTTAGAACTTAGAAAAAGTCATGTAAGTAAACTCAAATTAGAATCTAAGACTTAAAATAGTGCAGCAGCTAATGTATAGGAAGAAAATAAAATTGAAGTGCAGTAAAATATCTATATACAGTACCAGTAAGTATAGTATTAGTATGCCAGAAGTATAAAGTAGTATAAAGTGTAAAGTAACATCCATGTATCAATACGGGGCGAGCAAAGTGTCATAGAGTTCAACAGTCTTTTGGTGAGTAGGATGAAGCTGTTCCTGAGCCTGGTGGTGTGCGACCAGATGCTGTGGTACTGTTTGCCGGACTACAGAAACAAAATTGAGACTATTAATTGCTTTTATTTTTTATAATGTGTAGCAACACCAGGCCAGTAAAAAGGACTGGCACCTAATTGGGACTCAGCTTTTAAGTGAAGTTTTATATGTGCTCCTCTGGTCCAGGTGGAAGAGAGCAGTGTGGAGGGCTAGGGTGATGACCTCGTCCGCTGACCTGTTTGGCCTGTACACAATTTGTAGTGGGTCCAGTGAGTCAAGAAGAGAGGAGATAATGAAGGTTTTTACTAAACACTCAAAGCACTTCATGATGATAGAGGTGAGTGCTACTGGGTGGTAGTCATTTAGGCAGAGGGTGTTAGTATTTTTGGGTACAGGGACAATGGTAGTCTTTTGAAACCTGTGTGGACTGCAGACTGGAGCCGTGAGAGATTGAAAATATCTGTGAAGATATCCGTCAGCTGATCTGCAAATACGTATGTTGGGAGCAATTTCTTGCATTCGTCTAAATCGCCCAAGTTGTACGTGTCTGTACATTCTCCAGGTTTGGTGCAGACTTCCCCATTAACACAGGGCTCTTGATTTGAGAATGTTTGTACAGTAGTTCTCGGTACAAAATCATCGATGCATTTGCCGATGTAGCCAATGACCATATCCATGCATGTGTCAATGTTGTTGTCCTGGAGCACATACCACTCCGAAATTGCTAAAGGAGTGACATAGGGCCAAGTCAGATTGGTCTGACCAGCGCTGGATGGTCAGGAGTCATCGGTCTGTCTTGCTTGAGATTCTGCCTATAGGCAGGCAGAAGTAGAACTGCGACGTGATCTGATTTGAAGAAGGGGGAATGAGGGAGGGCCTTATATCTTTCCTGGAAGGGAGCATAAACATGGTCGAGCATATTACCACTTTGCGTAGGGCAAATGATGTGTTGGTGCTATCTCGGCAGAACTTTGCTCAGGTTGGCACTGTTAAAATCCCCAGCCACAAAATAAGCAGCCTCCGGCCGTGGAGTTCCATAGTTTCACGTTGAAAAGCCATCCTTCTTCTGAGTTTGTCCAGCTTATTATCCACAGGTTGGACATTTGCTAAAAGACTACCTGATAGCGGAGGCCGGGTTGCACGTTTCCTCAGCCTGACCAGGACTCTTGCCCGGGACCCTTATTCCTTCATCACCTATGTTTCCTAGGTGCAGCAACAGGTAATCCAAGCCATGGATATTCCTTGTTGTTCGTTGATAGTGGTGAAAAAGATATGATGTGCAAAAGTTGTTTCCTATCATATTGTACAATAGGGTTCTCATGGGCGGCACACATGTTGGGCAGGAGCTTAAGACACGGCAGCTTTCGTCGGTGCCATCCTGCCCACATGAATACTGTTTTACCAAGCTCTATATGAAGGTACAGACACTGGGAGCGCAGCTTGTAATTTGACATCTGTGACGTGTTAAGAGTTAAGGTATGATGGAAGCCTCTGAAGTAGCAGTTGCTGTCAATCTGCCTTTAGATTGTTAAATATACCAGGCAAAGTTTCTCTTATAAAACACAGCTAATTCTGAAAATAATTTTCTGGCATCAAATAAGACACAAGAATGGTTTCTAAAACTCCAGACTGTCAGATTTTAGTTACAGAAGATTGTGAGTGAGGGGTTGATTGTAATTTTGTTCATACATGTCTGATAGCCGAGGGCTGCCTTTTCTAGAATCAGAGAAAAAGCAAAAAAACATGGCTCCTCGATTCATGTTTCATTCAGGTCTAAACTTGTGCCTTTTAATGAATACCTGTGGAACAGTGTCGAGCAGACTGGGGTCTGTAAAACAAACACACACGGCTCCTCAACTGTTACAACAGCACAAATATTATGTTTGCATCAGTTGGCTTAACTAGTATGTTGGAGGCTTTGCAGCAGAGGATTTTGTTGTCCAGCCAGTGAATGGCATTCCCCTCATAGCTGGCCTTCTTCCCATAAATTCTTCATTTATCAGTACTGAACTGCAGGCTCTTGTTAGCTGCAGCTTGCCAGAGGGGTGGCATGTCACTGTTGATAGGTGAAGACATTGTCATTCCAGTTATTGTGTAACAATGTTATCTGCTAAGTGGTACCCATAGTGAGGAAAGGCACGTGGAGTATGTGCAGGAAAGTGAGCAGCACTACATGCTGCTCCAAGCTATCACTGAAATTAACACAAAATTAAGTTAGTAGTCCTTTCATGCTACACACATACAATATATATATATACTACAGTTTACATATACTGTATACATACACGTTTACAGCCAGGAAATAATTCAGGGCATTTCTTCAGTTTGCATTTGGGGAAATGCGTTTTTAAATGAAAACGCAGTAGTGAAGACGTGGGAGGAGTTAACTGTGTTAATTCCTTAACTGTGGGTAATTTCTAAGTTGAATACTGTATTTTTAGATTGAAGGTGTTTAAATTTGGCCACTTTTGGAGCAACACAATGATAAATAGTGAAGGTTTGAGCATTTCTCCCACAATTGTATTCTTGGCAGTGTGCAGAAGGCTTTGAAACAACATATAGACCTTCATGTCAGGAAATGAAATTTACAGAAAGTATGAGCAAACAGTTAACAGAATGAATAAAACTTGAAAAATTCAAGTAATTAATACATTTGGAGACATATTGTCTTTTTTCTAGGGCTGGTCCAAATACCATTTTTTGAGCTTCAAAGCTTCTGTAGCAATCAAGAGCGAATATTCGAAGCTTCGGAAGGAGGGGACTGAACATATTTCTCTAATAAAGGCAGGAATCTCCGTGTGTCTGTTTGTTTGCTGTTCGATTATGTCGAGAACTGTTCATCCGATCGACTTCACACGTGGATGGTGTGTTGCCTGGACCCAAGGGAGTGCAGTGTCGCATTTGGTGCAATATTGGACACGCGACATGTTCAGAATTAATAAACTTAATAAACTACAGAAGAGCGCGAGCCGGAAGCGGCGCGATTCACGAAAGCAGGGCTTATATACTCTGAGAACGGACACTGCATTAGTGATACAAAAACAACACACAGGTCTGTTAAGAGGAATACTTTTAATAAGGTAGCCTAAAAGATTTTCTGACAAACAAATCACTCCCAAATCAGAAACTAGAAGCACAGTAATTACTGAAACAGTAAAGGGAAGTCAATAACTGCCATTATCACAAGTATTTTCCAAGCAAATTAAGTGCACATTTTTATCACTTGTAAAATTACTGATTAACATGGTGGATGTGTATGCCAAGAATACGCGAGGCTATATAACGTTTATCCATATTACTTATGAAACTCAGGTGATTTTTGTTGTGCTGTTGTGGTAGGTCAGTTTCAAAATGCATATTTTGCACACTGCCTTTGTCTTGTCCTCGCTCAATTTAAAGTGCTCCCACACAGCTTAGGTCTTCGGCATTTTGTCTTCTCTTCCAGATGAACTGAATCATGACATGCGTGCAGATGTTCACGTCTGGGCGATTTTACTGGGACACGTGACTTACCGGTAAAATCTGTCGTTTGAGTTTTAGCAAGCTACTATATGTTGCAGTAGATTCATTTAGATTTACAATAAAAAGACTAATACATTTAGTTTCTATTATTCTATTTTCCACAATGTGAAAGCAACGCAGCTTAACCCAAAATACAAGCGCAGGCGCTTCTGTCCATAAAAGCACATGCAGGTGTGGCTCTACACAGAATATACTCCAGCTGCAGGGAACACTTTAGTTGGCTAAAGCAAATATATTTATTAAGTTTAAGTATGACGATGTTGCCTTCCGTCAACTGTCCCATCCTATTAAAACCGGAGTTAAACATATATACAAATAAATAAATAAAAATGTAAAAACGAATATATCGAATCCTAAAATTGAAAATCGAATACCAACCCACCAAATGAATATTCGAATAATCTGGTCCAGCCCTACTTATTTCTGGTCAAATGTTTCTGAGAGTGGTGGGGGTGCTTATGATCTCAGTATTTGTAAAATCCTGACTACGGCCCTGACTCAAAGGGGTTACCAGATAAACTTGAAGGGTTGCAAAAGCATTTACAACATAGGCAATGCCAAAAAAAATATTAAACATACTTTTGCTACACAAACCACATATTTGTTTCTGACTTTTATTCTATATTAACTTTTTTGTAGCCAGTCCTTGGTGAAACTACTCACAAATCACTGACATTTGCAATGTGTAGAGCCATCCCAAGTACATCACTTCACAGCTATATTGTAAGATGTCATAAGGTGATATATATTTGTTAAACCAACCACTTAGTCCTCATCACAGAAGCCTTTTCTACATTTAGGGAGACAGCATGCACATGTTCAAACCAAGTACATCAGTGCCCTAAGGACCCTCAGGTCACAAACAGGGACTGTTAACTATTTCCAAAGGCATCACTGTTTCCTTGACCTGATTAGGTTATTTCTAAATTCAAATAATATTTAAAAAAAATAAATGTGGTTATTTCAGTTGTATTTAATATGTAACATTTTCTGAATTGAAAGGTCACAGTAGTGCAGTAGTGCCAGTGCATAAACCCCACCAAATATATAACACTGGCTAAATGACAATGACACGTTTGTGCCTCCCCTTCCCCCTCTCTGACTGTGAGGATGTGGTACACAGGAGGTAAGAAAACTTCCTTCCAAACAAGGTGTCATTAGAAGATTGAAAGAATGTTCCACATTCTTACTAGGTGCAATTCATTCCTAAACAATTGTTCATTTATTTTTTATAATTGCTCATGGCCAGTTGTAGCAATGGCAATAAATCTAACTCCACGCATGACCTTCAAAATGTAACTGATAAAATCATTGTTAGTTTTATGAACAAAGATCAATTCTGGTCCAAGAGAAACTCTGTTGACACTAAGGTTCCGGTATGAGACTTTGCTCAACACAAATATGGTAGGTGTGCGTTTACCAGATACAGAGGCCTGTATAACACCATGCTGGATGCATTTGAATATTTGGTAAAGCTGTTTGTGTGAGTAGCGCCAATAAACCTGGATATTTCTGCATATTTAGGATATAGATGTTGCACATTTCATAATGTGATCGCATTTGAAAGGAAGAGTTTGTTTTATACAGCTAAAAGGAGCATTAAAGGATGGTTTAGACAGGCCTGTGTTATTATTAGAGCGTTCCTTTACCAACCTGTGGGCCTCACAGATCTGCATGATAGTGATCAAGCTGTAGGTGTGAAGAGCAGCAGATGTGAAAAGGTTGCATGAACCTGACATTGTATTGCAGGATATCAGCCCTTGATATAGTAATGAAACTGATAATATATACAAATGTTGCTTATTAATTTTGAAGACGTTTTTGAAGTTAGATTATCTGAACACCAAAACGTTAGATTTACTGATCTACTCATTTTGAATGTTATGATCTCTTTTCTAACTCAGTCCAGACATTTTAAGAGATTTTCTTGTGCTTTTGAGTTTAAGCCCTTCAGAGAACCTGTTCATTTACAAGCGGCCCAGATATAAACTGCTCAGATTCCAACACTTCTGTGCTTCCTGAATTGAGCCATTTTCAAACTTTACAGTAATCATTATGATTAAACAATTCTGCCTCAGATACATGTATGTACAGCCTGTTGTCTAGCTTAGCCAGTAAATGTTATATAATGGTGTATGATTGTTTGACCTCGATATTGTTGTAACAACGAGGTGTCAGTCAGAGAGACAAGTCTTCATACAGTCTCTGCTCATGTGATGTGTTCAGAAGGGAATGCTGTTAAACTGCATTCTTACAACACCGTTGTGTAGAGCAGAGAAACAGTAAACCCAGACTTCTTACTGTCTAAACCTTCAGCACTGCTGGATGCAAATAACCTATACAGTGCAGTGTATAGCTGTATGTGACGAAGAAACAATTACATCCACTCTGCTCAATGTAATTCAGTACACCAGGCATTCCAAATCTTCTGCGTCCGTTACACAGCAGAGGGCTTTTACTTCCGTAAGCAAACAGAACTGGATATACCTAAATCTGTCTTCATCACATTAAGCAGGAAATGTTAGGCGCACTAACCCTGGGATATGAAATACTTACTAGCAACATAATCACTCTACATGTTAAATATTGGTCCTCATCTCTTTTACAGTGCACATAGAAGATCCAGTGTAATAATATCTGTTTGTAACCGTAACAGGTAATTGTAGATTTCTGATAGGAATACACCTAAACACTGCATGTTCCTGTTTGAATTTAACACCTGCAGTCCACCTGTGGCCTAATAACGTCCCAGTCCCATACTGAGCAACTCCCTTTAATTGAGCGCACCTCTTTTAATTGCAGCCAAACAATTCGAGGTGGAGCTCAGCAAGTACTGTCTTGCCAAACTAACTGAACAGTTGTATCTTAAAGTATTCAATATCAGTATTTCAAGTGTCCTAGGAGCTATGAATTGTTTAAGTCAGTCACTAAAAGAGGGTTTAATGTCCTCGTGATTACCATTTTTCATACTTGTGGAATCCTGCATTGTTACACAAACGTTTTTTCACAAGATGCCATCGTTAAGAACACGCACATACGCCAATAAAGAAGGATCATGTGTGCAGGCAACGGGATGACCAATGATATCGTCCTTGACAGAAAATGGCATAGTAGATAACTGGGATTGAAGGCAAAATCCCCTCAAATATTGTCATTGGCTTTCCTCCTGTCCTAGTGTTATGTTATAAGATTGTATCCTAACTAGATATCACATGAGTCAAGGTTAAAAGATGTCGGTGAGGCAACTGGCCCTTGTGCAATAAGTCAAGCTGATTGAAGAGCAACTGAAGCATGCCTGGTATCTCACTTAGCTCAGGTATTCTGCCCCACAGCAACACTGTGGAATGACTAATTTAATTAAATTCACTAGGTACACATCTCCGCTGGAAACCCTTCTACACCACAGCAAACATTACAGACATTAAAAGGTAAAGCTTATACAGAGAGGAAGGTCAACGTGCTGTACTGCTCAGCTGCCGCTCCACTTCTTGTGTACAGGGCCAGACTTTTTAGCATAGTTACTCATTCAAAGTGTATGTAACCTTTGTAACCTTTATCAAAAGAAGACACATTTGGAAATTAAGGCATAATGCTAAAACGTATCACAAGTAGCACATGTAACGAACAGTCACAATGTCAAACTGACTCAGTAATGTCTGTCACACAGCAATATCTAGCTACGTTTGCTAACATTAGCCACCATAAATTACTGGTCATACCAGACCAAATAAGGCTGTAGTAGCAAAACCCCGAGGTGTACTAAGATAAGAAAGGCTGTGACTTATTGCTTAGGAATTCAGCTTTTCATTTGCAAAAAGGAAGAATGTGCAATGTTTTATTTCTAAAGTTCCATGGCCTCGCTTTAATGTCACCCATGCATCCAACTATTGGATGGAATTAAAGGCACTCTCCCTGATTGTGTTAGCGCCTCCAAATCCTCAAACCTCCGCCCAGTTCACTCTGGAGATACAGAAAGTTATTATCATTTAGACTTTAAAATTGACATTGGGTGGGAGGAAATTTAGAGTTGTAGCCCAAAAAATGTAATGTTTCAACTGGTCATTGTAGCATGTCTTATACATTTTAGGGTTAGGGTTTAGGGTTAGTGAAGTGAGTTAGGAGTGAATTAAGGACTTTTTCAATTAGCAAAAACATCACATTTACATTTATATTACTTTGGGCTAAGGATACCTCCAAACTGGACTGTCATGGCATACATTTTGTAAATTCATTCATGTCCTGTTGCCAGTGCCCCCTAGTGGAAGGAAACGTGTGTTTTCCTTTGCTTTCCTACTGACATTTGCTGTGGCTCTGTGCTTGGTTTCCTTACAATCCGATTTAAATCAGTTAATCAAATTAATTTCATTTGGATGACCAAGCAGCATCGTCTTAGAAAAGGGGATGTGATCAAAGTATTAGCAGAAGGAGGGTTAAATCTGATGGACTACGAGGCAATGAATAGGATGATAAAACTAAAATGGTTAAGACAATTCATACAAAATAATGATGGATTCTGGTTTAATATTTCTTCTAAAATATTTAGTAAGTGAGATAGATTTATTATTAAGATGTGACTTCTGTATTGCTAAACTACGCATTAAGCTGTCTAAATCTCATCAGCAGGTCCACCTATGCTGGAAACTGATTTAGAAACAGTTTCATTCCACACAGCTCTCTGACATGGAACAACAGATGAATCTCGTTTAAAAGAAAATCTTTGTGGTAAAAATAAATTAATAAATGAATAAAGGCTGCAAAAGTCCCACCCCAGACTTTGAATCCTGGCAGTGCACTAAAGGCTTTGAAACAACATTCAGGCCTCCATGATGGGGAAATCAAACTTACAAAAAGTATAATTAAACTGGAGAAATAAAGCACGACAAATCCATTCTCCACTTTCTAAAATACTGGCTACGGCCCTGCCTTGCAAGGGGTCACGAGACAAACCTGAGGGGTAGGGCGCTAATTTACAGGATTAGAAAGAAGACAAAATCATATTTTACTTATCATACCTTTATGTAATCTGCTTTTGTTTTTTTCTTGTGGAAAAACTGCAGTTTCACCGCATCAGGCCTTTTCAAAAGTATTCAACTTAAAGTCTAAAAAGGGGAAATAACTCACAACTCAACATTTGGAATGTGTATTGAGGTCACAAGTATACACTGCTTCATAGAGGTAAAAAGGTTGGGGACCACTGCCTTCATGTCAGATAACCTGGAGAGCAAACGGTTTACTTAAACTGCTACAATATTCGGAGGTAGGTTGACTTAAATCCCAACTGCAAGCAGCATGAGAAAAACAGACATGAGGAGATTTTACCGCACTGCACACACCCAATCTGACAACATTTATGAAGTGAGAAAACAAATTCTGTTCTATACACTGAAAAGCTTGTGCTCAACAGTCCTGAAGACATAGGAAGCCAGCGGTCTTATCGCCACACTCCTCAGCCTGCGAGCAGGTAGGGCATCGTGGGTAACCGAGTGTAGCAGGTATGCGTTGTGCAGTTTTACAGCTACCTCACCAGATGACACATTATTTGACTGCTGCGTTGAAGCAGCAGACAATAGCGGTGATGCAACCTCACTTCCTACAACTTGTGTATAGTTAGGAAACTCGACCACACCGCACACAAGATACACAGTTGCTTTATTTAAAATGATACTTTAAGAAATACAGGTTGATGAGAAATCATTATCATACATGGTATGTTTAAAAGCTTCACTCCCACACAGAGCACTCAGCACTGTGTGAAACTTTTAAAGCATCCATCAGAGGCTGGTGATTAAGTTCATGTCCGTCTGTGGCGAGCTGGCCAGCAGGTTGTCTTTGACCAGAGACATGGGCTCTCCTTTCTTACAGGGGGTCATCTTCTGGGTCTCTCTGGAAAACACAAGAGGGGTTGTTTAACAGCTGAAACTACGTCTCTGGTTCAAGTAACTGGCATCATAGCCATGATGTAACAATGCCAGTTTGTTTACATAACTTGGCCTAAAAGCTGCTCCTCTTTCCGACTTTGACAATGTTTTTTTTATTTCAACAATGGAAATCTGGTTTCTGCTCCAGTTTGGCTCGAACATCTTCTACTGTGATGAATAGGTTGAACACGGTGCAAAATAAATGTGGCCACCATCTTCTAAACTGACCCATGGAATGAAACGTCTTGCTGCTGGACTTTTCCCAAGAGAATGTAGTGAACTCGATATTTCTGTGACCAGCAAAAAGCCCGCATGGTGCTCAGATTGCAATGGCTATGTGTTTTATAAATCAGTTTTAATTAGAACAACTTTGGAGTTGCAAGGATTTAAAAATTCTTTCAGGACGTTGGGTTACTAACATTCAAGTCATTAAGAAAGGGTAAGAAGGGTCTCACCTTTTTATTTAATAAGCCACAGCATCTGCAGTTACAAATGTTAATAAGTCAGTGATCACACACAAGTTTCATACTTTCTAATAAGTCTACAGAGAATCAGCTTTAATTAGAGATGTTAAGCTTTTAATGAGTGGACTTTGGTCCAGATGCACTGCAGCTCTTTTCCAGAAGGTCTGAGGTTGAACAGTCCACAGGTGTCATGTTGCCTGGGGGACTTTTCACAACCCGGCGACCCACAATGTGTACTTATTAATAAGGGGAACGACTCATTGAAATCAGCTGTTCTAGTCACTGTTTGGGCCACACTAACAGAAAATAACTTACTCAAATCAAACAGATCTGTGGGGATCAGACTTTTACAAACCAGACTGGAAATGAGACCTGCTCACAGCTTAAAAACAAATAACGCTTCTTAATGTGGATGTAGGATGAAGCAACCAGCATGTTTGGATACCTCATCCACTGAGTTACGAATTTCCACTTCCATAATGTTTACTAGGCAACTTTCCTCTAAAACCAGATTTTCACAATCATGTACAGATTTTTATTATTATTATTATATAACTTGAATATTTCTCTTTTACGTTTTGAAGCTGAAGTTCTTCCAGAGACTGCTGATGGTGGCCTGGACACCAGGGTTGTTCTCGTTATTGGGGGAGGAGGTTTTCTTCCCCGAACCCACAGAATTTTTCCTCAGACCACTGGCCCTGGCTGGGCCCAACATTCGCATTATTGCTGCTGGACCTTGGCTGCTGGACTTAGGCTTCGACAGACCTGAAACCTGGAGAGGGACCATGGGTAGGAGACAAGAGGAAAATGCACACAATGTTTTACTGCTATGAAAAATGTCTTGAACTTCATTATTTCTAAATAGTGAATCCATTTTTTTTTTTTGAAAGTAGAGTGAGATGAGAAAATGAAAACCAATCCCATGTCTGTGTGGAGTCAGGGCGTGGTTATCCTGGAAGCAGAGGGAAACAGCTAGCCTGGCTAGTCCAAAGTTAAAAAATACACCTACCGACACCTCTACTTTGTATTTCTCGCTCTCGTGTTTTACATCCTGACTCTAGCTCTGTACTTAACACACAGACATGAGATTGATATCCATCTTCTCATCTCACATTCTGGTTTAAAAAAAAAAAAAAAAAGCAAATTATGTGTATTTCCCTAAATGTTGAGCTATTCTTTTAAATTGCATCATGAAGGGCAACAACCTTTCACATTACAGGAGAACACTCCAGAGTCAATTACAGCACTGCCCCAAATGTTTGCATGTAAACTATTAATAAAACAATCTGTAGTTTTTCAGAATCGATACTGAATCACAAAACATATCGTGATACTCAAGTGTATTGATATTTTGTTACACCCCCTACTCATTACCAGCACATATCTCATGATGTCAAGGAACAGTAAACCCCATGCCAATGAAATTCATTAGGGGTTTGCAGCTCCACCCTCCTCCACTGTCTAATGGTTAGGATACTCTAACAATACTTAGTGCCTTTTAAAAAAAGAATTAAAACTAAGATCTGCTAAATGTTGGATGTAACTCAGCCACACACCCACCTTTGATCTCAGCAGGCCAGGTTTCTTATATGCTTCTGGTGAGTGCGTGGGACTCTGCTCTGGCATAGAATCTTTGCTTGAATTCATTTCCTGAGGAAGCACATGAAAGTCATACGTAAGAACACAAAGCCATGCAACTAAAATAACTTTCTATACAGCCACTCATGAGCCATGAAGCTGATGAGGATGTATGTGTGAAGCCTGAACAAACTACAGGGGATGTACAGACATTTAGAAAGGCCGTGAAGATTTGTATGAACGTACAGATGCAGCATCCTTCGGGTAGGAGGAAGGGAAGCTGTAGGTGAGGATTTCCTCTTTGTGACAAGAAGTGAGGTAAGGCTGGGACTGGGAGAAGTAGGCACTGTCCTGGGACGGAGGGGAGTCCGGGAGGTCATCTGGGTTTCCGTCAGTGAAGGACTGTCGTGGGGGTGACGTGTCTCCAGGGGGACTGTGGGTATTTGTGGACGAGGAAAAACTCTCTTTCTTATACTGAAACTGCTGCAGGGCAGCAAGGCCTGAAGTGGAATTAGGCGTTCTCGATCGTTCAGTCGAAGTGGAGTTGCCTGACCAGTGGAAGAGCCTGAGGCCCTGACTGGCTGAGATGGGAGATGTGATGCTTGGGGATGGAGGCGGGCTGAGGGTGTCAATAGATAGAACATCGGGACCATCGCTGTCATTGGTCTGGGTGCTCGGAGAGCTGTCCTGGGTGTGACGCTCAGCTCTGAGCTCCACAGTGCAAAGTCTATCTTCCTGAGCAGACTCCTTAGTGCTCAGCTTGGCTGCTGAACTAGAACTACTGAAGAATCTACAAGTGGGAACAAACAACCACATCAGGATAATACACAGTACAGTGTTAACCTTACTGCATGCTAAGGCTGCATGATCACAGATTCTGGCTAAAAATGTACTCAAAATTATAGCCCTTGGTTTAAATGGAAACGGTCAACATTTTGGGAAACATGCTTATTTCCTTTGTTTCAAAGAGTGAAACAAAGATGTATATCAATCTCATGTCTGTGTTAAAAGTTGCTGGATGTGATTAGTTTAGCATAAAGACTGGAAGCAGGGGGATTATGTGCTGGAACAATTTCTTAACGAACAACAGTATATCCATCCACCCAGTACTTCTGTGCCGTGTCTCCGGCTACAGGTTTAGGTCTCTCTATACAGTACCAAACACGGCGACTTCACTGTGATGACAAGACTTCAGAAGGCAGCGCAGTGTCACTCACCTGGGTGTTGTTTGGCCAGAGAAATTGTTCCAACACATAACTTCCCTTAAAACCACAAACTGTGTTTTTTAAATGCTGTTTCTGTATGGGTTAAACAGATAAGATACAATTCAACTTCATGTATACAGCCCAATATCACAAATCACAATTTGCCTCAAAGGGCTTTACAATCTGTAACATATGACACCCTCTGTCCTTAGACCCTCGATTCGACGAAGGAAAAACTGCCCAAAAAAACCCCTTTAAACAGGGAACAAAAACTATAGAAACCTCAGGAAGAGCAACAGAGGAGGGATCCCTTTCCCAGGACGGACAGACAGGAAATAGATGTCGTATGTACAGAATAGATTCACAACAGAAGATTAAAGTATATACAAATAACACGTGTTTAGTCAAGCCCCATTCACACCAGCATTTATTTGTAATGGGTGAAGTAATTTTTTCAATAGCAAAACTATCTATCTTCTTCTTCTTTTCCTTTTCGGCTGTTTCCTTTCAGGGGTCGCCACAGCGAATCATGTGCCTATCTATCTATAAGCTATATTAGATATATCTAGAGCTACCTCAACAATAAATTACTACTCTATTAAATTAGGCAGTTACAAACTGTAAGGCAAACATTTTTAAATCACAGAATCTCCAAAGATGATGATCCACTGTTTGGAATTTAAACACCACTTTCAGGATTTCCTAATTCAACATTGGACCAGTTTAATTTCCTTCTCGAGTCAAACAAGTAATCGCTGTGATGCATTAAATACCACTTTGACTTCAGAAACAACATACTTCGGCGTTCTTTATACGTAGTATGTGTAAACTGCCTGACTGCTTGCACTAAGGTAGTCCATGGATAACATGTCTCTAACGAGTGTAATAAGAAGAAGATCACTAGATACGGTGGAATCCCTGTGATGTCACCTGCTGCATGTGGCCTGGCCATCCTCCTCAGCCTCCTGGTTCCTCCTCTGCAGCAGGGTGGCAAAGCAGTTGCGTGGCCGGGGCTGACTGGCTGATGTTGGCCTGTCTGGCGGCTGGTCTGACCTGGATCTCTTCTGAGTGGAGGGCAAGTACTGCTGTAGCACATCCTGGTCTGATGTAGTAGCGTCTACGGGAGGATAAAGACAAGTACAGTCCACATGTCATAATAGGCGGTCATGTTTTGGTTCTATTACCTTTGCTTCGTAATATTATATCTAGTGTTTTGCTGTGACAGTGATTCAGTTTCCTTAAAAAGGACCAATTGCAGTAACTGCAGATCATTTTAATTCATCTACAAAAGAGGACAGCGTTGGAAAGAACTCCGGAGTCGGTTGAGTCCGTTATGAGCAACATTTAACACCAATGCTTGATCAGCACAAACTAAAGCTGTAGCTCAGTTTATATCAAGCAAATGTTCATTTCTGTGATCAGATCTTTCCAAATGTGTTTTATCCCTGCAAACTACAGTGCATATGAAAGTTTATAATTCCTATGGACAATTCAAGCTGAAAAAAATAAAACAAAACAAAAACATGTTTCAATGTTCTAGTCAGGAACTATGGTTTAAGTTTCTGTGTGTACTTGTTTGGCAAAATAATAACGATAGATGATTAAATGATAGTAATTTTATTTAGTTGTTGACAAAAAATAAAAAATAAAAAATGAACTGCAGTTCATGTTTGGCTTAAAGAATAAAATAAAATAAAAATACCTCTTTTCAACACTGGAATCTAAATGATCAAGTCACCAGAAACCCATTCATATCCTGCACTGATGAGCAGCTGGGAAAAACGCTAAAACACTAGGAAATCTCTAAATCTATGGACAGTTGGGAACCTTGTCAGTAAAAATTGTTCCACAGCCAAACTTGCCATGACCATCAACCAATCAGATGTTTGAGCTGTAGTGGATCTGTTCACTGAGAGGCTAAAATGGGTGTATTTGGATTAAAAAGCATGCAGAAAGCTGAACACCGCATGTCAACAGCTGACCTTCTCGTGGTCTCTTCACCTGCAGCTCCCTGGAGGGCAGCCTCAGACGGTCCAGGCTGATGACTCTCTCCTTCCCCCTGGTGGAGGGAGGCCTGTCTGGGGAGGCAGCAGTCCGGGGCGGGGCAGCAGAAGCTGGCTTAAAGTCTCCGCTCCAGATACTGGGCCCAGTGGGGGCTGCTGAGTGGTTCCAACTGTGACTACGAGGCTTAGAAGGCTGAAAAGACATTTGCAAAGTTATTCTAAATGAAATGCGACGCTTCATTTTGTTCGTCAGGACCTCTTTAACTGACTGTAATATGATACCCGGGGAAATGGTTTGTCTGGGCTGAAGTCATCTATCCTCTCCATGGTGTTGATGTCAAGATTTCCCAAGGCCATCTGCAAGCCTTTGTCATCTCCTAGATTACTGAATTCAACATCATCAAGGATAGAATACTGTGCAAGTAATGGAGAGGAACATACAATTTCCCTATTTCTAAATCAAATGTAACCACGGGTGACACTAAATAATTTTCATTATTTACAAAAAGGTGACACTTCGCACTGCATCGAATAACTATAACTATTGTTATTATTTTGCCATTACTTGGTTAGGAGGATACAGTCCAGCGTAGCTGAGGGTGTCCGGGTCGGTGTGCTCCGGGTACGGGTTGAGGGGTACAACCTTCCTCCTGACAGGATCAAACACCAGCTGATGGAGGAAGGTGTTATTGGCTCTGACGAAGCCCTCGATGTACTCTTCAGAGACGACTAGGCTCATCTTCAGGTACTGGCCCATCTTTCTGATCACCTGACATGGCAACGGGAGCTTACAATAAGCATTCTGCCACTGGAGCCACTAAAAGCTTTTACTAACGCAATCATTTTAATGCTAGTGTCAGTCAGTGCAATTACTGACTGACGCCTACTGACTCACTTTGTGTGTATACTTTTGCGGAATATTAAAAAACGATAATATTGTGTAAATTGTGTAGAGAACTTTTTACCATTATTCAAAATTGCATGTGATGTTAATTGCTCACCTACGCTATATTTTGTTGCACTTCTTTTGAATTTTCTAAAATTAGTGCATGTTGTATAATTCTCATTGTGTAATTGGGATAATTTAATATTCAATCATAAATGTCATTCATTAGTCTTTGATTAGTTGTATCATAATATTCTAAACATTTATTGAATTAGTGGCATAAATAATAGACAGGGTAAGCAAATGGTTTAAACGCTACAGTCAATTGTATTCCACTGTAGATATTTTTTATTGGATTTATCGGATTCAATGTTCTGTTCATACCGGGGTTTGGCAGTGAACATTTCATTTAAAGTGAGGCTATGTAACATGTGCTGAGCAGTGGCCACGAGGGACGATTATGTGATAATTGGTTCATATTCAAATGTACTGCAACGGTAGCACAAGTAGAAATCCGACTGAATCATCCTGACAGAAGGTACACTTAAGAGCCTGTGCAGCCTTGTTTCAACCACAGCTGATCACTGAGCTATCTGCATGACAACTGAGGAAATTGGGATGAGGTTCGAAGCTCTGGGAAAAGCTAGTAAATGGGCCTTGAGTTAAGATTATTTAGTCAAACTACTATTTCCAAGGTCAAGAATGAAGATTCGCTCAAAAGTCACAAAGTTATTAATAAAGTCATTAATGTTAGTTACCAGACCAAGTATGGTTCTACCTGAGGGAACTGAATAGAGCAAAAAGGTGTGTAAGGTTGCTTATGAATTCAATTTTTAATTTACCAGAGGGAAATTTATTTATGATTATTTCTATGTTATTTCTTTATTCAAAAGTTACATAGTCTCACTTTAAGTCTATGAGCTGATTGGGGAAATGCTTTTAGTCGGATGACTTGAACATACTTTCCTTAGAAGCAGGTTTGGTGTGCTGTAGAGCTGCAACGATAAGTTGATTAATCGAGTAGTTGTCAACTGACATGGGTTAGTCTCTGCTTCTCAAACGTGACTATTTTCTTGGTTCTTTAGTCCTATATGACTGTAAACTGAATATCTTGGGTTGTGGACAAAACAAGACACTTGAGGACGTCACCTTGGGCTTTGGGAAACCGTAATTTTTCACCATTTTCTGGACCAAACAACTAATCGATTAATCGAGAAAACGATCGAGAGAGTAATCGATTATTCAAATAATACTCGTTCGTTGCAGCCCTTGTGTGCACCCTCAGTAGCAATGTTAATCCAGCCTTCTTAAATATGAGCGAATACCAACTTCAAATAGTAGTTACCTTTCAAAAAGCATAATCCAACTTCACGGTCACACCACCTGGTCTCACCTTGAGGATGTCAGGGTCTTTGGCCAGCCGCAGCAGCTTGCAGGCCTTGCCCAGGCCGATGCCATGCAGGGAGGCCAGATAGTCGCAGCCAGAGAGGATGCACATGTAGCGAAACTTCTCCTCCGTGAAAACGTTCCCCAGGGAGCGACAGCGGCCCAGGTTACTTTGGTCTACCTCCAGGCCGTTGCCCTGCTTGTCCATTTTGAGGATCACCTGCATGATTGTGAAAGATAATAGATGCAAACACTACTAATACTGAAGCGTCTGATTACAGGGCTTTTTAGTCTGTTTCTCTCTCTCACTGGTTAGCCACCTTCCTTGTTGTTCTTAATATAACACAAAGTAAGCACACGTACCCTTCTCTGCCCAAGCAAAATGGCATGTGGTTTGAATGACAACAGCTAATAACGTCACCCCCCTCTTGCACAACCATCGGGTTTCCTCTATGTATTTACATATGTATGAAGCAGGAAATGCAGCCCCTGGGTCTAGTACTTGATACCTTTTTGCAGCCGAATGCCAGCAGGTCCGAGTCTTCTGTGATGACAGCCTGGGCCAAACCAGATTTAGTGAGGTAAGCTAACTGAGCATCAGCTTCATATGGAGCCACAACGCAGTCCACCCCTCTCGCCCGTGCAGTCTGGTTTAAAAACAAAAAAAACATTTCCTATAAAACTTCACCAATATGTAAGATATATAAATGCAAAAAATGACATTAAGTAACAGAGAAAAACAAAGTGAAGTGTATTCATGGGGTTCAAATGGCCAAATTAAATACTTCTATAGCCTTTTTAACGTTGGCCTGGATGACATGAAACCTGGAAGAGAAACTGTGGAGGGCCTCTACTGGGTTTTGTTGTGTGAACACATTCTAAGTAATCTGCAAATGTATTCTGAGACTTCAGGTTAAGCTTCACCTGATGTTGCAAATCATTACTGGACGGCAAAGAGCGCCGGCGCGGCCATCATTTTGATCACTTTGTTTATGATTTGAGAGCAGTGTTTGATTTTAAACACAGGTAAAACTGTTTTACGGCAAAGGTTTCATTTTGAGAGAGGAGTCAGAGGTTTTGTAAATAGTGCTTGAAGATGAGGTTGTGTGTTTAATGTTTTAAGAAAATGGAGCATGGTTTCAGAAATTGCATTTTAGCAATTGAGAAAAAATCCAACTAGGTGGCTGCCATGAACATTTCCTATAAAACTTCACCAATATGTAAGATATATAAATTGAAAGAATGACATTAAGTAACAGAGAAAAACAAAGTGAAGTGTATTCATGGGGTTCAAATGGCCAAATTAAATACTTCTATAGCCTTTTTAACGTTGGCCTGGATGACATGAAACCTGGAAGAGAAACTGTGGAGGGCCTCTACTGGGTTTTGTTGTGTGAACACATTCTAAGTAATCTGCAAATGTATTCTGAGACTTCAGGTTAAGCTTCACTTGATGTTGCAAATCATTACTGGACGGCAAAGAGCGCCGGCGCGGCCAACAGACGCGGGTAGCGCTGCCCTGCTCCTGTTCTCCCTTACCCGGCCTTCTCTACTTCCATGACAGTTAGCTTTGGGATTAGGTTATTTCGAGACAACACTCGGTTTGTAAGGTTTACAGCCTGCCATGCTGTTGCTCCTGCAATGCTCTACGTACACTGACGCAGCTTCAAGACCGATAACTCGAATATTGACTTTTAGAGGGCAGCCCAGAGTTGAGGCACTCACTTAATTGACTTTAGCCTGGCAGGAGATAGGAAAGCCATACCTTAATGAGGTTGTGGGCCATGGCTGGGGTGATGTTAACACAGCGGGTGAAACAGTCTCTGGCCTCAGACACTTTGCCTTCACGTAGCAGCTGTCTGCCTTTCTGAAGGTTGGCTTCTCTGCGCCTGAAAGATATGCGAATGAAACAGAATAAAAAAATGGAACCCTGTGCACTAGGACAATTTCTAATGGCAGTTAGAATTAAATCTCTGTTCAGATTTTGAAACAAAATAAGAACTATAAAACCAGAAAAGGACAGCTGTCTTAGTAAGTGATTTTTTTAGTTGAAGGTGTTTAAGGTTCAGGTTGGATCAGCTAACACTGCTGATCTCTGGCATTGACTTGGTTTGTCTACAGGTCGGTACATTGCTCTCTGCACCTTCACACAAACAATGTTGCTGTTTTGGAATGCAGTCCTTCAAATAAAACCGGCTTTGTTGGAGCGTGTATGAAAAACACTGGCCCTCTCTCTTCGTACAGTATTCTCTGTGGAGCTTGTTTCTGTTTGAATCAAGGTGCAATTCATATCTGCTATATCTCCTTTTTCCAGCGTTGGCCTCAGTATTTGCTAATATGGTTTTCAACCAGAGGAGCCCAGTCCAGAAACGCCAGTTTGTAGCTACTCGTCCACTCCTATGTGAATGAGATAGTGTTATGGATATGTTGTGTGAAAGACCCAACCTCAATGGCACTCACCGGATCACATACAGTATCTGATCTAGGGTAGCAACTAAAAATTATATTTGATTAAGATACCTTTTCTCTCTACATTACAGTTTTTCTCAATTGCTAAAACACTAAAACCCATTGGCTAAAGAAAGTTCTCAGTTAACTGACCTCATATAGCTAATTGTGCAGTCTGTTATCAATACCTTAAACCATTTCACATGGTAAAACACAATTTGCATATCTCACTTAGACTTTTGAGCAAAACTCTAAACACATTCTGCACTCTAGACTGTCATCCAGACTGGTAAACACAATTGGCAACAATCAAATACAAAAAAAGAACAACATCTGTGGCTGTGGCTTGGTGGCAGAGCGGGTCATCTACCAATATGGAAGGTCGGCGGTTCGATCCCGGCTTCCCCCACCCATGTTTCGATGTATCCTTGAGCAAGATACTGAACCCCAAATTGCTCCCGAAGCTGCGCCTTCGGTGTGTGAGTGTGTGTGAATTATTAGTTTAATTGTACTGATGGGCACTTAGCTCCTGCCATCAGTGTATGAATGTGTGTGTCTGGGTAAATGTGACATGTAGTGTGAAAGCGCTTTGAGTAGTCGGATGACTAGAAAGGCGCTATACAAGTACAGTCCATTTACATTTACATGTCATTGATGGAGCACGACCACAATTGATTTAACCTGTATCAAATGATGTGACACAACCAATATAAGCCAGTTCAGAGAGCAAACAGGTTGTTGAGGGTGGGAAGGAGAAAGTCTGAGAACGGATAGAAGAAACAATGTGAGAGGCATTTTAGCAATTGAGAAAAAATCCAACTAGGTGGCTGCCATGAACATTTCCTATAAAACTTCACCAATATGTAAGATATATAAATTGAAAGAATGACATTAAGTAACAGAGAAAAACAAAGTGAAGTGTATTCATGGGGTTCAAATGGCCAAATTAAATACTTCTATAGCCTTTTTAACGTTGGCCTGGATGACATGAAACCTGGAAGAGAAACTGTGGAGGGCCTCTACTGGGTTTTGTTGTGTGAACACATTCTAAGTAATCTGCAAATGTATTCTGAGACTTCAGGTTAAGCTTCACCTGATGTTGCAAATCATTACTGGACGGCAAAGAGCGCCGGCGCGGCCATCATTTTGATCACTTTGTTTATGATTTGAGAGCAGTGTTTGATTTTAAACACAGGTAAAACTGTTTTACGGCAAAGGTTTCATTTTGAGAGAGGAGTCAGAGGTTTTGTAAATAGTGCTTGAAGATGAGGTTGTGTGTTTAATGTTTTAAGAAAATGGAGCATGGTTTCAGAAATTGCATTTTAGCAATTGAGAAAAAATCCAACTAGGTGGCTGCCATGATATAAAGCATACCAGTATGTAGTTGTAGTTGAGCTCTGTTGTACTGTTCAGTGTTTCTTCCTTGCTTTACCAGTATCATGTAAAAAGTGCCACTGTATGGCACTAATTACAGTTTACTGAACTTTATTGACAAATGACTTAGCTCCCTACGTGGTGTTCACAGTTGTGCCAACTAGTAGCGTTAGGATGGTTTTGTTGTATGGGACAACACTCTACAGAGCATAGTTTGCTGCTGCTCGTCGGACGGCCTAAATCCGAACAAAGTCCAAATAATGGATGTTGCACCGGTATTTTTCACCAGCTCCTCCATTTCGCTTTCAGCCGGTTGCAGCTCATGGCTCATGGGGCGGCTGTGGCTTGGTGGCAGAGCGGGTCGTCTACCGATCGGAAGGTCAGCGGTTCGATCCTGGCTTCCCCCAGCCATGTGTCGAAGCATCCTTGAGCAAGATACTGAACCCCAAAATGCTCCCGAAGCTGCGCCTTCAGTGTGTGAGTGTGTGTGAGTGATTAGTTTAATTTGTGCTAATGGGCAGTTAGCTCCTGCCATCAGTGTGTGTCTGGGTAAATGTGATATGTAGTGTGAAAGCGCTTTGAGTAGTCGGATGACTAGAAAGGCGCTATACAAGTACAGTCCATTTACATTTACATTTCGCGGGTAAACTGTGTCACCAAAAGTGAAATAGAATTTAAATCTCTATCGTAGGCCAATTTTGTATCGTTTCTATCGCCCATTACTAGTCCCGCTATTAAAGCGATTAAAACCCAGTCATTTTGGATGCGATATTCTGACCAGTGAGATTTATTTATTTTATTTGCTGGTCTTATATGCCGCTTTCCAAGCAATGTCATCAGTGAGATGTGCGCACATACAGGGGGTAGAAAACAAACCGGAATGACGGACAGCTTATGAGGGGATCAACAGAAGGAGTTGTATTTGTGCCTTAAACCAGTGGTTCTCAAGCTTTTTCACGTCAAGGACCCCTAAACTGACAAATTAAATTTGATAAGATTTTGTCCCAGGGTCCTCCCATCTGATAGGACTTTTGCTTTTAGATGTTTTATTGCAGAAAGTGTATGAAACCCATGACCAAAATAGCCATGCATTCTGTCATTGTGTTACTTATAGATGGAATTACAGTGAAAATAAAAGGAGTCCCCTTTTTGCTGGGGAACCATGGCTTTGGATGGGAAATGTCTTCAGGACAAGCTTGTGCACAAATAACTAAACCTGCCAAAATAACCATATAAATTATATTTTAATGTAGATCTCCCTTTAAAACTGTATTGTAGGACTTGTGAGGTCGTAGATGATAGGCTGTGCAGGATGTGTGTCTGGCGTGCATCCATACACAGTCAAGGTAAATACTCACTCCCTGCGAGCCTTTTCCACCTCTCGTTTTGAAGGCAGATTCCGGCCATCAAACACCAGAATTGGTTTGACACCAAAGGTCAACAGCATCTCCACAAATTTCATGCAGTACCACACATACCTAGGGTTGGACAAATCAAAATGCCAAAATCAGTTCTAGACATTCAACCCTGATTACAAAAAGATTGCAAAGTAAATATTAACACACTTTTGAACACATTTTCTTTTATTCAGCTAGAATGATAAAAATTCTTACTGATCAGTTGGTTCTCCTTTAGCGAGCTTCTCAGCACACGAAAATGCTCCTTTATGCAGCCAACAGTACGTGTCCACAGCCACGGTCTGGCCTTTGTATTTTTTCACGTTGATGGGCTCTGCTGCATCTTTGATGAACTGCAGCAGTCCAGAGATTCCCATTTTCAGCTGCTGATTCTGAAACTGCAAGAGCGTCAGGAAAATACTGATGAAAACAACTGCTCGCGCCTTCAATGAGGAAAAGGTACATCCACCACCCAGAAAGCTTATTGCTAATAACATATAACCTTAAAAAAAAGGAGGTATACATCACACTTGATCATCACCATCACCAGCATCCCCAGCATCTCAGACCCATCCTCAGTCCCAACCAAATGGGCTCTACAGCACACCAGACTCCATTGAGAAAAACAGTGCTTTTACCTGCTGATCATGGTACAACCCACTTCATTCAAACTGGACAGAAACCAAATAGACCTCACCAAAACCGTCTTTGTTAGTCTTTCCACTGTTCCAACAATCACCAGCTCGAAATAAATCCTTAATTCACATTGTTAGATGCTTAGACACTTACATTGCATCACATAAAAAGATAAGAAAAATGTTGCATGAGCTAAATCTTAAGAACTGTAATCATATCTTAAGCGTAGATTTGAGCATCCAATTCTGTAGATTTGCTGGGCTTTTTGATGCTTGCCATCTAACGTTAGGCCCTCGAGTGACTGAGCCTTTGCTGCCTGGCCGCGCATCTGTCTCTGGCTTGCTACAACGTGAAATACTTCGTCAGCCCATTGCATTTATGCGCCGAATTTAAGACAAAACCTCAAAAAAGTATAATGTTGTCGAGTTTTGTTATAAGATATGTGTGTATTTGTTAATAGCCAAGTAAACATTAAATTTAACGATTTTAATATAGTAATCTCTTACGTTACTTACAGTACATATGACGTTAACATAGGGAGAAAGCCCCCATATCGAATGTTACACAGGTGACATTATCGTTTATACTGGGTGCAGTGCACCCTTTCTTGATCTTACAAATATAGCTAAGTTAATAGTTGCAACAGAATTTTAAAGGCATAACGTTATTTCATCGTACGAAGTAACTAAAGTTAACCGTAGTGACTTAACTAACGCTAAGTTAACTGAACAAAGTGGGCCGTTTCTTCGCTCACATAACGGTGGCTGCGACCGACGACGGTGTAGACTATAAAAGGTAACATACACCGACCAAGACAACACACAAAAGCAATAAAATGTCAAATTCAATGAGTTCCGAATTAAAACTTACTTCTTTCCGGGGCACTTTTATCCACACATAAACGCAGCCTGACAGGGCAGGCGCTGGAGGGAGTTTCGTTTTTAGCGGCAAAAGCTGTGATTCAGCATGAGCTGCTGCTATTGGCCAGCTTCTTCTTCTTCTTCTTCTTCTTCTTCTTCTAAAGAATTCCGGCAGGCTGTACGTTAGCGTGCGCAATGCTGCCCTCCACAGTCATAGCACGTATCGTCACATACTATTCAATTCTCAAATACAACTCCGGTGCGGCGGAGGTAAAGTAATATACTCTTACCAATGAGCACTGAATTAGCACCAACTGAGAATAAAGTTTTAAATGAAAAAGACGTTAAGCCAACATCAGCAAGCTATATAAACAGCTGCCGCCTTTCTCTGCTGTGATTGCTGCGTGACAGAACACTGTTCACAGTTTCAGTTGAGTTGGGTTGAGTTGAGTTTGTTGAAGGGGCACAGTTTCATAACTGGACATTAAGAGTTTTACCTCACCATGAAGACAGTCAGCTTGTTACACTAAATAGCACATCTAATATTGACCTGGGTGGTGGAGGTCCTACAGACGATATTGGTTTATTTGTGTGTGAAGGGTGTCAATAAAATAGAAAGGTGATTTGGAAAATACTGAAAACGTTTTGTTGTGGGATTTTATATAATTGTTTGCATGATGGAAGACACTCCAGATTCCAAAAAGATTTTTTTTTTTAATGATTTAAACTCATGAATCTTTTAATTGTCTCCTGCTGGTTTGCTGGCCATTAAAATGACCCATAACAGAGACAGTCAGTCCAAGCAGCTTCCACTGTGGCTACAATCAATTATCTCACCTGAGGGTTTGTGTTTACCAGGCAGGGACTTAACAAAAGATAGAAAGAAAGGGAGAAAAGGGATTGCCGTTTCCAAATTAAAATTATGGAAGAACTTAGAATATAATTTAAGTATTTTCCAAAGACATCAAATCGCAAAGATTTGAGATTGTTGTTAATCCTCCAAACAATTTGGCTGTGATGTGCAACTGCTCAGAACAGCATCCCCACATTACTTCAACCATTGTTTGTGTTACATGTATGAAATTCACTCTGTCAAGCTTAAGCAGCCCATAATACCAGCAGACACAGTAACAGTCACCTTGGCTGCAATAAAAAAGGGGTTGCCATGACTGTTTGCCTATCACAGCCAAAATTCTTTGGAGGATCTATACCGGCTATTTGAAGTGAAACACCTCAGAGAACGGCCAGAGAGAAGCAATGCAGACATTTTAATCAGCCTTATTGCCTTCAAAGAAATGCAAGTAATTACTGCAATCTGCCTGCCTTGGGTTCATCCACAATGTCAGGGAGTATTAATCTAAAGCAGAAGGAACACAATCTGGTTATGGGCTCAGGAGTGAAGTCTTAATTAAAGGGCGCACTTGCTGAGAGGGACTTCAGACTGGCAGCGTCTATGCTTTCAGATGTATAAAGATCATACCCAGCTGCATGTATAATTAGGAGCCGTGGGGCTGCAAAGATGAATCAACACGCTCAAGGCACAAGCACAGGTGTGTTTTATAATGTAAGTGCAACAATAGACCTTGTTCATGGCAGACATTTTCACATTTCAAAATAGGAAAAGCAGAGGTGGAATTAAAAACATTAATAATGGATTCACTCCATTTAGGTTTACTGGGACACTTAATTAGAATTAGAATTATTCTTTCTTGTCACATACACACACAGTACAAAGTTCGATCTCTGCGTTTTATCCATCCCAAGTATTAGGAGCAGTGGGCAGCCACTGTGCAGGGCCCGGATCAACTCCAGGTTCCGGTTGCCTTGGTCAAGGGCACTGACCTAATACACATGTTTTTGATGTATGTTAGTTGCATCCCCATGTGGGTTTCAAGGAACCCCACAAAAACACGGGGAGAATATGTGCAAACCGCACGCAGAAAGGTCGTGCCCCAGTCGAGATTCGAACCCTAAAACCTTCTTGCTGTAAGGCGACTATGGCCAACCCTAAGGCGATATTTGACTCTCTCATTCTTGATTATATCAGTTTAGTTCTAAATGACTTTCTTGTTAAGAATATTGTTTAAACCACTGACAATCTAAAACCCCATTTAAATGAACACTCTGCAACTTTTCCAGTAGTCTCTATCGTATCTTCTTTACAATAGAGTCGAAATGTGTTCCTCTTTTCTCAAATGAACCATTGTCTGCTAAGAGAGAAAACCCCATCCCATTTTCTATATTTATAAATACATCATTTATCGTAATAGAGGGGTTCACTAGACTTCCTTCCAACAACAACGTTTTCCCAAATAACTCTTCCCAATTCTCACTTGAATTGATCTTCAAATTAAGAAGTTCTTGATCCACTTCAACAAATGAACTTTGACATCTAATTTGCTGACCATATTTAATAATCCTTCCATCCCCATCACGTCATAGACCTTCTCTATATCAGAAAAGATAGGTACCACACTTTTCCTATTTATTTAAACGGGAGGTTCAACAGCTGACCCTCCGGTGTGGTCAGAACAATCTAAAGCTGAACAAGGAACAGACTACAGCGGTCAGGCAGAAAAGATCCTCGGCGCCGACTTGCCCTCCATTCAGGACTTATACACATCCAGAGTCAGGAAACGGGCAGGAAACATCACTGCACACCCTGCACACAACTTCTCCCCTCTGGTAGGCGCTACAGACCAAGGTAGGCCTAGACAAACAGACTCAAGAGCAGTTCCTACCCACAGGCCGTCACTCTGATGAACAGTTAACACCAGTCACATAGTGTCAGGAACTATCCCTGTCCAAATAACCCCGTGACATTAACATCCACTGTACCTGTACATCTCTCTCATTGTTTATGTAAATATGAACACCTTTCAAACCTATACACGCTGTACTTATTTTATACATTGTCATATCCACCTACCTTATGTATGTATAGCAACCTGTTACATTAATCATATTTATTTCAGCACCATTTGCACTCTGCACCATTGTACTAACTGTCGTACGGTTTTCTGATGTTACTGTTGTTTTGTATTGGTGTAAAAAAAAATGTATTACACATAATACCTTAAACGGGCACACAGTTTGTCTACCTTGTTAATTCCCTGGATTACTGCAATCTCCGGTTCCGGAAGTGAATTTCCCATTCATTTACTCCATTGACGTTTCAGAAAATCCTTATATAAAGAGTTTTAAGGCCGGAACCAAGCCAACCAACTACGAGATTAATCGTGTCATAAAACATTTGATTTGGAGCAAACAAAAATATTGAAAAATGGGAAAAAAGGCAAAGGTACAAGACTATGTACACAATTGTTTTAAGAGTGAAGGAACTATGCATCCCATAAACCATTGCAAATGACACCCTGATAACAACTTCCAACCTAACGATAGTAACACGCTTCTTCTTGAATTTGTGTTGCGGTGATTCTCTAAAAGAACTGTCAAATCTGTTGAGATCATTGTATCATCCGACCACATCATGACGAAGGAGAACGTGAATGGTTAACCATCAACAAAAAGGGACTTCGAGGACATTGTCACTGTCAGAGGAATTGTGCACGAAAAGGATTAACCATTTGCCCCAGTGACAGAGAATCACACTTTTGGACAGAAGTTCCTTTGTTCACACTTTGGCACCAAGGAGACTCTCTGATCATTTTGGGGACTTTGGACGGAGTCACGAAGTATTCTTCAGAGACTCAGTCTTCCAGCAGGAAGGGTGGGGTCGCTCTGGCCTGACAGACTCTACCTTCTCCTTCTAAAAACCAGATAACTATTGAAGACTCAGCTGTTGTTTTATAATTTATTTGAAAGATTTTTTTGAAGATTGAAATTTGAATTGAGCTGTTACTCTAGCCAATGAAATTAACAGTCCCTTGGAGCTCACATCTGCGCCACTAAAATCCATCCTAGCACCATAACAAGAGCTCAGATTAAATAAGAGGAGAGCTGCAGTTAAGGAGTGCGGCTGGTGTTGGTAACTGATGCAAACTGGCTATTCGGTTGGTTGCTGTATCAGAGGAAGCAGGGTAGACGCTCGGAAGTAGGCAGTTAGAAGCTAGGCGTGTCTCCTCGCCACCAATTTAAACAGTCCTTGGTCAATCCTTTAGGGTAATAATCTGAAAGTCTAAGGCTTTCACACCTGCCTCATTTTTTCGGTTGAATCGTACTAGAGCTCGTTTGCCCCGTTGATGCGGTTCGTTTGCTCAGGTGTGAAAGCAGCAATCGTACTCGGGTGCGCACCAAAAGTGGACCAAACAAGCGTATGCTTTCAAACGAACTCTGGAGCGGTTCGTTTGTGGTGAGAACGTGATCCGACCTCAAACCGACCCAACTGCAAAAAATACTGATCATTTTTGGACTAAACCAGCTGCCGTAGTCATATTTTCGGAAGATGAGCATGTCAGAGTTAAGAACAATTAATGCACGCCTCCGCTTGAAGTCACGAGCGATGCGTGCTCGGCGTTTGCATCGGAACATTGTTTTCAAGCCGCATCCGCGCTTCATTATAGAAATGTATTGTTTGCATATTGTGGTTTATACAACCAATGTAATAGATTATGGCCAGGGACAAAATCAGCCCTCCGTGTTGTTTGCTGTCTTTTCCTCTTCTATTGGAATCTTCCCGCACCAAAATTCTGACCAATCGAAAAGCAATTTAGGAAATACGCCATGGCCACTGAGTGAAGTGGATGTTGCCATGTGACTGCATTTTGATTCGTTTCAACTGATTCGGACCAAAGCAATCAGTGTGGCGTGAAAAGGAACCAAAAAAACTGAAAAATGCTACAATGTATAATTGTTTGCCCTTGGTTCGGACCAAATGAACCGAACTAGAGGTCTGAAAGCACCCTAAGGATCAGACCCTTTAAACGGAGAGCTGGTCCATTATGGGGGCTTCCCGGGATCTGATTGAACACAGCATGTCAGAAAGGGAAATCATGGTTGCTCTATGGTAAACGTAATGTAAACGAACGTAGAGTTCAGTGGCAGCTTTAAAAAGCTCACTAGTCATTCGCGGGTGCGGTAAACATTTCTATGGTAAGCAGCAGGGCATAATTTGTGCCGCATCCTGCTGAACAGGATTCTGCCCGGCACCTGTTTGATTGGATACAGCACCTCCTTTTTCACTATCAAAATCTGTAAACGAATGTTGTGCAATTGTGGCAAGGCGAGCTAGGTTGTTTAATTAAACAGCATAAAGATGAGTTAAGATTCAACTACGCCAACTGGGGTAGAGAAGGCACACAGGCAAGTATCTGATCAAGAAAGACAGAGACGTGACTTTCCAATGTAAAAGAAACAAATAATTTATTGAAATTTTTATAATGGAATCCTCTGAAGGGACTGAAAAAGAATAAATTAAGACAACACTAATTTAGCAAATATAAATTTATTACAAAAGCAAAACAAAAATACCTAGTTATATACATAATTAAAATAGGCCTAACTCTAAAATACCAAAAAAAACAAAAGTTAGCTAGCTGGGGCCACCGGGGCATAAGCAGATCACTCATTTGAGATGCCCAGGGGTGCCACCGTTTACTCACCCCCGTGGACACAGCAAACAAGGTGCAAGCTAAACTCGTGAACCAGTGCACTAACTTACATGCATAAGTGAGGAGACCTCGCCCACGTGTTTAACTTAACCACCGAGGGCACCCAGCTAGTGACAGGTGTCTGACACCCGAGGCTCCAACACATGCGCAGTAGCTCATGAACCAATTGTATCGAACCACTGTTCCAAAGCCATGTGACCAGTGAAGTTTGAAGCGGTTGAGTGAAGTTCGAAGCAGTTGAGTGCTTCGAATCACCTGAATGGTTCGATTTGTCGTGTGAATCACTTGGCGGGATCGAGTCTGTTCAGGGATATTTAGTGGGTTCATTTTCAATTTTTCTTCGCAGAGTAGGTTGGTTTGTTGCTGTTAGTTGCTTTGAAAGTTAGTAGTGTTTTTTAGATTTTGTATTTTGTAGAGAATTACTTTAGATATAAAGATCATTATATAGGTAGATAGTAAGTTACAGCTAGAAGCTAATAGATGAATGAGTTACATACATATAGTAAGATAACCATAGATTGGTAGACAGACATAGTTCCATTTTATGCCTAAATAACTTTACATAGCGATATAGCTAGATGGGGGAGCTGAGTAGAGGCATGGGTGGCTCCTATGGTTTGTCTAGAAACTCAAGGGCTAAAAGTTATTTTCTGGAAATTAACGTGGGATCGATTCCCAAACCAGCTGTGTGTTATTTAGGTCATCATTTAAACATTTGAAATGAATTTACATTTGCCATTTTGCCTAGTGAACACCTTCTATTCAACATCTTTTAAGCGACGGGCTATTTAGAGTTATTTTTAAATGATAGAATATGATTTGTAGCCCAAAACGTGGTATAAAGCTATAGACTTCTACAAACAGACCTACCAAATAAAGAACATGGTCTTTGAGTTGAGATTTATTTTATATTTTATTATTTCAGCTTGAAACCATACAACCATGTAGTGTAGTGAAACGGAAATGTGTGCATGACGAATCAAATCCCAAACAATCCATGAACCAATGATACCACCCGATTGCATTTCATTTTATTGACCACTAGATGTCCTACACGAGCACTGTATCAATTGAAGCCTCGAGTAATTATCCACTTTTTGAATACTATGTTAAGGCTTCAACAAAGCTTTGAGCACCCATCACTACACCCAGCACCACTAAAGAAACATATAAGAGCCAAAATGAATCACAAGCAAACCCAGTTGGGAACAGAAACTAAATGATACCATAACCTAAGACAACAACTAACATATGTAACAAACATACAAAGTCGTAATCAAATAAAAATAAAAAACAACAAAAAACAGCAGCAGGTTAGGCACCTTGAAGGTTGACAGGAACCTAGGTTGCAATAAGATGCAGCACTGACCAGCTACCCTAGGCAAACAGGATTGCACCCAAACCACAGAGCAAGCAGCAGCAGCAGAGAGACTGGCATATTGAACACAGGTGGCTTAAATAGCTCCACTAACAGGAAGGGTGGGCCAATAGGCGGAGCTAAAAGGAACTCTTTAGGTGTCCTGGGAAATTAAACCACCTCACTACACAATATTTAATGTTATGTGTTCTGTCATTATTTTGTTTCCCATTGAAGTTCCTTGTCAGTGAAAAAAATAATCTGGTGTTTCTATAAAGCCTGTAAATAGGAAATAAACAAAGTAGCTCTGACCGAGCCACACAACACTATTTATTCATCCAACGTAGCCGTCCTATTAGTTGACTGTCCAGCAGCGAGGAATGCTGGCGGGGAGAGACGTTGGAATGGCCACCAGAACAGGAGCCGATGGGCAGCTAGATGAATGGCCTGAAAACCTCCTCGAGCAGAGTCAGCTAATAGGACAGCTACATTAGCTGCATGGCTAATTGAGCTATGGTGATGGTATCTGTCTGGTGTCAGGAAACTCCGTAAACCACAGAGAATTGAGGCAGAGCAGCCAGAAGACATCCGAGGGAAAACCAGAAAACATTTTCCCCATAAATTATGATCCAGTTTCATCAAAATTAATGAATAAAGCTGTAGTGTTTTTGTACAGTAATCAGTGAGGCCCTTTCCCCAGAAACACTCAATTTCGCCATCTATCGTTTCTCATTTCTGGTCTGATAATCGGTAAATTCATCAAAGTAAGGCCCCATATCACTACTTTAACCACAAAACTTGAATAAAGTTATAGAGTTGTTTTGCAGTAAGGCCTGCACAAATATATATTTTGGCTGATGGGTCCAGTAGTACGCGAGATTAGCTGCAGAGAGAAGCACACACACAACAAAACGCCCCTCTAGGCGTGTGCCTGGCAGACATAATAGTTTAACTAATCTACATTTTATTTTATTTAACATGTAAATGTAACATATAAACATTTTTTTTAACTGATCCCAATCAGCTCTGCTGAAAGACCATCATAGTGACAACGGTCACTTCCTACTGTGGTTTGTTTAGGAACAAATACCTGCCAAAATTCAGACAATGCCGTTCATAATGTTGATATGAAAAATTACTCATTAGACAAAAATTTGTATGTTTCATTTTTATATATACTGGCCAATAAATATGCTGCATTTTCCAGTGAGCTGTTCCCATGTCCCAGCTTCATGACGTGACTTGAATGCATCATAAGACGTGTCTCATTTCCCAGCTTCCTCTGCACTTCCTGCTTTCCGCCAAAGACGCGACTGACGGAACGAAAACAAAATGCGATAGTTTTAACTCCACTGCTGAGCTGTGGTCAGTGACAGCGCTGTCAACGCTCCTCGGCACATTTCGCCGGCCGTTTATTTCTATGTCATTTCTTTGCAGCAGCGGCGTGTGGTTGTAATCTAAAATTAACCATGCAGTTCACTCCCACCAACGGAGATTTCACGTTCGTCTCCTCGACAGAGGCTGAAGGTAGGCTAACGCCAGCAGAGCTGCACAGCTAGCAGGCCTTATAGGAGCTAACCACTTAACGTACCTGTTTACGTGCTTTATATTAACTGTTCCTTGGCATAAAACAACGCAGTCACCCTGGTAGAAATACATGAATTCTAAAAATAGTAACGTTAGGCTAAGTTATTTAACGTGTGGGCCGACGCTGTGCTAACCGAAATAGCTTCTGCATTGTTGTTATTAAACGTGCAAGCTGTTGTTTGGTTTAACGTTACCGACTAATGTCGGCGCTAACGTTAGCAAAGTTAACCGACATCATTGGAAAACGGGAGACGTTATTTTATCCTGCTTATTGTCCAAGTTAGGAGGCCATTAAAATGAGAACTTAAAGAGCTACTGTAGAAGTCATTTAGCTGTATGACGAAGCACAACAGTAAACTATCTCGCCCGAAATATAAGTTACACACTCACAATCTTTCCCCCGCCTCATGTGGTAACTGTTGTGGTGGATGTGGGGACGATTCACTGGAACTGATTCTTAAAGAAGTAAGGCAATGTACGGAGAATGAGTTATACATGATAATAAACCTTTATATGAAGTAATAAACAGATGTCATAACAACATGACTAGGTGCTGGAGAAATACACTGTGTTCTGTAATACAGGACTCCAGACTAACTTTTTACACTGGTGTGCCTAACTTTTTAATTTAGGTGGTCCAGCCAGGGCCCAACACTTAACTTTGAAAAATGGTTGCCAGGCTGGCAACCTTAGGCATCCGCTTTTGGTTTGCCGAAACTGAAAATATGGTTGCCTTTTTCAGTCACCTCATATTTTGAGTAATTAAGATGCTCTGTAGTTATAAGTCGGCATAATCATGATATTTTGTTTTATCTCTTACTTTACAGAATTGGAATCTTTAGTGTTATCTGGTAACGTGTCCACCCTCATTTCCTGGTGCGCAGTCTTCTTCTTTTCCTTTCGGCTGTTCCCTTTCAGGGGTCGCCACAGCGAATCATGTACCTCCATCTAACCCTGTCCTCTGCATCCTCTTCACTCACACCAATTAACTTCATGTCCTCTCTCACTACATCCATATATCTCCTCTTTGGTCTTCCTCTAGACCTCCTGCCTGGCAGCTCCAACCTCAGCATCCTTCTACCAATATATTCACAGTCTCTCCTCTGAACATGTCCAAACCACCTCAATCTGGCCTCTCTGGCTGTATCTCCGAAACATCTAACATGAGCTGTCCCTCTGATGTACTCGTTCCTGATTCTGTCCATCCTCGTCACTCCCAAAGAGAACCTCAACATCTTAAGCTCTGCTACCTTCAGCTCTGCCTCTTGTCTTTTCTTCAGTGCCACTGTCTCTAAGCTGTACATGATTGCTGGTCTCACCACCGTCTTGAACACCTTTCCTTTCATTCTTGCTGATACTCTTTTATCACACAACACACCTGACACTTTTCTCCAGCCGTTCCAACCTGCTTGCACTCGCCTCTTCACCTCTTTTCCACAGTCTCCATTGCTCTGAATCGTTGACCCTAAGTACTTAAAGTCCTGCACCTTCTTCACCTCTGCTCTTCTTCCTGGTGCGCAGTACATTTACATTTTAGTCATTTAGCAGATGCTTTTATCCATAGCGACTTACATATGAGGAAGACAGTGGAAGCAATTATAACAACACAAGGTCACAAAAAGCAGAAAGTGCATCAGAAACTAGTCTGTTAAAGGCCAGCACAGTATACAAAACTAAGGATAGGAAGGATTTTGCTTTTGTTGTTGTTTTTTTTTATGAAAAGATAGAAAGGAAGAAGAAGTTAGTGATTGTCAGTTAGGTGTTGACGGAAGAGATGCGCTTTCAGGTGCTTTTTAAAGGTGGCTACAGAATCTGCTGATCTTGTAGGAGCAGGCAGATCATTCCACCAACGTGGAACGGATACAGAGAAGGTGCGCGAGAGGGATTTTTTTCCCTTTTGGGATGGTACCACCAGATGTTGTTCGTTTGCAGATCGCAGGCAGTGTTTCCAACAGATCCAACGTCAATGTGTGGGGGCGGACCGCTGAACTGGAATAATTCGTTCAATATTAATTAGACCTATACAAACGTTGTACTAAAACACACATCACTAGATAGAACTAGGCCTGCACGATAAATCGTGATAATATCGCGATCTCGATTCACCCTGTTCACGATTTTAATTTTAAATGACTTCGAATTAAAAAAAATAATAATAATAATACAAATTTGGCCTTTATTTTGAAAGGACAGCCCTGAAAGTTCAGGGCTTCCCCCTCAGCCAATGACAAAGCACCTTTAGTCGCGTGTTTCACTCGTCATTACAGGTCACGAGTCACGGATCGAATCATTTTTCCGATCCTTTGGAACCTTTGGTGTCTACATACAGTTTTGTCCACCACCCTTCTTACGTCATGATTATATTTTACGGGGAAGCCGAAATGCTCCCATACGTGCGATTGAAATGATGTGGGAGGCTTTTCAAGCTCCGCCGCTAGCCACTGTTGACTTATTAACAAGCCCTGTTCACGTGAACACATGACTGTTGTGTGTAGTTTCAGTGAAACGCAGCATCGAGGTTAAAATAACGCTACTTAAAAAGCAACATCAGCAAAAAAACTCTTTCACTCGCCGATCGCTAAACAATTTAGATAAATCTGTAGTTAAAAAAAAAAAGTGCAATTAATCTGCAGGTCACGTGCGATACATACGGATCCAGGATCAACTGCGATCCGTTACACCACTGTTGGATATTGATGAAAACTTGTAGGCTTGTGGCGATGTGCAATTTTCTATGTGCTAAAACAAATATTTTTGGTACTGCCAGTTTGTTTTTTCATGGTTCATGTGTGTGATAAACATTACGCTTCATGAAAATAAAATCGTTACAGAGAATCGTGATATCAATTCTAAGCTAAAAAAGCGTGATTCATATATTTCCCTGAATCGTGCAGGCATAGATAGAACTATACACAATTCACACTATATACAACTCCCATAGCTGTAGTACACATTTCGCACCCTATACTACTTGTTGTTACAGCCTACATGCGACCAACCTTTCGTGAACTTTCACCAGCCGTCTTTTCTGCACCAAATTGGCTAGGCCACTCTTCCAGGGATGATCTCGTTTTCTTTACACGTGAGACAGACGCGGTGTGCACGGAGGGGAGGGGTGTGAGTGAGTGAGTGAGTGAGTGAGAGAGAGAGAGAGAGAGAGACGCGCGCAAGTGAGTGAAATGCAGCTGAACGAATATGCTGCGTGATTTAAATAGCGTTAAAAAAAATACACCAAACACAATGTGTGGCGGCCAGTGTTGAATCTGTGGCGCACCGCCACAAATTAGTCTATGTGGGAGAAACACTGGCAGGGATCTGGCAGGAACATAAGTTTGTATTAGTGAGCAAAGATATGATGGTGCAGAACCAGTGGTGGTCTTGTAGGCCAAGAGCATCGCTTTGAACTTAATGCGGGTGACAACCGGGAGCCAGTGTAACCTGCCATTGGCAACCTGGCAATTGTTACTGTTGAGCCCTGCCAGAACATAATTTAGGTGCAGCCAATAATACATTTACAATAATACCCATTTACATTGGTAAACACGTGTAAATGATGTTAAACAGAAATAAAGGTGCCGATAAATGTTTATTTTATGGACTTAACACTGCGCTTTTTAAACACTTCAATTCGGAACGTTGATGCTCCGACAGCAAAAGCACTGTTCCCAGTAGTGATACGAGGATCGCAGTGATACCTGCGGGTAATCTGCAGACTGGGTGGTCCGGGTCAGAGACGCTGTGGGCATTTACACAGCGTAACTTCATTGGTTACTTAAATCTCCCGACACGCTTACAGGATCGCTCAGGGTCTCTCTAACCATTAAAGTAAAATCGTGAAAGAAAACACTCAGACATCAATACAACACACACTAAAGAAATCACCTGCTCGTCAAAATTTCAACGGCAATATAGCCGACAGGAGGAGGAGTGCAGTTTCTCTAAATCGGAGCAAATAATTTGTTCAGGTGGGTGGTGGTGTGGATGATTTAGTATATGTAGCCTACATGCGGATTAGGATCACGTCAGAGCCGACCTGCACATCACCACTGCACACCCAGTTGGTGTTTGTTAAAAAATCTTTTTATACTTTTTTTTAAATCATACCTGCTCAATTTCAGGCCACCAGTGCGACCAATGAAAATGTTTAGTCGCCCTTTATAGGTTTGTGGTCGCATTGCAAACAAAATGGTCACACCCCAGAGCCCTGTAATAGTTATGTATTTTCTTTAACATAGAGTAATAAATTAAGGTAGGTTAAAAATAAGTACATTATGTGCACTATGCATATACAGATGGTTATCTTAAAGGTTTGAAATGCAAAGGAAAAAGAGACAGGATTGGAAAGATGAATGTTTAGTTACATTTTCTTAATCAATTTTTCAATCAAGGCGATTACTCATTTAGTCTATGAAACATCAGAAAACAATGGCCAGCTTCATTTCCCAGTCCAAGATGATGTCTTTGAATTGCCTTTTTTTTGTTTGTGTGTTAGCTACAATCCAAACCTTGAAGATATTCAAATTACAGGAAAGGCAGCAAATACTCACATTGGAAAAGCTGGAACTATCAAATGCTTTGTATTTTTGGCTTGAAAATTGACTAACAATTCTCTAAATAGTGATGATAAATGTTCTGTTGATTGACTAATTGTTTCAGCCCTTTAGTTTAGATACGTGTTGTTCTACTCAAATGTTCAATAATGTTTACAAGGTACTGAGTGAGGTAGTTATTTCCTCCAAAAAAGGAATACAAAAGGGGGAATCCCAGTGAACCGATATTGTGCCGTCATAAAGTTGGGGATGTAATAAATTTGGCACCTAACCAAAAACAGGGAAATGAGCTCCATTAGGCTACATCATGAGCAAGATACAGTATGGTAGCCCATCTTGTTTTTGATGCTGTGCGTCAGTACAACTGTTAAACATTCATATAGTGTTTGTGGTATTTTGTCGTACAACGTTACTGTGTGTATTCTCTGTGCCACACCAGTCTATGATGAAACACTTAACTCTTCAAACAAATATGTTCCCCACAGAGCTCAGCGGCACCATCACTGCCCCAGACATTAAACTTAACATGGGCACCGAGAGCGGTAAAGACCCGTATGCCACCACCTTCCTGAGGCAGCGAGGCTACGGCTGGCTGCTGGAGGTGGAGGAGGATGACAGCGAAGAGAGCAAACCTCTTCTGTGAGTACATACCGAGTCTTTTTTAACTCATGCCTATATATTATCTGGTCTTTTTTTATCTTTTTTTTTTTTGATAAAAGCGCTACTTTTGTCTGATGTCATCTGTTCCCAACCAGTTGGTGGTGTTTGGTGGAGCTGCCCGAATCCACTTATGACAGCTCGCTCAATCCTTTTAGTGGCTGCCACAAAATGTCAAGGAACAGGAACAGCCTTGGTACATTCGAAGCTAGCACTCTCAAATTGATCGTGCGTCTCTAAGGTACAATCATTGTGCGCTGGTCAACTGAGGACATGCCTACCAGCTTTAATCACGAGCAGACAAAGTGTTGTGCAGTGATGTTGAAAGGTTTTCAATGTAGTGAGTCCCCGGGACCCGCAGTTTGTCATTTGAGTGGCTCGCCAACAAAATGTGTGTATTTTTTGACAAATTGTACTCTTAAACTTACGTTTGAAGTTGTGTGGTTATATTCATGTTAGCTGTGTAACAGTACACAAAATTCACGGTTCAGTATGTACCTTGGTTTTAGGGCTTTAAATAAACTGTCCTTTATTTAGAAAAAACATTCAACAGAGGCTCACTGGCCATCATTCTTACTGTAACAAATAAGGCACTCAAATACTGGCATATGTTTAATGAGAATAAAGAAATAATATATAATAAATAAGGCATGCTCCATCGTAAGACTCTTGTGCTTGAATATTCCTGAGCTGCCCTACGGACTGATCTAACGTGCACACGTGAAGGCACATTGTAGCAGAGCTCAAGCCTTTTGACCATATGCTGAAATCCTGGATTCTCTAGACGTAGAGTCACAGGTCTGCAGCGATAAACACTTAACCCGTTACACTATTTGACACATTCGGCTGATGCCGTAGTAAATGACACGTTGGAAGTGTTTCCGCAAACAAACCCGACTTCAGTTGAACAATGTCGGCATACAGCTCGGCCCTAATCGGTGTCCGTGTTCACTGTAATTAGCCGGGAAACCGTAATGCTCCCATGTAGTTAAGCAGCGATAGTGCTTGAGCTTGACTAACCGGGCTAAGTTGATTAGCATGCTACAGCTGGTGCACTGCCAAAACATTCCGGGTAAAACTCATGTTCTTGAAGGTTTCTTTTGTCTTTTGCTATTATTTCATCATGGATGTTGTGCTCAAAATGGTGCATTATCAGGTAAACAAAATAGTGTTTATCAACAGTGAGTTTACTGCGTCCTTTTGGATTTTAATGCATCAGATGCGTACCTAGCAACATCACTTGTTGTGATATCAATTATTTTGATAGTCACAAGATTTTAAACAGAACCGACTGCTAAAACAGAGACTCTAACAGGAATATCAAAGTACAAAGAGGCAAGTGTCATTTTCCATGATTTCTAGTTTTTTTGCCACGCCCCAATCAGCAGCACAGAGGCCAAAAAGCAGCTGATGGTGTGCCACTCTAATTTTAGTGGCAGATTCAGCTAAACGGCGGAGATCTGCCTTCAATAAAAAAAGATCAACATCTAGTCCTACTTGTTGCTATTTTATATTTGTCTTTTGTAAACCGATTTAATGTATCGTCTTCTCTAGCCAGTCTCCGTGTAAAGCTTCTGTCATGATAATGTTGTCTTGTCTGTGTGAGCAGGGAGGAGCTGGACATTGACCTGAAGGACATCTATTACAAGATTCGATGTGTGCTCATGCCAATGCCATCGCTGGGTTATAACCGGCAGGTGGTCAGAGACAACCCGGACTTCTGGGGCCCTCTAGCCGTGGTGCTGCTCTTCTCCATGATCTCGATCTATGGACAGTTCAGGGTGAGCAGTACACAATGAACACCACTGTTCAGGGCTTCACATAATTTTTTCATTTGGGTGCACCTAATAATACATTTTATGCGTTACCTCCTTTTGGGGGGGATAATATGTATATACAAAGTACATGGTAGATTAATTTATCATTTTACAACAATAATGACATTTGAGTTGTATTTCCCTTCATGCTACTCACAAAAACCAATGTTATATAGGCCAATATTTGAAAGAATACATTAATACATGACCCTGTTGCTAATAAGTAGTTTCTCATTTCCCCATTTTAATTCTCCATCTCATTTTAGTGTTTGCTTTTCCCTCCACACGCACACACACCTACACCTCTGGACTCCTGCACACACACCGGCTCGCCCCGCCTCTTTCTGCTTCCGCTCCGTTGACGTTCTTCGTCAGCACTTTGTTTTATAAAGTCGCCCAGAAAACCCAACTCGCGTTTTGGATTTATTCATCAGGATTCCGTTTCCACAGCAGCAGGCGAGCTGCGTGTGGAGGAGGAAACGGTTGAAAACCTACGTGGTACTGAATGACATCGGCACCAACAGGCACACTTACAAGCTTTTACAAAACAACGGCATAGGTAGAGCTGCAGTAAACGTAAGATTCTCTGTGTCTGTGTGTGTGTCTTTGCGGAGCATGTGCGATTATCAGTAGCCCGCATGGAAGGGGTAAAGCGAGGGGAGGTTGTCCACTTGTTTAAATTTTTATCAGACCAGCTAAATTTCAGGCACCTTTGTGCAACTAAACATTTACATTGTTTAGTCATTGACTTGCCACCAACGATTTAATGTGGCAAAATGGTCGCATCTGTTTAGTCTGCATTCATGAATTCAGCCGTGTTTCCCCACACTGTTTCAAGATTGTCTTTTGGCCCTGTTCCACTGCAGGAACTTAACTGCCTGTAACCTGGGGCTTCTCATGACCTGAACTTTTAAGAACCCTGTGTGGCTTTGGTACTGGGGTCTTTCTCACATTTCCACTGTGTTTTACCAGCTGATACGTTTTGGATGTATACATCATTAAAAAAAAAAAAGCCTACAGAGAGATAAATTATTAAAGGCCATTTGCGTGTGCAGTTTGGTAGGCAATTGAAGAAAATGGTTGTGGGACAGTGGAAGAATTGACGATATTGTTTTTTTCTTTCATGTTGTTTCATGCTGAATCCAGGGCACTGCTAGGGCTGGCACAAGTCAGTTGTATGACAGACTTGTTTGACCTGTGTGGTATATTTCCATTCCTGCCCGCCGCTGGGAAATCCTTCGTTTTTTAAGTGCTGCTCACAAATACCACTGACGGCCTGGACATAGGGGTTTGTCAATGTGTAAACGCTTTTTAAAAAGTGTAAGTTGTACTGGTCAGTAAAGATGCAATAGTACAATGGTGGTAACCATTGTTGTGTTTGCTGTAGTCGTCCTTGTTGTGATGCAACAGAACATCTGCTTGACCACTTACAACCAACCGTTGTGTCGCGAACCCCTGCAGGTTCCCGGGAACTTGCATTTCCAATAATATCACCTCCTGAACAGTGTCCCAAATTTACTTCCAGGAAGTTGTCCCCAAAGCGTTTGGAGAACAGTGGAAACAAAGGCAAAATCTGTGATAATGGATACATATTCTGTATCTTTGCATCACTCACAGTCGTGGATCAAATTGGGGAAACCAATGAATTTCAAATCCGAATTCATTCAGAGACAAATTTGTGGAGCTGTTTAAGTATATATGATTAGATATGTGGATGGCGTGTTATGGATGTCACAAAATTGTCGTGGTAACTTCTCACAGTTTTCAGTTTGACACTAAAGTTTTATTCTGCAGGTTGTGTCTTGGATCATCACCATCTGGATATTTGGATCACTAACAATCTTCCTGCTGGCTCGTGTTCTCGGTGGTGAGGTAAGTGCAGCAGGCACCTAGTCATCTTCTGCAGCCAGTCAAAATACAGGCATACATGACTCAAATTTTTTCTTGTAAAACATCAGACACGTTTGCTTATGGACTCCTGTTGTTCTTTTGAGCAGGTTTCCTTCGGCCAGGTTCTTGGCGTGATTGGATATTCCCTTCTTCCTCTCATCGTCATATCCCCTCTGCTCTTAGTGATCGGAGGGTTTGAGGTGGTTTCTACGCTAATTAAAGTGAGTCTAAGACAACACATCAACAAGCAGTCTTTTTATTTTTCATGTTGTGTAAGAATCTGATTCATTTGAACAATAGGGGGAACAAACGCAAATGACGTCGGGCGCTTTTCTCTTCTGATTCAAATGTTTTTTTTAACTCGAGGCGTTCAGAGCGCCCCTGCAGAAACGCTTACTGCCTAACAACTGTCTGATCGAGGCCCAATTATGTCACTTGAGAAGGGGGCAAATCCAAAGTTCACAGTAAACAACAGCCGCTGAATTGAAATGACCTTGTGGCAGTTTTTATTTTAGTTGTAGTGGTTTTGAAATTAATTTACAAGTGTCATATTGACCCCATGTCTTTTAATTGGCCAAACAGCAGTTGTAATAGCTATAAAGCCACATTAGCAATGTCATAATTCTAGGGGGGGTTTTACCCCATATCCTCATGCTAAAATTGACTGTAAATCCACATTTTAAAGCTGATATTTTTGGGGTGGCATGGCCCCGGACCCCCCTAGGGGATTTGCATCTTTGTCACCTTTTTCACGCCTGATGAGTTTGCATCCCTGCACCTAAAAAAGCCTGTCTTTGGGATGAGACGATGACTACTGTTGGTAAAATACTTTTAAATAACCAAGAGCAAGATGATCTCTCACAAATGAGCTTTTTCTGAAAGCAATCCCCTCGTTCATGCCACTTGACATGATCGGAGTTACGTGATGCTTCTCAGTCAGAAATATTGATGAATATACGTAATGACACTTTGTCTGCTCTGATCTTTCAGCTGTTCGGAGTGTTCTGGGCTGCTTACAGTGCTGCTTCACTGCTCGTCGGAGACGAATTTAAAACGAAGAAGCCCCTTCTCATATATCCCATTCTCCTTTTGTATATCTACTTCCTATCACTATATACTGGTGTGTGACCGGTTGAATCGAAAAAGTTGGACCTTTTCATGGACCGTAATCCTGGCGCATGGGGGGCCAGGGGAGTATGGAACCTGGATTTTTTTAAAAAGGTGTTTATTTCTTTTTTAACTCTGTTAAATTCTAGAAGGTGGGGATGTTGGGAATATGTATTAGTGTATATAGTTTTGTCTCATGTCTTTGGTCAATAAAACGCATATGCTTTTACAGCTTAAACTTCAGTATGCAGACTTCTCGTTCACCAGTGCAATACAGTCCCCACAGTCCTGCATTTACTGGTAATTCATGAGGCAGGAAATAGTCACAGGGTTGTACATTAACTTAATGATTAATTTTTTCTCGTTATCCCACTGAAGAATATGGTGCCAAATATTTGGGTGTTTTTGTTCATGCTGAAGGAACAATTTTGAAAAAAAGAGACAGGACCACACAGAAAGGAAGATATTGTTGAGCATAATGTTCGTCATTGTTATGCACTGTAATGTACTATGGGAAGTGTCCATTTATGCTTTTCATTTTTCACAGACTTGTTTTCTTAATTTATGGATTTCAGAATCAGGTTGAGTGATATAAGCCATTGTCTACTAAATGTGGTGCCTTGTTTTCCCACCCCGAGTCCTGTTTGTCAACCATTTAATACAGGAATATAATCATTTGATCAATAATTACAGTAAATCAATAGTTATTTGTCACTTAAACATGTGGTATTTCCTGTTTGATTACTGCATTATTTACAGTAAACAGCTGGTCACGCTAATATATTAAAAAGTGCTGTATATTGCAACACCCTAAAGATGGTCTCAAAGGGTTGGATTCACACACAAATTGTAATTCAAAACACTAATTTTCTAATTATGTGCTCAAAGCTCCAAAAACTATATTTGACTCAACAGCAACATGTCTTTCCAGAAATCATGACCCGGTTACTCAAGGTAATCCAAAGACCTTGATGTGAGCAGTTTCATGTAGGAACTATTTTCTTTTCTACCAAACCACAGGAGCACGAACTTCTCTCATCCGCGAGTAGGTGCACGCTTCCTTCTGTGTGGTGATACAGTTGGTGGGTGTAAGCCGGTAGAAAGATAATAGTTCTTACATAAAACTGACTGTATCGAAGCATATGCGGGCCTATATCCCAATGATAGTGTGAACTTGAAACGAAAATGCAATTCCACAATAGCGTTATAATTTTCTACATATGTGTGTGTTATTTGAATATAAATGAAAATGCAATAATCCAATTTTAAATTTACAAACTGCTATACATTGGACAATATTTGAACGCAATGAGCAAAACACCCCCAATCTAAACATTTCCACGTCACCAGGCTCTTTTGGAGTTAACTTTAATGAATATGCAATCGGTCAGTGGTCTCATCGAGGCAGGCCTTCAGTCAGGTCACCTGCTTGAGCAGCTGCTGCTTTGCTCATGTGTGTAGTCTGGCAGAAAGGCCTCGCTGATTACTGGATTACTGTACAGAAACACAAATTTATAACTGTTCACGTATTGTGGGGAAACTTGTGATATGGTGCTATGAATTTGATAAATTTACTGTTTATCAGACCTCAAATAAGACAAAAATTAGATTCGAAAGATGATGGACGCCGCAGCCTTTCTGGGGGCGAGCCTCGCAGATTACTGTACAAGCACACAACTTTATAATTTTATTCACTGATTTTGGTTAAAATGGATGATGATGGTGCTCTATTGTCTATGAAGGTATTTTTGGAGCAAAACAACTGAGCCCCTGTGACAGTGGCTTCTGTAGTTGTAGAAAATAGTCACACAGAAAAATGCTCTAGGAGTTGCAAACCTTTTTTTTTTTTTTTTTTTTCTCCCACAAACACAACCCACCAGTTAACACCTTCTCAGATTCTTGATTGCAGGTGCACCGATCCTCTGCCGCGGATCACAAATGAAAGAACTCGTATGCGCGCACACTCACACAACCGTATCAGAAAATTTGAAGTTATGGACAAAATTTGCATGAATCAATATGCGAATTCACGCAATGAGAGTTGCACACCTGTAGAATATTTTCTCAAAACAAAATGTTTGTTTTTTTCTTGGATATTTTTCTGGCACAAACACAAGTCAATAACTACAACTAACAGGGATGATATCACTGAGCTAACAGATGATGACTTAGCAGTCGATTCGATTGTATTTTTTTTATTATGTTCTTTATTATAGTTTCCTTGGTTATATAGCTTTTCACTGTGTTCGAAGGGGTCAGCGCTTCACTACACCATACATGTCCCCTAGCTGGTTCACCCTTCAGGCTACGGTTATGATGTTTCAAGTCCAGAACCTCTTGCAAAATGTTGGTATCCATTTCTCTACCACCTATCTGTCCCTGCCCACCTCCATCCATCTACTCCTACTCCTACTCCTTCCTACTCCCACCTCTGTCTACCTAATTACACTCACCTCTTCACACACTTTCCAACCTACTCCAAAATCCACACAGTTGTAACATTTTGAGCACATTTACATATTATATTATTTGGCCCACTGCCGATTTTTCAGGTTTTCCCGCTTACAAAGAATGAAGAGATCTGTAATTGTCAACGTAGAAAAAATAAAGAAAATCATTGATATCCATTGATCATTTACAGCTCTTTGGGCATGCCAATAGTGGAGAGGTAGATTGATTGAGTGTGTGGACAAGTGTCTTTTATTCAGGTAACGAGTTCAAATAGGTGCAATTAATACGGGTATGAGCGGAGGATAGGAGGGCTTTTCAAAGACAAACTAACAGGTCTGTGAGAGCCAGAATTCTTGCTGCTTGGTAGCTGATCAAATACTTATTCCATGTGATTTTCTGGATTTTCTTTTTCAATTCTGTCTCTCCCAGTTGAGGTGTACCTATTACAGATCTCACCATTCTTTGGAAGTGGGAAAACTTGAAAAATCGGCCGTGTATCAAATACTTATTTGCCCTACTGTATATGTACATATAGTACTGTACATGTGTATTTGCATGTTCAAATTTACATTGCTGTTTTCTGAGTTTACAGTGGGTGGGATGTTCAGAACTAGAGTGGGTGACATCATCGCCAGACTGACATTGAATGTATTGGGCTTGCATTTAGGTTTTTGAACCGCCTTGACAGACGACGACAGGAAGTACAAGCACTTGGGTGTGTTTTTGGACTATAAACTGGACCGGGGCCAGAACGTGTTATTACACTGTCTACAAGAAGGGCCAGCGCCGTCTCTACTTTCTGAGGCGGCTGAGGTCCTTTGACGTCCGTGGGACTACGCCCGGGATGGTCTGCGAGTCTACAGTGGCCGGCGCCATCACGCGC
>CM022471.1:26282305-26292314 GCA_011952105.1 Coreoperca whiteheadi
TTTTATTCTGTCTCTCCCAGTTGAGGTGTACCTATAACAGATGTCGCCATGCTTTGGAAGTGGGAAAACTTGAAAAATCGGCCGTGCATCAAATACTTATTTGCCCCACCGTATTTGTACATATTGTACTGTACATGTGTATTGACATGTTCAAATTTCCATTGCTGTTTTCTGAGTTTACAGTGGGTGGGATGTTCGGAGCTAGAGTGGGTGACATCCTCGCCAGAGTGACATTGAATGTATCGGGCTTGCATTTAGGTTTTTGAACCGCCTTGACAGACCACGACAGGAAGTACAAGCACTTGGGTGTGTTTTTGGACCATAGACTGGACCGGGGGCCAGAACGTGTTATTACGCAGTCTACAAGAAGGGCCAGCGCCGTCTCTACTTTCTGAGGCGGCTGAGGTCCTTTGACGTCCGCGGGACTACGCTCGGGATGGTCTGCGAGTCTACGGTGGCCGGCGCCATCGCGCGCGCGGGCGCTGTTGTCTGCTGGGGCAGCAGACAACAGCGGACAACAGCGCCTCCGGCAAGCCTCCGGTTGTAACAAATTTTCCACTTTGTAAAGTGTTCTCGCGATCGTGTGAGTGCTGTAAGCAGACTGTGATGGATATTGATAGCTCGGATTGAAGGTGTAATGTAAATGGGGGGTTTGATTGATCATTGCTCCTCTCTTGTTATTGTATTTTTCTTTATTGTATTGCATTTGACTAGGTCTATTGCAGCGTATTTGTAATTAGCTTAATTGTTGTTACATGTGTGTAAGGAAAAATAGTAAAAGCTAACTCCCGCTTGAGGAGTCAGCCTGCTGAGCGCACAGTGCCCGAGGTCGGAGTCAAAGCCGCAACCGCTGCAGGAACGACTGCTATCCGAAGCCAACGCCCTACCGACTGAGCTAACTGTGCCTCGAGGACCCGGCGCACACATCGGGCTATTAGAAGTGTTCGTCCAAAGCCGCAGACCGGGAGGGTGACATGCCCGTCTTTCACATCGCAGGGAGCCTCGCATTTTCCTACTTTTGCCACACACATTACACATCCACATGTTCACATAGCCTTCTGCTCAGAGGGACCTAGTGTCGCCGATACAAGCTATACTTTAGGCTTTTGGGACTCTTCTTTCATGTCATCTTTTACAAATCACCATTCGGCTCGCTCCTTCTTCCGGTTAGCAACGGGGCCTTGTAAACGGATATCTACTAAATATAGCTTTGAATCTTTTCCCGAAACAGTCAGGGTAAAGACTCACTGCTTCACGAGGCTTCATTTCCACATCCCCACTAAATGTATGTCCCATAGATTCAATGTCAACAGCAAGTTCAACTTTCGCAAGGAAACGATGCGTTGAAAAGAGTGCGTGTATTGGGAATGTGGTCCCGTATCAAGTACGGCAATGGACAAGAGACCCGGAGGACTTGCCTGCCCTGACATCCCGGATGCATCTTCGTATCTTGTCTGTGGTGTCAGTGCATACACTGCCAAGCAATTCTAAATCTTTGGAGGCACACATTCACTTTACCAATTGCTGGGTGCATGATTCGGAGATTTTTAAGCCAACGAAATTGAGGGAATTACTCTTCATCTCGGCATGTGCTAATCACAAGTATTGTAATTAGCCATTGTAATAAATCCACGTCTTAAAATGCCGTTGCTTTTGTGAAAACTGCCGAGGTAGGCCGCAGCCCCCCTCTCTCTGAGTTGGTTAATGAGAAGAGATTCACCAGAGACCTTTAAAAATCCAAACCAGTTTATTTCACAGCATAGTACGTACAGATTAATCCGGAGGCACAACGCAACCAACTCAGGCTTCTGTTCCCCGTGATGTCTGAAGCGAAGACACCAAAACCCTTGGTTATATTCTACCCGCCCCCCCCCCCCCGTCACACAACATTCAGTACTTTTTGCAGCTTGTTTTCTCAGCCTGCCTGTGTTCACTTTGGCCTTAACCTTCAGTTTGTCACATTCTATGATGCAGTCACAGCTACTGTTATGAGATGTGGCAAGAGTCAGACACGTACAGAGACACATATCTTAAATACAGGGTTGTAAGCCATCAATCACAATCACACAGCTCAATTTTCTATATCCACAATTCCCCCTTTTGATCTCTCTAAAAAGAGATCTCTCTTCCTTTCCATTTCAAATTCCTCTTCCTCTTGGTCAGACCCAGAGGAGCCTAACAGCGGCATCATGTGTTGCGGAGGCCCTTCTTGTTTCTCTGTTGTGGACGCGATAACGCGCGCGCACACAGAGCTCTAGCACAGGGAATGCAACAACATCCACACGTTACTATTATTGCAGTGACAGTAGCCAGAGAAAGTAAAATAGACATAATCAATGATTTCCATTTCCCAAACGTAGAGGTCATCCATTCCTCGAGGGGCTCGTCCACCCCTGAGTGTTCGTGCATGGTTTTGGAGAGGGTCCGAAGCCCTTCTAATGCTTTGGTCACGGAGCCATCCGGAGCGGTATTATTAGGAATGAAAGTACAACGCGTATCACCCAACACGGCACAGACTCCTCCTTTTTCGGCCAACAGCACGTCTAGAGCCAGCCTGTTTTGCACCATTATAAGGGAGGTTGGGCCTAATTGGTCTGCTAATCCTCCCACCGCATCGCGGCTTAAATTGGACAAACTAAGGACGTTATAATGAACATAATTGATTCGGTCTACGTTCTTACTAGGGGTGATGGGAAACAAGGCTGAGAGAAGGGGGATCTTCTCGAAGCCGGCTGCTGTGAGTCACATTACACCAGTCCGTGGGGATATTACCATAGTTAACTGTTGGATTGCTATGTGTAAAGTTGAAGCAGCTGTAACCTCCTTTACCTTTGTAAGGCGTGAATGCTCCTGTTGTGGTGATGTTCTTAATAGGGGGGGAAATACTTGCCTGTGTGGTGCAGTTGGAAGGTGTACTTTGGTGTGTAAGCCCTAACAAACAGTTATAGCCCCACTGATATTTCGGGTGTAGTGGAGCCGGTTCTGTGTATAATTGTGGTCTGGCGGCCGCACGTGCAACACAGTTTCCTACTTTCTGTTCCCTGGCTGTTTGAACCGTCCAATCTAACCAAAGATTGCTTTCCCTGTATCCGGTTGCCATAGCTACAATGTCTACGGGGGTGAGCCTGTTACAATCGCCTGTGTTTTAGGTTTAGGCTGTTGCGGTTGTGAAGGTGGCGACGCCTGACTTAGCCGGTTTGTCGGATTTTTGGGTGGGGCATCTACAATATCGATGTAAATGGCAGCTCCGCTGTCCCTTCCGCTCAAATCCACCTTGAATGTCGTGAAGGTGTTTTCCGTATACTTGAGCACTGGCCCTGGCCACCGGCTTTGGTATGTTTTGGGGGAGGCGACCTCCCTCTTTTCTCTGAGAATGGATGAGCCCTCCTGAAATTTACCACACAAATACAAGATTAAAAAGACCCAATTATCACGCTTATACACGCTAAAAATGCTCGCCACTTTGGACTTCCCCATACCCCCATCTTAAGACTAGACTTTTCTCTTTTCTACCGAAACATCGACCTCTGTCTCAGGAGATTAAAAACCCTCTATTTTGTCTTACAGTCTTTCCGTCCTTGATGAGATGTCGTCCTCAACTTCTGGCTGGGGATGTGTTCGTCCAGCTCGTTCTTCTATGACCTGGATGGGAGGTCCTAGACCTTCACCCTTTTGCAGCTAAAAGTGTATTCTTGTCGCGCAGGTTTAGATAGAGGGGTTGACTTCCCTGCAACCTTTCACCACTGACCAGAGGATTATTCTGCCTCTTTTGCTGGGGTCTGGGTGTTCTGATTCAGCTGAATCAGCGCTTTCTGCTTGCAGTCGCTGGAGATCAGCTCCCGTTTCCTTGAGGCTGCGACCTGGCTCCTCGGCCGCTCTACACTGGCTCCGGCGGAACTAGGTGGAGCCAGCCCGTGTCATCACCAGCGACCAATATTACAACCTGCTGGTAGAAAAAGAAGCGGAGGAGAATAAGAAGGAAGAAAATAAGAGAAAGCGTAAAGAAGAGATGGCAAAGAAGAAGGAAGAGAAAAGACAAGCCCAGGAGGTCAAAAGGCAAAAACACCAACCACCTCCTCCAGTTGATGATGGTGGAGAACACTGCGCTCTCTGCCGTAGAGTGGTACCACCTGGCTCTGGAGATGAGGCCATTGATGAGTGGCTCCAATGCCACCTGTGCCATTTATGGTTCCACGTACAGTGTGCAGGGGTGGAGGAAGTGCCAGACACTGACTGGCACTGCCATAAATCTTGTCTGTCCACATAAAAACACGTTACACACACACACACAATGTAAATGCTTTCTAGTGTTGGGATTCAGGTAGGGTAGGTTTGGTTATAAGGCACTTAATGTTATTAAGTTATTAATATAGATCAATAATTACGGGGCACCACCTGGAATCCAGGAATGAATAACCAAACGTGAAAACAGTCTCAAAAGTAGCGGTCCACCTAAAATGCTGATCATTGAATATTACCGTACATTAATAATGGACAGTGAAGGGTGAATCCGAGCACTAGCTATCGCCACCAGATATTATCACAACAAATACGCACAATAACCACAGGCAACTGCTCTTTAAAATATAGAATAATGTTTATTTAACCTTATCATTGATTAGCAATCAATAACTTCAGCAAACACTCACTATGGTCTAAACTAAACAAACAAGCATATACAATCAGCAAGCCGATCAGAGTGAGTGTGTGTGTGTGTGTGTGTGGAGGGGGGGGGCAATAGAGATGGGGAGGAGGGGTTTGCTAGGCGACCCCAAGAAACAGAATGGTGGCAGTCCCCGAAAACTCAAAGGGGAGGTCCAAACCAAATAGCGATCAGCCGGGTCTGCTTGCTGTTATAACGGTTAGCTTAGCTGCGCTATGCTACCGCGTTATTTGAGCACCGTTTGGAGCGTGTAAATGTGGATGTAAAGATATGAGTTAGTGGAGGAGAAAAGAGGGAGAGAACTCACACAAAGAAACAGGAGATCCTGGCGCTGTGTCTGAGGGCGGTGTTGTTCTCAGCAGCAGCTGCTGCGATCTTTCACGTACAGCAGCTGCGTTTACTGAGCTGGCTACAAACACGCTGTCAGCGCCACAGAGCTAGGCTAGCAGTTAACGATACCGGCGTGGTCAGCCCAAACACGGGAACTTTTAAAGCAAAGAGAAAAACACACAGAGAAGCAAGAGATTCTCAGAGCTGTGGGAGACGTAATAACTCACTTCATCCACAGTTATCCACTAGCTCTCTTGGCTCTCCGGCGGCTGTGGCGGGGCTCTTCCTCGACTTAATAAATTAGTAGAAATTTGTCTTGGTGGCGTATTAACCCTGCAATCCATGCTGTTGTTTACATCCGAGTATCTCCAATATGGCCGCGCATCCGGGTAACTGACCAAACCGTGATGTAGTGCAAACCCTCTATAGGGCCTTTCTAGTCGTCCGACTACTCAAAGCACTTTCACACTACATATCACATTTACCCAGACACACACATTCATACACTGATGGCAGCAGCTGACTGCCCAGCAGTACAAATTAAACTAATCATTCACACACACTCACACTGCTTTTAGTGTTTTTGTACCCATTACTAACCTGTAAAACAGGAGAAATAATGAAGCAGAGACAACGTGCTTCCGTTCCTTCCTCTGGTCGGTCTTGCCAGAATGACAAAGTTACGTCAGCAACGTCATCGCGCAGTCCCGCTACAGCAAGCCCTCTGCTGCCCCCTACTGTCTGCAGTGGGTTACTTTCCAGGACAGAAGCCTTAGGAGGCTTCCTTGCATTGCTGTTTCACGAAAATTAATTAAACAGTGCTGTTTGATATCGTGTCATTTATATTTAATACATAACTATAGCATAATCAAAAATGTGACCACATATCTATGTGGGGGGTCAGACGCTCCCTGACAAAATGAAAATCGTCCCAGACATTTACGAACCCCTAAACATTTAACCTTTTATAGTCCACGAACACCTTCAACAGCCAAAGACAAGTTCAATGTAAATGTGTGTGTGTACGGAAAATACTTCAGAAATACTTCAGGTCAGTCTCAACGTGGGACGTAAACAGACATGTTTGCATGTGTGTGTCCATGCCAGTCAGTTCACAAATAGTGGTGCAGCGTATTGCCTGGTACTATGAGCTTGGTATGGTGTGTTTGGTATGGTAGTGTCTTGAAATGTGTGTGGTAGGTCATAGGATATGTTTGCATTTCCCAGATTGGCATTGATGGCGGTCCATAGTGTCTGACCAACTATTTGGCAACCGACCCAATAGCCCTTGTGCGTCAGCTAGCACTATCAGTCGGGCTCGTTAACGGCAGCTCTCCTCTAAATGATCTGGGCTCTTGTTATGGTGCTAGGATGGGTTTTAGTGGCTCTGGTGAGCCCCAAGGGACTGTTAATTTGATTGGCTAGAGTAACCTGTAAGAAGTTATGCACACAACAACCTAACTTTTTACTTTTGAATGAACTCATAATCAATGTCACACAAATACTTTAACTATAATTTGGTTATTTATTGCAACAAGCTTTAGCAAGGGCAGTGGTAAACAACTCAATTCACATTTCAGACTTCAATTAAATCATTCGAATGAATCATAAAATAAATCATAGAATAAATCATAAAAACAATAAATCATCTGAGTTTAAATTCAATAGTTGTCTGGTTTTAGGTGAGGGAGCGAGTAGTTTCTCTTGGCCTGAACGATCCCACTCTTCCTGTAGAGGACCAAGTCTCTGATGAACAGTTCACAGCTCCGTCCAAAGCTCACAAGACTGTTCTCTGTATCGCACGTCCACGTCCACAGAGTGAGCAAAAAGGAACTGCAGTCCAAATATTTGATTCTCTGTCACCGGGTAATGGTTCATCCTCTTTGTGCTCAAATCCTCTATTGGTGGCAAAGTTCTCAAAGTTCTTTTTCGTAAATGTACCAGCTCACGTTTCTTCCTCATTCGATGTGTTCCGAGGATGAGGCACCAGGATGTAACCTCGATTTTCTCTCTGTCTCCGTCTTTAATGCCACTTGGTGCATGACACAGCCAAAAACTCTATTTTACATCTCTCACCGATAAACATTCATTTAGACGCTCCAACTGTCAAAAGCTGCTTTCCTCTTACACACCAACTGCCAGGTCGCCATCCTTCCTTCCTCCTTTCGCCAGCTTATGATTTCAACTCTCTCTTCACTATTTTGTCTCATAATTCACTATTTTGATCTCAACTAACTTCACAATAGGCCCCCACTGTGTTGCATATTGTTTGGGGTTGGTAAGAGGGTTGGCCTAGTGATCCATATGTGAGCATCTGGGTAGGCTTCCTTTTACGATTGGACCTCCGAGTTTGTGGGTGATGGACCTGATCATCATCTGGCTGCTCACTGATTGTTTGAGGGGCTATCAGTCTATCCTCTTGCTCCATCACGTTAACATCATTACTCGTATGACTCTGACACTCCAACAGTAAATAAACAGACTCCTTTTGAGTTTATGTTTGAAACTGAGAAATGCTGCAGCCTACAGTTTCAGTACTGCAGGACAATAAAAACATGTCTCCTCCAAACTAGATTTAATCAGGCTTTGACTCCATTGGCAGGTAGGTCATTATCCTCTGATACGCTATTGGCAAAGATCAAAATGGCAGCAGACATTTTCAAGGAGCAATACTACGACCTTCAGGAGAAAAACAAGCAACACAAGAAGGATCACTTGGCACAGGGAGGTGAACTACTAAACCGACATATATTTTTTCATTCTGTTTTTGCTGTGGTATAATGTAGTTTATGATATATGATATGCATATGAAGAGCAGTAGTGACACACATTTGGGGAACAGTGTAGGAATCTAAGGTGGGAGAAGAAGCCCCATTGTAGTGCTGCACTGTTCAAAACTTAGAGGGGATTATGTTCTGAAAGGGCTACAGTTTCTTTACTCTTCAAGCTATATGAATGTGAACACCTTTAAAGCACAAAGTCAGCACTTTCAATTCATAGTCAATGTTTCACTTGCAACCCAATGTGCTACAGCCAACGAAAACAATAGACTGAAGAATAACCCGCTGATCATCATCGTGGAGCACCTAAGACAAAGTAGGCTACGCCCAAAAACCCAAAGCCATTTCTCCTAATAACCACAACCACAACCACCTCCCACCAATCATCAAATAAAGACCAAAAAGCAGCGGAATTTTAATTTACTAGGTAATATCCCTTTTTTTAAATTTCCTTTAGAAAATGCAATTAAAATGATATGAAAAACCTTGAAGGTTAACAGTTTTAACATTTCAGTGACTAAATCTACTACAGATTGACATAACGCAGTTGATGCTGTTATATTTATATTATTATAGGACTCGGTCGATAATTTTCCCCACGCTTTCTTTTTCTCTGCTGTCATTTGTGATGCGTGTTTTTTCGTCCAGCATATAGGGACACTTCAGGCTATTTATCCGTTGCCATGGTGAAGCGTCACGGCGACCACCATGGCACCGTTCCATCAACATCAAAGGCTGGAGTGTTGACGTTCTGGCGCAGCGCCAACATTCCATTTCTGACTTTGATGTCTGACTTCATATATGACGTAGGCTAGTACAGATCACGTATAGCAGTCTCACAACTGAAGCATTCGCACAATTCTTAGAGAGTGAAGCCACAGAAGAATAACTGCAATAACCTACAGTGTTTAGATCAAGGACAATCAGAAGATGGAATTCACGGAGAATACCACAACGCCTGAAGACTTGGAAAGACACAAACTCCAGCAGGAAATCACCATCCTGACAAAAGAGAAGGCCTGGGAGGCAGAGAGAAACACTCTCCAGCAGGAAATCACCATCCTCAAAATAGAGAAGGGGGCCTGCGAGGCAGAGAGAAACAATCTCCAGGAGGAAATCACCATCCTCACAAAAGAGAAGGGGGCCTGCGAGGCAGAGAGAAACGATCTCCAGTATGGAATCACCATCCTCAAAATAGAGATGGCCTGGGAGGCAGAGAGACAGAAACTCCAGGAGGAAATCACCATCCTCAAAATAGAGAAGGGGGCCTGCGAGGCAGAGAGAAACAATCTCCAGGAGGAAATCACCATCCTCACGAAAGAGAAGGGGGCCTGCGAGGCAGAGAGAGACAATCTCCAGGAGGCAATCACCATCCTCACGAAAGAGAAGGGGGTCTGCGAGGCAGAGAGAAACGATCTCCAGCATGGAGTCACCATCCTCAAAATAGAGATGGCCTCGGAGGCAGAGAGACAGAAACTCCAGGAGGAAATCACCATCCTCACAAAAGAGAAGGCCTGGGAGGCAGAGAGAAACACTCTCCAGGAGGAAATCACCATCCTCACAAAAGACAAGGGGGCCTGGGAGGCAAAGAGAGACAATCTCCAACAAGAAATCACCATCCTCACAAAAGACAAGGGGACCTGGGAGGCAGAGAGAGACAAACTGCAGCCGGAAATCACCATCCTCACAAAAGAGAAGGGGGCGTGGGAGGCAGACAGAAACAATTTCAAGCAGGAAATCACCATCCTCACAAAAGAGAAGGGGGCCTGGGAGGCAGAGAGAAAAAAACTCCAGCAGGAAATCACCATCCTCACAAAAGAGAAGGGTGAGATTGAGGACAAGGAAAAAGGGGCCACGCAAGTCAACGAGGCTCTTCAAAGAGACGTCGAGGAGCATCAGACATTGCTCCAAATTGAAAAACTTTATAATGATATCAACGATGTGAGGATCAAGGCTCACACAAAGCAGAAGCCATGCCGGACGAGGCGGGGTGAGGAGCAGGACCTGGAGACTGAACCCCCACAGAGGCTTCTCGACCTCATCAACCAGGGAAGGAGGAGGCGTCACCCAATCACAGACCTACTGGAGCATGTGAATCCTGACGAGCAAACCAGAGTGGAGACCAAGAGGAGGACGTTAGGGGAGAGATTCATCAATTTCTTCAGGAGGAAATCGACGAAGTAGAAGGTGTTTTGGGGGGTTGGGGGGGCACGGGGTGCAAGTCCTGCAGACACCA
>CM022471.1:26312562-26329533 GCA_011952105.1 Coreoperca whiteheadi
GTTTGTCGACCTCTATGCCGATCCACAGAAAGTTGGTTTTCGCGTCGCTCTCTTTCTACCCTTCTTTGTCTTATAAAGCAACCCCCCCCCTATCTTCTTCCCGCCCCCCCCCCCCCCCCCCCCAGGTTTGAGAGCCACTGAATTACACAAGGTTAGTCTCTGCCAAAGGTCAACGGAAGTAGTAACTTTGGAACCTTGCCTATTTCCTTCAAACCTCCTGACCCTGTGTGCTGCCCTCACAGCTAAACCTGGTGGTCGTGTCAGGTGTCAGTACTTTCCCGCAGTGGACAAGGTGCTTTTCGTGGATGACTATGCAGTTGGATGCAGGAAGGACCTGAACGGCATCCTGCTGCTGGACACAGCTCTCCAGCCTCCGGTGGCCAAGCCTGAGGATATGGTCCAGCTGGAACTGCCCGTCACAGAGGTAAGAGAAGAGTGCACGTTTTACTGTTTAGCGCCACACTAGGAAGTGCCTTACAGAGCTGGCTGTTTGGCCCGGATACATGTGTTTACACTAAGGAAATAAGCTGCTCATGGATATATGAAAGGCTGTTAAAACCTTTGACTACAGTCGTTCAGCAGCTGAAAATATGCAGGGAATAGAAAATGAACCTTAAATAACAAATGGATATGGAATACAACACTACAAAAGAATACACACGTGTATGTAAACATATATAAATAACTATGTACTACCGCACTGTACTGTAGTAAGTACAGTCCATGAGGGGTCGCCGTCATGCGAGGCCTCAGAAACCACACAGCTGGCTGAGACGGAAGCCTTTACGGCAGGCGTCATTGTGTCGCCGAATGGCTGTTGGTACCATGTACGAAGGCTGAGTCCTGACCCCAGCGGCCTGGGTTCGATTCCGGCCCGGGGGGGAATCGATATGATTGATATGATATTAAGGAGCGTTGAAGTGAAACAATGCGACCCCTGAAATTGACATGAAGCGATCAGCTTGTGACAAGACGCATCACATCTTGTTGGGACTCCAGAACACTCGCAGTTGTACAGCGACGTTACAGCGTGGAGGTTCTTTTTTCCCTGATAATGCTAACGTGCGCTGTCAACAACAAATCCGTGTTGAACCCCTATATTGATGCCAAATTGCCAAGAGGACTGCCGACATATGGCGCCTTTTATCCCGCGTTTCTCCAGTTATGCGTTTTTGCCGACACGTGAGGAATTGTTAATTTGTCATATTTCTTAAAGGGAGTTTGGCGTAATATTTTCCCTGGAGCGTGCAGGGGGCTTCAGTTGAATTCAAACTGCCACTGTATGTAGCCATATATTTTAATGCTGTGTCCCCACTACAGGAACACCGGGTAACTGCTACAGTATGATGACTGCTGTTAGTTATTGGTTTGATTAATGGTTTACAGTCTAATCATTTGTTTGTATTTATTACTGGCAGTGGCTGATCGGGCTTATTATCAGCTAATGGTACTCAGTTTCTAACAGCAGAACGTTTTTCTGTGCATGTTTTTGCACTGCTTCACTAATGAAACCTGATGTGCGTGATGGTGTTATTAACGACTCCTGATGCGACGTGAAAGCTCAGCAGTCTCGTTGCCCTGTAGCTTCCCTTTTTAACATGTATTCACCCAGAGAAAGCTCTTACTTTTACATTTTCAACCTAGGCCTGCATGAATAACCCTATAACATCAAACACAGGTTTAACACTACAATTTCCCGGGGACCCACTCAAACGGCCAGCGGGTCCCGGGGGCCTCACTACATTGAAAAGCTGTCAACATCGCGGATAAACTAAACTTGGAAGGAGGGGGCAAGAATATGTTTCTCTGTAAGAAAAAAGCCCAATCAGCGCTGTGTATGCGTACTCGTTTGTTTTTGTCGTGACATGATGGTCGACAGGGCCACAGACTCTCTGTGTCTGTTCCTCTGCAGAGCATGTGCGGCGGTCAGTACACCGCACTGGAGGGGTAAAGTGCGGGGAGATTGTGGGCGAGGTTCTAATCCTGCAGCTTGTTCTCCGGGGTATTCCATGCTATGAGCGCGAGCAGCCACACTTCATTGCGACGCGCCACATGCAAATCGACGTATTTCCTATAAACGATGACGTCAATGAATCGCCCCAGCCCTAGTCTCAGTCAGCATCTGCAGACTGTGATGTGACCATTGCCATGCATCAAATGGCTTAACAACCCATGAAACCTCTTTGTTATGAAGGTAGAAGACCGTACCAATGCCTGACTCAGGCAGTAGGCCCGCACGATAAATCGTTCTAAAATCGCGATCTCGACTCACCCTGTTCACAATTTTAATTTTAAATGACTTTCGATTTCCAAAAAAAAAAAAATAATAATAATAATACGAATTTGGCCTTTATTTTGAAAGGGCAGCTCTCACAAAGTTCAGGGCTTCACCCTCAGCCAATGACAAAGAACCTTTTAGTCACGTGTTTCACTCGTCGAGCGAGCGCTGTAGCGCTGTAAACGGATCCCAAAACTCACAGTTCGGATCACATTACGGGTCACGAGTCACGGATCGGATCGTTTTCCCGATCCTTTGGAACCTTTGGTGTCTACACACCGTTACAGTTTTGTCCACCGCCCTTCTTCCGTCATCATCATATTTTACGCGGGAAGCCAAAAGGCTCCCATACTGCGATTTAAATGATGCGGGAGGCTTTTCGAGCTCCGCCGCGGGCCATCGTCGACTCATTAACCCGTGACCACGCGACTGCTGTGTGTAGTTTCACTGAAACTCAGCATCGAGATAACGCAAACACTTAAAAAGCAACAGCAGCAGAAAAACTCTTTCACTCTGCGATCGCTAAACAAGTTAGATTAATCCGCTAGTTAAACCAAAAAAAAAAGGCTCAATTAATCCGCGGGTCAGGTGCGTGTCCCGAACCGTGGGTCGGGATCCACTGCGATCCGTTACACTCCTCGTGGATATTGATGAAAACTTGTAGGCTTGTAGCCATGGGCAGTTCTCTTATGTGCCAAAGCAGATATTTGTGGTACTGCCAGTTTGTTTTGTCCTGGTTCGTGTGTGGAATAAACATTATTCTTAATGAGAGAATCGTGATGTCAACTCTAAGCTAAAAAAATCGTGATTCGTATTTTTCCCTGAATCGTGCAGGCCTATCAGGCGGTTATAGCTATAACTAATATATAGCGTGTATATATATGGGGGCTGAGAGTTGTTTTTTTTTGTTTTTTTTTTAATGTATTTTCATATCTATAGCTGTATGTATGTGTTTATGTGTCTTTTCAGGCCCAGCAGATGCTGTCGGCTTGTCAAGAAAAGATCGACGTGTGCAACACAGAAGGCTACGAACTCTTCATCGCCCAGCTCAAAGAAGGCCTGAAGAACACCTCACACGAGACAGCAGCCAGTCACAAAGTGGCTAAGGTTAGTCTCCTTGTTACGGCCCGTAGGATTGGAGGCCTACTGGTTTGTGCTCATGTCAGCTGTGCCGACAGTGACGTATTAGGGGCTTGAATTTGGCTATTAGCGACACCTGCGAGTCACGGCCGGCGTTTCAGCATGTGGGAGACCATGTGAGAGGAAAACTTAAAAACCACTCTCGGGTCATTCAGAGTAGTTCAGGAATTCATTCTACTTGTTCCCGTGCCTTTTGGATTTTGCGTTCTCCTTCGGCGCTGTTACTTTTCTAAGAGCATTTGGCGGAAAAAAAAGAGCAGCGTTCATTTTAAATTGGAGTCTCATGGCTAAAGGGCTGCCTCAGACCTAAAGCTTCCTTACACATTAACACCTGTGTAATGGATTGCTATCCAGTGCAAACGCCTTTAAGAGCCTTCCAAAGTTATACTGTTGCTTAAACAACAAGAGACGTGTGTCTTTTAGCCCAGGTTTCAGCCGACGTGCAGAACAACCTGGCTGACCTCCCTGTGAGCTACGGACCTGACGCTCTTGGCACAAAAGCTCAACATCTTTCCTCTGGCAAATGTTTTCTGCACTTTTTTTTTTTTTTAATTACCACACCAAGCAACCCTCTCATTTCAGTTCGCTGTACATCGATCTTGTCCTTTTGCAGATTCAAGTTGATGCCAAATGATGCGATGATGATTACTAAACACATTTCCTAAACTGTAAGAACTTAAAGGTATAGGAATAATATTTGTGTAATACCCTGATAATTGGGTGTTATTTACACCCAATGCAAATCGAGTATTTTAGCTGGGGTAATTGGTACTGAAGGTAATACAAATTGATTCCTCCTGTAAAATTTATGGGATGATTGATCCATGTAATGAAGTCAGAATTCATACTATTTAGTAACAAAATACAATTGTCTTTATATATCTGCGTATTATCACTTCTCACACATCCTAAATATTTAAAACTGGTTCTCCACTTAAATGAGTGGCGTAAGTCCTGTGTTATGTTTTTTATGTTTCCCTAATGCCATTATTTCCGTTTCTCCTTATTAAATGTTTATCCTGAGACCATTCGATATTCCGGGAAAAGGAATACGTTTGGACTTGATTTTCCATCAAAAGAAACATGCAGCGCTTCCAGCAGCAGCAGCAGTTCTCAGATGTCCGTCCTTGGAGCGTTCTGAACGTGTTTCCGTCTCGCTAGCGTGTCACCGCGTACTGAAATGAACTTGTAGCAGTGTCTGCTTCAGAAAAAAATGCACAGTTGGGTGACTGGTCCTACCTCTTTCTGGTCACTATCCTGAAAGCCACCTCTCTTCCCTCTGTGGCCTTTTGCGTCACCTTCCTCCTTTTAGTGGGCGACGGTGACCTTCCATCTTCCCCACCACGTGCTGAAGCTGGTGGCCAGCGCCGTCGTCAGTGAGCTGAAGAAGATCAACCAGAACATAGCTGCCTTGTCTGTGGCCTCATCCATCATGGACAGGCTCTCCTACCTCCTGTCAAGCGCCAGGCCTGAGCTCGGGGTGGGCCCCGGGCGCTCTGTAGATAGGTAAGCAAGCAGGGAAACAAGGGATCATAGAAACATACCAAGATCCTCTGTGAGGGAGGTAGGAGTAGTGAAAATGTTATATTTACATTTACCTGTAAGAACAAGGGTATAATCAGTTTTACGCCGTCATTGGTTTTCATGAAGTGGCTAAACCTGTTGGAAGAGATTACACCCCTGGTGTTGTTTCACAAGAATTATACATAATGTGTAATGCGCCCAAAACCCCAGGTTCACTGTGTGGCATTTTTGGTAATTTGGTTAATTATTCATTAGTAAGGGAATTTGCGCCACTGAAGTACGGTATCTACAGGACCCGGCAGGTGTCAAGAAAAAACCCATCTGTGCACACAAATGCATTTTATTTTCAATTGAATCATTTAAGAGCGCTAATTACTTATCTGTGCTCTCAGTTGCAGAGCAAAATAAACAGTGACAGTTGTCAGGCCATGCACAGTCTAATCTAAATGTTATCTTCCATTGTAACTTTGTTACTTATATGTTTAAGTGATTATGTTAGTGTTTACTCACAATGTATTTGAACCTGCTCACCTTGCTTTTCCCTCCGTTCCGTCGACGGAATCGCTGACGTCGATGAATCACCCCGGCCATGCTTGTGTGTGTGTGTGTGTGTGCAAATGATTAATTTGAGAGCAGGATTTATTAATTTGCGCGCACGCATTTTCTCCGTGACACCAGCTACAATGAGCTAACAGCAATTTTTTTTTTTTTTGCCCTTTGGCCAGCTATGCCAATCGGGTGCTAACGTTTAGTGTTTTCCTTTACAAATAGCAATTTGTCATGGAGTAAGATTCCTGAGGGGTATATGGATGTGTGACCTATGATCAACAACGTGCACGTGACAGATATTTAGTCCATATTGTAGTCCACTGCAAAACAGGTCCAGTGATACACTCCACACCGGCGTACCGAATGCTGGGCATGTTTCTGAAATGTGGTGTTCTTTACAGATCTTTGATGTACAGTGAGGCCAACAGGAGGGAGACATTTACATCTTGGCCGCATGCTGGGTACAGGTGGGCTCAGCCTGATCCAATGGCTCAAGCAGGGTTTTACCACCAGGTAGGTTCTGAGAGAACGCAGGAGAGCACATTAGTCTGTAGGCATATACTTAGTTTACATCTCTGTCTACAGTCATGCAAATGCACAATATCATGGCCACATCTAACAAAAATGTAACCACGGAGAAAACTCATGTTAAAACTCATGTGCTTTGGTGTCGTGCCAACAACCTAAAGCCCTGGAACAGAGTTACCAGTGTCCGTGCAAAGGAACAATGAAACGTTAATGTTGCCATTAGCAACAACCATTATAATGTAATCTGAATTCTGGTTATGTTTGCCGTGTTTTTACACGTGCCATGCCAACTGAGGATTCTCCAGAATGAAAGTGGACAGTGGGGAATGTAGCTGTGTAGGTGTTTGTAAGCTCTATTGACCCCTCCCTCCCCGTCTTTCAACAGCCTGCTTCAACAGGGGATGACAGAGCCATGTGTTTCACCTGCAGTGTGTGTCTGGTCTGTTGGGAACCGACAGATGAGCCGTGGTGAGTGGACATCATTAACTATACATTTATTTAGCTCCTGTGACACGTCGATGATGTCCAACATTTCTCCACGATCCCCCCCCAGGTCCGAACACGAGCGACATTCTCCCAATTGTCCCTTTGTGAAGGGTGAGCATACACAGAATGTGCCGCTGTCAGTGACACTGGCAACCAGCCCCGCCCAGTTTCCCAACAACGCCGACAGTTCGGACAAGATCGTCTGCTACGGCTTCGGCAGCTGCCCGCAGTTCCTGGCTGCTGCCACCAAGAGGGGCAAGATCTGCATCTGGGATGTCTCCAAAATGATGAAGGTCAGAGCATCGAACTGTGGAACGTACGAGGCCGTATCATCGGCCTTGTGTTGCCCTGCCAAAGATGTTGGTGTCAGACAGCGAATGCTAGTGTGGACCCCAGATTGAAAGGGTGTGTGATTGTGTGCTGAATAGGTGCACCTGAAGTTTGACATCAATCCGTACGACCCGGCCATCCTGAGGCAGCTCATCCTGTGCGGTGGTGAGCACAGCCAGCAGACACTGACCGAGTCACGGAGACCAACTCTGGCCTGGCTCGAGGAGTCCTCCTCCTGCTCTGACCTGCCAAAGCTAGAGGGAGACAGGTGAAACACACACACACACACACATTCACGTAAAGTATATACACACTCGCATCAACTCTCACAAGCATATACACAGTGCAAAACAAGTTTCTCACAGTACTTGTTTGAGCCGGCAGCCAGTGTATATTGAATATCAGAGTTATTCGTGAATAATTGGCAGTGTTATCCATTGATTCTTGATCTTTTTTTTTCTAAATGGTATATACCTCCATTTGAAATCAAGAGGAATGACGCAAACAGCCCCAAGGTGCCACACGACAACATATCCTTGAGGCTGAGGTTGCTATGGCAACATGTGGACCATGGTGTACAGCAGAGAAGGCAACAAAGGGAAACTTGGGGGCGTGAACTGTAATGCGTTAGCCGCACGAGCTTTAACAATGTGAACCGAAAATACAGAGGAGCAGCCGCGCCATGTCAACCCCACAAATATCAGTACTCCCGAGGAATGAGAGCGGCTTACGAGTCAGACCTATAAGGGATTAACAATAGGGTTGGGACCCGAACTCGGTACTTGTAAGGGTACCAACCGACTTTACAAGGCCAAAGTAAGGCTCCCGTGTGTTGTTCCCTAACTGCTGGAATAGCGTCGCTACGATGATCCGCTTTGTTATTGCATCGGGGAAAGTGGTAATAATGGTACCATTGGGTACTGGTATCGGTTTAATTGTGAACTGTACCCAACCCAAATGAGTCCCTATACCGATACCTAAACTCCCAGGGATTTTGAGCTGCGCTCCTTTTTTTCAGGCTTTGTCAGACATGTAATAAAATCGCATGTTACTTTGTGCATGCAATATTTCAAAATGGCTTCCCATGGGGGGAAAAAAAATGCAGGACGTGTATTTTTAGCAATCCTGTACTTAGTCACTTTCGGTAACATTAATTGTCAACACCTGTGGTTTCACTTACCGCTTGTATTTAAATTAAAATGCATTTATTGTGACGCACATTCAGGAAGTGCTAAGTATCAGCAGTAGCTTAATGCATCAAAATGAGCTCAAAGCAGCAAATGAACAGCGCAGAACCAAAAGTTTAACAGATACCCAAACAAAATCCACCAATTACCACCTCTAAAGCTCACCAATCAACACGTTAATACCAAAAACAAGAAAAGGAAAGTAAATAAACACAAAAAAGTGTGGCAATTATAGGTATTGCTACCATTTCTACACAAGTACATTTATTAGATTTTCAGTTAGCAGTTGCCACCGAATTTTAAGACAAAAACATCAGCATCTACATAAACAATGTGGATGACTGGGAAGAGAGTGGCAACACACTGACACAGCCACTCAGTCCTCCTTGTGTGTGTGAGTCACAGTTCTCCGTTTGTGTTTTATCGTGTTAGTCAAGTATTTAAACCACTTCCTCTCTTCCAGTGATGACCAGTTGGAGGATTCAGACAGTGAAGAGCATTCCCGATCAGAGTCAGTAACAGGTATGAAGACGTGAATTTCTCAGGGGTGGTGGTGGTGGTGGTGCCCTTGTTGTTAAGATTTGGATGAACCATATCTGAAGCCATGTGGATTCACTTGAAAACACACCTCTTCTCTTCGTGTTAGGCTTCCAGCCTCATTAAAATAGCATTTTCCATCGTTGGACAGGAAAAAACCTCAGACCCCTTCTTTTGCTTGTGTTCCAGGCCAGCAGTCCCAGTGGGAGAGCATGGATGCGAGCCTAGGGGTGACGGCGCTGAGTGTGCTCCAGCAGCCAGAGAAGCTCCAGTGGGAGGTGGTGGCCAGTGTGCTGGAGGACACGGTCAAGGACCTGGAGGAGCTCGGCGCCAATCCCTCACTAAACCAATCCAAGGCCCACAGCCAGGCCAAAGCAAAGGACAAGGTCCCTGACCACCACAACATTCCCTTCCCCTGCCTCCTGGCCGGAGGCCTGCTCAGCTACCGCTCCGCATCCGGCACCCCCATGGCTGGACCCCCGCCCACAGCCCCAGCTACAACACGCAGGACCACAGATGGTCCCCTTAGGACTCAGGGCCCTGAGCCCTTCCACCCTGGACCTCTACAGGACCAGGGCCCCATGGAGATAGAGACCTGCAACCCCCAGACTGCAGCCCAGGAGCAGGGCTTCTCTAACCTCACAGGCTCCCAACCTCCAAGCCCCTCTTCTCTGCCGGCTACTCGAAGGACTATACCTGTGCTGCTGCTGTACAGTATCAGAGAGGTGGATGACAAGTCCTCAGGGCAGGTGTTTTCTCAAATGAACAACTTAATGAGCAAGGGGCTCCACGAGGAGGGCTTCACTGTGCCACAGATTATAGAGATGGAGTTCGACACACACGAGCAACTACTTCTTCAGGATCCTCCCATCACTTACATTCAGCAGTTTGCTGATGCAGCAACTAATCTGGCAGGGTTAGACGGCCATGTAGACAAATGGAGCACACTGGGTACAACGACTGTCTCCACCCCGCCCCGACCCGGAGCACTGGTGCAGTGCTTGAGGCTGCCCAAACAGCTGGAGGAGGAGAATCTTTATGTGGACTCTATCACGCCCTGCTGGGACGGTGTGCACCTTCTGGTCGGCCTACAACCGTCCGGCGCCGAACCTCTGAGCGCTACAAACCAAGTGGAGGCTCTCAACAATCTCAACCGTCTGCACTCTGCCCTCTGCAGCCAGCGCAAAGGAGACCCCCTACACCCAGTTGCCAATGGGGTGGAAGGCCACCACCCAGACGAGTCACCGCCTCAGACCCCCCTCATCCTGCCTCCAGGAGACCAGCAGCAGCTGCAGCAGAGGTCCCCGAGTGGTGGGAGTGGAGGCTATCTTGCACTCTACAAGCTCAACTACTCCACCCGTATTGTCACCTTGGATGAGGAACCTGTCAAGGTGCAGCAGATCTGGGACCCTTGTGATGCCATCACCTCTCTTATATTGCTTCCTCCAGATGTGCTTGATAGCAGGGAGGATGACAGTGAAGAGGCTCCTGAGGAGGCTGGGTCAAAAAATGGCTCATCTGGGTTTGGATCGGGACCGGCAGGCCGTGCTGGCTCTGTAATTGGGACTGCATGTGGAGCAGCCACAACCAGCAACAGCGCCACGCTCTCCAGTCCCTCCACCTCTGCCTCGATCCCCAAAGAGTGCAAGCGGTTAGAGGTGGCGGGCCTGGGCCACCTGGTGGTGACCACACGGGCCGGGTACATTATGATACTGGACCTGTCCACATTGGAGGTCCTGGCCAAAGTGGAGCCGCCTAAGAAGGAGGGGTCAACAGAGGAAACGGACCCCTTTGTCTCAGTTACCTATTGCTCTGGGACCGACCGCCTTTGTGCCTGTACCAAAGGTGAGTGTTTCCATTCTGGACCTGTTGACTACTGGGATAGGTAGGCTGGGTTTAACTTGTCCTGATGAAGGATGTTTTTTTTGTTTAGTTATTTTTGGTATGTGTGCGTTTTTATTAAGTTTTTCACTTAAATTGTATTCATGTATTGTGTTTAACTTGTAGGTGTTCAGTCAGGCCTTTTCATCGAAAAAATGTATTTAAAGGTTGGGTCTGGTGTTATTCTATCTATTTTTCTTGTCAGTAATCCCATGAAAAGACTAAAACTAACGCTGTATGAGTCCATCTCTCAGTACTTTGACTTCCCTGGCCTTTCTGTGGCACTCAGCCGCAAGTCCATTTGTTTCTACTGAAGAGGTCCATTTAAAAAAATAAATAAATAAATAATAATTTTAAAGTGTACTTTTGGGGACTATTTTCAGCAGTGGATTAATACACATTTGGCACCCTAATGAGTATCTCTGGCAGCATGGTAGTCAGGGTTCGAGCTACGGGGAGCTCGGCTCCCCTGAAAGAGACATGAGCTTTCCAGACAGCCTCATTTAAGGAGAGCTCTAAAATATCGTAATTTTTGGTGCCACTGTTTTTTTGTTTTTTTTTCTCACCTGTATAAATATATATATATATACACCTGAAATAAATAGTGAGGCACTTGTCAACATTAGTGTTTATTAGCACATATTAATTTGTGACTAATAAACACAATGCTGTCTATTGCTGCTGTGGCCAGCCATGCGTGGGGGCTCACTTAACGCACCTTACACGCCATACGTTGTCTTTCGAGTGGATATTTGCAGGGTGTTTGATGCATAATCTACTGTAGGACACTGTATTTGCATTGCGACGTTACCCCCGGAATGTATTACTGTGCTGCGAGCATTGGGGTGTTGCGTCTAGAGTAGCTGTTGGAAAATCGATCTTGCTTTGTTTTCAGTAAGGCCAACATTTGAGGCTGCGGGCATGTTCATAATTGTCATGGGACGCAACCTAGGTCTGGTCTGACCTTCACTCAGCCGTCTTGGCTGCTTAGCTCATTGCAGGTATAGAGTACTGGCGCATGTGTCAGCCCATAAAGAAATTGAAGTACAGAAATGCCAAAGATAGACTGTATTGTGAAACAGTGTCATTATTCTAGTTTGTCCACCAGAGAGTAGTGACAAGGTTGTTTTTCAGTTGTAAAATGCTCTGCCCTGTAAATTAGTCACAAATTAAAGAAAACAATCAAATGTAACTTATCAAAAAGTTTTATTTATCTCATCGGTTGTGGAAAGAAAATGAATATTTGGCCGATAGATCATTTCAAAATATCAGTAACGGCCTCAAAAATCCTGTATCGCTCGGGCTATTAAAAACTAAGTAACCAAGGTTACGGTATCTGCGGTAAAATTGAAACCTTTTGTGCAGCTTAAAAAACTGTTTTCAGAACGATACAGACACTATTGTTGGATCCACAGTAAAGCAAAACGGGGCAATGCAAGTGCATTTTGTCGGATGCACAACTAAACCATCAAAATGACTACCAATGTCCACTGCTGTATTTATTGGCGTGTACCTTTTTGAATGAAGTTATGTCGATATAGAACCGATCTTGTTTTTACTTATTCAGCATGTACTGTAAATTTATACTTTGGAGAAAAAAAAAAAAGTCCTTTTACTTCCATTCGACTGAGTTGATGTAACTAACTGTATCCATACATTGTAGTGGTTCAGCACCTGCAGGTAGCTGAGTTATTATAGTGTATAAATAAATCAACTACAGTTAGCATTGAAATAAAAGGGAGAGAATTTGTAGGTATTCACTTTGTTTCTGCTCTCCTCTGAAGGTGGAGAACTTCATTTCCTTCAAATTGGAGGTGTGTGTGACGATATAGATGACGGAGACATGTTTATTGATGGCCCCCTTTTTAAAGGGGCTGAACTGCTGCTTGAGGGCGCCAAGCCCTCATCCAACCCCTCTAGCCCTGGGATCACAGGTAGAACTGACGCACGACACCCGCAGCCATTAATCCTCCTCATCAGAGCACGTGTTGTGATGACACACCAGACACGTTTCAGTATTCAGTCCTTTGGCCTCTCTTTGATTCTGTTAATCTGGTGTCCCAAAATTGTTCCCCAACTCGCCTTTGTGCAGGAGTGGACCTCCTTGTGGACCAACCGCTGACCACGGAGAGCCTGATGTCGCTGGTGGAGCTGACCCGCTTCGAGACGCTGACGCCCCGCTTCTCGGCCACGGTGCCGCCGTGCTGGGTGGAGGTGCAGCAAGAGCAGCAGCAGCGGCGCCACCCACAGCACCTTCACCAGCAGCACCATGGCGATGCAGCCCAACACACCCGCACCTGGAAGCTTCAGAGTGATAGGTAGCTATTTTGTGTAACTTTATTGATATTTTCAGGCAAAAAGCATAGGTTGACATGGGCAACATGGTACTTGTACGGGGTCTTTCAACGCCATGTGTAATGGGTTTTATGTTAGAGGCACACGTAGTCAATTTCTTCAGCATTTTACATATTGATCGTATCGTAGTCTTAAGGTAAAGGTACATTTCTCCATACAGTTTATTTCATTAGACAATTACAGTCCAGTTGCTTTTTGTTCAGGGTTTGTCCGCAGCCATTTCCACTAGAGCGCGACCGATATGGGAATTTTGATACCGATTTTAGAGGGCAAACATTTACTGATTATATTATATGGCCGCTGATACAGTGAGTATTTGAGATGAGAACTACCTTTTCTGCGTGGATTGTGCAGCCAATTTGCCTATGCAAAGGTACTCAGAAGGCTGCTTTCTTAAACAAATAACTTTATTAAAGAATATTTAACTTAAATATACATGTACATGTTAAAGGATTTTTTTTTTTTACTCAAACAACCAACGTCTTCTCAGCTGTGCACATGTGCTGAGAGTATCGTAGCAATAGCGACGGCCCATGCACTGCCTAGTGCTGAAAGTCGTTGCGTTAGCCGCCTTATGTTCCAAAATGCAAAGGTTAGTGTTTGTAATGTGTCTGTTCAGAACATGGTGGCTTATGTTGGTAGTTGTGCTGGTTTATAGTTTTAACCATTATGGCGCTTTTCCACTACACAGTACCAGCTCGACTCGGTTTGGTTTTCCACTGTGTGAAAGTTGCACCTGCACCTGCTTCCAGGTACTTTTTCGTACCAGGTTCCGAGCGAGCTGAGGCGATACTAAAATGTCACGTGAAAACACGGCAGGCTGCTGATTGGTCAGAGAGAATCGTCACTATTCACTGCGTCATCATTGCAAGCGCCAGGCGGTTTCCTGCATAACCCCGCCATGTTTAAACAGTTTGGCCAGAGATGGCTTGATGCACCCGTTACTGTTACGGCGACTCGGGAGAACACGCCGCGCTCAAACGAAACGGCGTTTGTCTTCTTGCTGCGAGAAACAGCCACGTCCCGACGATCAAAAACAGCACACACTCGATTTCCTCCATTGTCCCGCTGGCGTGTGGGGCGGCAGTTTTGCTGCGGCGTCGCTATGACGACCAGGTACTATTGTGGAGGTACTTTCTGCAATGGAAAACGGAGCGAAAAGCGAGCCGAGTTGAGCCGGTTCTGGTGACGGAAAAGCGCCATTAGTGAGGTGGCTTTTACATTCCATGACACCAGCTGTATTTTACTATGACTTGAGTTCTTGAGAGCTGCTTCGTCTCTCTCATGTTACCCTGCTCGACATTGTAGTGAAAGTGCACTCTGCTAAATAAACTTTGTAGTGATGCCAATATGTTAACACAGGCCTTTCGTTCTGCATAATATACTGAAAAAACAGTTTCACATCAGCTCATATCGGATAACGTATACACCGATACGATATATCTGCGATAGGCCACTATTGGGCCAGGCTATAATTTTTGATGTGGTGGCTTTCTTGCTAGCAGCAAAAAGTATTTTAAAGAGATCCTCATCCTGTGTCATGAGTTTATCCAGGTTAGGGTTGCAGCGGTATAACGGAAAATTGACTGTCATACCATGTACATTTGCTTATAGACGGTATTGAGTTCTACCGTATTAGTGTTATTAAAAAATATATATTTCAAGTTTTATATAAACATATAAACTCAGGACATAATATTTTGTGAAATTATAAAAAAGCCTTTCTTCAACCAAAAAACCCTTCATTCCTTTAAGGGTCACTTTAATTGATAATACTAATAATGATTGTGTAATACTGTGATATTTTCGGACCGTGAAAATCTCATGCCGTTGCAACCATAGATATTCAGTCCAGATATATTATGACAAAAGAGCCGTTAACTCCTGTTCCAAAATGTCCAATATTTCTTTAGTAATCGCTTGCTAATGTGAAAAAATTCAAGGGCAAGCCCAAAAAATATGAAGATGGTCAGTCGTGGTAGTCTTAGCGTGGCTTTCCCATATATCATTCCAATCATCCTCCGATATCTCCAGGCCTGATTCCCTTTCCCGTTTCTGTTTGACGTAGAAAGTTGAGTAGTTTTTGGTGTTGTGTATTCTATTGTCTTTAATCTTTCTAGGCATCACTAAATATACTGACCATATTAGGTTTACTATCCGCCGTTTGTTCAATTTCTTTACTAAAGTAACCTCTGACCTAGAGGAATGGTTTTTTTTTTTTTTTTTGAAAAGGTTATTTGAAAGGCATTTAAAAGACTCTCTCTGCAGCATCTGTGATCTCATTTTTATCGTTGCAATTTCAATTTGACATGTCTAGTGGCAATAAACAGCACCTGTCAAGATCTGCTTTAATTGACATATTAACGGCACTTTTATGAAGTTTGGGGGAAAAAAAATTGGGGATCCAAAAACTAGATATTTAATCCCCTTTGCAAGTCAACGTTTGGATAGGAAGCTTTGAAAACAAATATTCGGATGGCTGACAAGTGACGGAAAGGCAAAAGCATCTCCAGTGCTTTAAACGTTGAGCGTCTACGCTGCTGGTGACCAGTGTTCTCTCTGCAGCTCCAGCTGGGACGAGCATGTGTTGGAGCTGGTGCTGCCCAAGGCCTGCATGGTGGGCCACGTGGACTTCAAGTTTGTCCTGAACGCCAACATCGTCAACATTCCCCAGATCCAGGTCACTTTACTGAAGAACAAAGCGCCCGGGCTGGGCAAAGTCAGCGGTGAGGACACTGCTTCGAGATGTGTTCTTTGTGAAAGCTTTTAACTGCTGTACACATTCATCCAGGTCGGAACGTCTAGATCGGGAATGCCGTATCTTTTTTGTGACTTTGGTGGTCTTTTACTATATCGGATGAAATTGGGACGTTTTTCAATGTGGGACCCATGTCTGGTGTCTTAAACAGAGACAGCGGTGGACAGACAGATCTCCTTCCCCCTCTCCAACGTCCTCCATGCCAACGGGGAGAGGAACGGCCAGCCTCTGCTCCATGACTTCACAGAGGACATCCAGTTTATGGACATAGAGGAGACGTCAGGTAAAGAATAGCAGCCAGCTTAGTTTGACATTAGCTTTGCTTGATTTTTGGATTCATAACTCTTCGTTTCTCTGACGCTAGCAAATCTCAAACACTTAGATTTGTCTTGCAAGCAGCTGTCGCTCGCCCCAACGCAAAAGTTCAGCCTGGTCCAACTCTCTGTGGCGGGTGACGTGGCGTATGTCCCCTGGAGCCCCCTACGTAACAAACAGCCTAGTGTTGAGTGGGTCACATGGTCTCAAACTCTGGCCAAAAGTATGAAAAATGTGTTTGAATGAAGCAGTTGTTTTTTTTTTTGGTAGCCGCGTACCAAATGTTATATCGATACAGAATAAGGTTAACAGTGCATCTTCTCTGCTTTAGTGGACACAGTTGGACTTAATGTTGTCCTTTCTTATTTATAGTCTCAGGTTTTTCATTAGCGGTGTTGAATTAGAAACGGGTAAGGACTGCCAGCTTGTCATTGAAATTAATAGCGTAATTAATTGGTATCGATTTCTTAAATGTCCTACTCCCACAAGTAGGTGCTTCAGGGCAGAAGGTTGTTCAACGTATGCGTGTGTCATCCACCCGGAGTAACATAGGGGTTCGTGTGTTTGCTGTAGGCTCCGTGCTGTGTCCATTCCTAGAAGACCACAAGGAGGACATCCTGTGTGGTCCAGTGTGGCTGGCCAGCGGGCTGGACCTATCTGGCCACGCAGGCATGCTCAGCCTCACCAGCCCCAAGCTGGTCAAAGGTAACAACACCCACACCTGCCCGTTTCTGTGAAGTCCCTCTGCAGATCCCTGGCCGTTCAGCTCTTTTGTGTTAAGAATCGGCGTGGCGTCGTGCCAGTGTTTCTCAGGTGTCTGGTCCCTCCCTCCGTTGCAGGCATGGCAGGAGGGAAGTACCGCTCCTTCCTGGTTCACATCAAAGCAGTGAGTGACAGGGGCATGGAGGAGAGCCCCCGGCCCGTGTTGAGAATGCCCAGCGCCAAGCCCCAAGGCACCAAAGCCCACTCGCTGTCTACCCTGCTGCAACGCGCTCAGGCCTCCAAGGTACAAATGCACAGCTTCCAGTCTTTTTGAATGACGTGTTCATTTTTTCATGTCTGTCTTAAACAATAGTCAGATGCCCGTAGGGGCATTTGGAACA
>CM022471.1:26329606-26342800 GCA_011952105.1 Coreoperca whiteheadi
CCTGGTGCCCCCCGCTCTTTTTACTCCCCTGTGTGTGTAAAAAAAACAGGGTCTGCGTTAAAAGGATAACGCTCGGTTATCCGCGTCCCCCCCCCCCCCCCCCCCGGATTGTTTTTTTGTCTCTACTGCACGTATTGCAGAAGGTAACTTTAAAGCGTTTTTCTGTGCTTTTAGGGTCCAACGGTGTGCTATGCTGCAGTTCCTAGACTTCCACGAGAAGCTGCTGGACGCGCTGTGTCGGCGGACCGAGGGCAGCCCGGCCACTGAGCACGCCCAGAGTCTCACTCTAGACATCTTGTGTTGGCTGGCCGGGGTTTTCTCCAACGGACCCTGCAGGTAGTTCCAAGGCTCCAGCACAGCAAATGCGACCGTATCATCTAGGGCATCTAAGTTGCACATTGCGTCCACCTTGACATTTCACAAAGACAAGTAATATATCCTGTGGCTTCTTTTTTGTTTGTTTGTTCTTTTTAAGCTTAAGAGAAGGAAAGGAGGGCCTGCTGGTGAAAACCCGGACACGGCTGACCGATATTGTGCGGATGTGTTTCTTCGACGCCGGCCGGAGCATAGCGCACAAATGTGCTCGCTTTCTTGCACTTTGTATTAGGTAAGAAACATGGCCGCTTGCAGTGATGCCGCTTTTAGGTCTTTTTCCACGACGGGAGCTTCCCATAGCTTCCCTGATCCTGTAAGAACCCGTAAGGTCTCGGCCCTGCCTTGTGTTCCGCCGCGTTGCCGAATACGACGCCGTACCGCTGGTCGTCGTTCTTGTGCGCTGCTCGGTAGGCTAGTGTGGGGAGTGGGGTTCGGCTGCGGGACAGACAACACTCGTATGGATTTTCTTTTCCGTTTACATGTGGCGACCTTTAAACCCAAGCATTGTTAGATTAATAGGAGAGCCTAACCGCCGTAGGAAGCCGACAGGGTGGAACAAAAAGACCAGCTCTCTGGGTCGGGACTTTTTTTTTTTCCCCCTTCCAAGAGAAAATGCAATATAACATTGTAGTGTTTAGCTCACGCGCTCCAGCTTCTCGATCAATCATTCCGATGTTGCATTACCTAATGTTACAGGTCGTCGGAAATGCCGACGCTTCGCAAACATGACTTGTCGCTTTAATCAGTCTGAATAGGCTTTTTGCACTACAATCGTTTTAGCTGCGCTGCTTGCCTACTTCTCTGGTTTGCACGGGAGAGAGAGAGCCAAATACTCGCAAACTCCCCACAGGGACTTTGTCTCAGCATAGTTTTTCTTTCTGTTCACAGTCTTATGGTACTGGTAGTACTTTATCCTGGCATCATGATGGCTAACATGTCGGTGACATTCTTATGTAAACAAACACACGTAAAGACTACAGTCAACATAGAGGTCAGCAAAAATGAGTGAGGCCATGTCCATGTATTGTACAACAAGCCAGTAACATAATTATCGCGTAAGGCTTACATAGTACCCAACACTGTGCGCACAGTCTACGTTTTAACCTGACCGATGCTTAACGTTGCTGCAAATCACACATGTATATTGAAGCAAACTTCCTAGCAGCGCTAAACGCGTGTCCTGCGTATTGACAGCGTTGTTTGCCGTGTTGCGAACCAGCTGTTGCATTCCTTCCCGTGAGAGTACCTGCACAGTGGAAACAAAAGCAGAACCCATGGCGATGGCTATATACCTTCCCGTAGTGGTCGTCTTCTTCTGTGTTTATTTGGAGGGGATCCTGAACGTGCTGTTTGGTTTCTCACTGTAGCAATGGGAAAGGGGATCCAAGTCAACAGGGTTTTGGCGTCGATCTTCTGAAGGCTCTGCTAGACAACATGCCTTACTTGCCCGCCGCAGCAACAGGCGGTAAGTTACTGAAAAACAGTACAGAGCAACACACAGCACCTTTCCCTTGTTCCTCTTTCATGACCCCCCCAGCATTCATTTCCTCACGTCTCTCTCTCTCCCTCTCTCCCGTCTGGTTTTCAGGCTCGGTCTTCTGGTTCTTTGTGCTGCTGAACTATGTGAAGGAAGAGGACCTGGCGGGCTGCAGCACCGCCTGCGCCTCCCTGCTTACCGCCATCTCTCGACAGCTGCAGGACCGCCTCACCCCGCTGGAGGCACTGCTGCAGACCAGGTACTTCCCCCAACTACTCAGTTCAAGAGTGGCTTGCAGCCTTGTGATGCACAAATACCGTTTTATTGTATTACTTAACTTATTCGTCGTAGGTCCAGCTACTGCTGAAGTAGCGCTCATTTCTACCGCTTGGTATTGTCTCATTGGAAGTGTCCTGATTGTTTCTACCCGATCACGAGTCTCTCCTCTCCCACCTCCTGTCCGCTTCCTTCCAGGTACGGCCTGTACAGCTCTCCGTTTGACCCGGTGCTCTTTGACCTCGAGGTCAGCGGCTCCTCCTGTAAGAATGCCTTCAACAGCAGCATCGGAGTCCAGTCAGATGAGATCGACCTCTCTGACATCCTCTCAGGTATTAGCAAAGGAACGGGTTCTCATCATATTACAGCCCTGTTCTTCTGCTGACTTTTTTCTTTTCTTTTTTTTAGTGTGCGGGTTAAAAAGACCAACACACATCAGAAAGTCGTCGCGCCAACGATGGGACACTAAATATGAAATAAGATGACTTTATTTGAACTTGTCCAATATATTTTGATCATTTAATATCAGGGGACCATGTATAGATGGCTCCAGTTCCTACGCTGTTCATCTGATGGATGGAAACAACCTTGAATTGAACCAGAAAGTCAGCACTTTAATGATATTACTAGGGCAGCGTAATCTAATTTGGTTTAGCTGCACGCATGCCATATCATTTAGTGATTATATGTATGTAAAAATGTCAGTTTGCTGGACATAATTTAGCGCTTTTATTTCTCTTCTATGTAACATTTCTTCTTTAAGGGACACTTCCGGAAGCACGGATGTTTTCTTTACTGTTGTTTCGGGTGTTGTGTGTCCTGCAGGGAATGGAAAAGTGAGCAGCTGTGCAGCGGCAGAGGGCAGCTTCACAGCATTAACGGGACTCCTGGAGGTGGAGCCGTTGCACTTTACTTGTATCTCCACCAGTGATGGCACACGGGTGGAGCGAGATGACGCCAGCATGTTTACCGGTACGCCGTACTTTTCATCCGTTTTGACTTGTCTGTGGCCCCTGAAGTGGTCGTTGCCTGAACCTCTACTCTTTGACTACCCAGTGAGTACGTTTGGCGTGACGCCTGCGGTGGGCGGCCTGTCGACGGGAACGGTCGGTGAAGCTTCGACCGCTCTGAGCTCCGCTGCCCAGGTGGCGCTCCAATCGCTGTCCCACGCCATGGTGTCCGCGGAGCAGCAGCTGCAGGTCCTGCAGGAGAAACAGCAGCAGCTGCTGAAGCTGCAGCAGCAGGTGAAAGACCGAGACACGAGCGCGCGCACACGCAGGACTCCACAGTGTTTGGAGTAGCATTAGTGGTGCAGTTAAAGTGGGCAAACAGGAGGTCAAATTCAGATGACACCGTGAAGTGCTATGTTGCATGGTAAACAGTGTTACAGAGGCCCTCTTTCCATTGCAGGAACTTGACGCGACCCAACATGACATGTTCTCGTTGTGCTTTGTGTGTTTTGCTTTTATTTCCGCTGTTCTTTGGGGGACAAGTTCCTGGAACTAAATTTGGCCACTGCCCAGGAGGTGATAGCAAATGCAAGTCTTAGGTACCTCGAGGTAGGACTGTTGATCGTGATGGTTCAAGCAGATGTGTCGTCACGTCATACAAGGCTATAGAAAAATAACGGATCGCAACGTACGTAGTGGAGAAAACGAAATCAGCTATGAGGCCTCGCAGGGTCGTGACGCTCAGGCATGAGGAGGCCCAGGTTACGGGTTAAGTTCCCGCGGTGGGAAAGGGCTAAAAGCGGCGCATGAGAACCACTTTAGTTTAGTTTAGGAAACGTTATTGTCCTCGCAGAGGCAATTTGCGTTACAGCGCGTAGTAAGGGTAAGTAGGCACGGGGACACGTCGCAAAAACGACATAGAGCAGCAACATCAACACACACTGCATCAGTCATCCAAGCGTCCTCGGTCAAGGCAATTCAAATCATGAATAAATAAAATTTAAAAAAAATAAATGCATAATCTGCACCCCCACCTTTGGCCCTGTGAATTGCTTTGGAGTGTCAATACCAGAAAACAATGCAATAACATAGGATGCTCTCAACAAAAGACTAAAGAGTAAGAATGGTATAGTCAACATTACCAAAAGTTCAGTTTTCTAAGAAAGTACGTCCGTTGTTGACGTTGATCCCAGGAGAGTTTGTGATCTGTAATAAGGCCCAGATATTTGGACCCAGTCGCCACCTCAATCTCTTCGCCGACGATTCTGGATTCTGGGTGGTGGGGGATCGTGTCTAAAATCAAAAATCAATTCTTTGGCCTTGGATGTATTAAAGGGGCCGTTCACCCCAAACTCAAAAATGCATCTTTTTCCCTCTTCCCTGTATTTATCCATCTAGATTGTTTTGGTGTGAGTTGCCGACTTTGAGATACCGGCCGTAGGGTTGTCTTCCTTTTCTGAATATAAGGGGACTATGTGGCACTCGCTTGGGGTGCTCAGAGGGCCAAAAAAAAAAAAACGTTTATAAAAACTGACAGAAATCATCACCAGCTTACTCAGTTTCATGTACGAACCTACATGGAATTGCTCACCACAGATCTGTGGATGAGCTTGAGTAACCGCCCCACCACGGGGGGGACGCAGTGACGGGGATGGCAGCTCAGTATCGGCGTTGAAAATCTTTTTCCTCGCCACCGTTGTTTCATTCCGCCTCTCGTTCGTCACGACGCACACGCCCTTCCTGCTCTCTTTGCATCGACCCTTGGGTTTGATTGAAAATCCGTCTGGCACGGTCTCAGACGGCTCCGTAAAGGCGAGCACACAAGCTTCTCTGTATTTATACAGATAACCAGTGACGGTTGATTGGGATCCGTTTTGTTTCAAAAAGGCCGCGTGATCTCTTTGGGGATATAAGCCGAGTTCTCATTCCGTTCTCTGCCACAAAAGATGTTATGTTGCACTAGGAAGCCTCTGCTGTATCGTATGTAAATCCGGGTCGCAAGCTGGTTTACTTTGGTTAGCACGGATTGCGAACAAGATAGCTCCTAGCAGTAAAACTAATGGCCATGCCCTCGTGATTTTTCCTCGTGGTCCTGTGCCTGAACAAGCACGTCCACAGTGAACATGTAACGACAGTGCCTGGATCCGCTAAACTTGTATCACGTCATATGCAGTGTAAGAAAGCCCTTTTTCTGCCACGTAATAGTCAGCACCCACAGTCCCTGGCTACTAAAACAGTCTGCTGACTTCATAGACGGATCAGTCTTAGGCAATGACCCAATTTAGGATCCTGATGGCCTGAGGTTTAGACGTTTTCCTGAGCCTCTCGGTAAATAAACACAAAAACGTAGCGCTAATTTCATTGAAAAACACATCGTTGTCAGTGTAAGGCTCCGACTACGATATGGCTGTCCCTCGTGTTCTTGCCACCGGGATTTAGGAGTCCTTCAGGAAAATGCTATGTTTATTGTTTTAGCACCACAATACCAAAGCAAATTCCTTGCATGTGGAAACGTACTTGGCAATAAAGGCGAAAATGATATTAATGACGCAGGTGGAGTCAAACTGCAACGTTTCATCACAAACGTCTGGTTTATGCATATATATTCGAATTTTTGTCTGCAAGTTCCTGCGCTGTTATAATAACATCTCGTGCTCAGTAACACCTCTTTGTCTGTGCTGAGAACAGAAGGCCAAGCTCGAGGCCAAGCTGCATCAGACCACCTCTGCAGCCACCGCTGCCTCCGGTGTGGGGCCCATCCACAACTCTGTGCCTTCCAACCCCTCCTCCGCTCCGGGCTTCTTCATTCACCCCTCTGACGTCATCCCCCCGACACCTAAAACCACGCCCCTCTTCATGACCCCGCCTCTCACGCCTCCCAACGAGGCGGTGTCGGTGGCCTTTAGCGCCGAGCTGGCTCACCTGTTCCCCGGCTCCATGATGGACCCCGGGCCTGTTAACCTGGCCGCACACAAGAACCCACAGAAAGCCAAGCCGGTTAGTCACACGCAGCTTGATGATTGGGTAGCTAATGACAGCCGGCTCTTCTCCCATACAGGGCTGGGTTTTGGTAGCGACCCAAATACTGTACCCAAGTACCAAAAGTTGGCATCTAATGTCTGGTCAGATTGACGCTCTTCTTCACTTTCTGATTTATATCAAAGTTTTGCCAATTTAAAGGGAAAGTTCACCCCAAAATCTAAAATACATATGTTCCCGCTTACCTGTAGTGCTGTTTATCCATCTAGATGGTTTCGGTGTTCTACATGTAGAACTGTAACTAATATTGCTACAGGTAAGAGAGAAAATATGTATTTTTGATTTTGGGCTGAACTGTCTCTTTAAGACTGTATCTTATTTTAGCAGTTCTAGGACTTTATGTGTCTATACAACACTTTATTGAAGAACTTTGGCTTCTGTTATTAAATGGAAAAAGGGATGTATGTAGGGCACGACGATATATAAACTACCCATACTGCATCAGACATATTTCTTCTCTAGGGAAAGGAGAAACTGAAATGTATTGTCGATAGTCCATTGTCAAGCAATGAATCCCAACAGCCGCCATCACATAACCGAAACGAAGGTATTTCAGCCCATTTCCCGAAACAGGCACAGCAGGGCTGGTCGAGTCAGCTCAACACACCACATTCTGTAGTATTGGAATGAAAAGCCAGACAGCAAGGCGGGAGAGTTTATATATCTCAAAGTGTAAAGGTATTGAAAAAGTAAATTGCTTAACGAAACCCTGGTATTGTGTCAGCACTAGAAGTGGACATATTTAAACGATACCCAATGTGAAAGCTACTTGGTGGCTTCCAAACCAAGTAGAGTCAGCGTAGTTGCTCAATACAGCAGTTCAAGCAAATGGTTCCATTATTTTTCCTTTTTTAATTGTGGAATAATGGGTTGGGGGTTTTTTGTTTTTTTTTGTTTTTGCCGCAGAGCCCCATGGGCAGTGGTCTGGCTTTAGCCATTTCCCAGGCGTCTCACTTCCTGCAGCCTCCTCCACACCAATCCATCATCATAGAGCGGATGCACTCTGGTATGTCATGTATTCCATATATATTTCACACAGCTGGGGCTTGGAAATGTCTATTTATTTAGACTTGTACGTAACGGAAATGTGCCGTCATTGTACTGTTCAAGTCATGTCACATTTGTTGCGCGTTACACTACGGCAACACCATTTAACAATCTCGAAAATCAAAGCCAGACTTTCCGTTCCCCCTACCCTTTCCGCCCAGGAGCTCGTCGCTTTGTAACGCTGGACTTCGGCCGTCCCGTCCTGCTCACTGACGCTCTGATCCCTACCTGCGGCGACCTGGCCTCTCTGTCCATAGACATCTGGACACTGGGGGAGGAGGTGGATGGCCGCAGGCTGGTGGTGGCCACCGACATCAGCACCCACTCCCTCATTCTGCACGACCTGCTGCCCCCCCCTGTCTGCAGGTTCATGAAGGTCTGTACCGTGTCTGCTGAGTTTCGGGTAGTTGCGGGATGGCCAGCCCGATGTTTTGAGTTTCATGGGCTTTTTAAAAAAAAAATAAAAAATAAATAAAAGACGTTGTTTATTAAGGCCACCACAACGGTGTATTCACATTGGTTGCTTCCTGCAACTCCCAGATCACTGTTATTGGGCGCTACGGCAGCACCAATGCTCGGGCAAAGATCCCACTGGGCTTCTACTATGGCCACACTTACATCCTGCCGTGGGAGAGCGAGCTCAAGTTGATGCACGATCCTCTGCGGGGAGAGAGTGAGGCGGCCAGCCAGCCGGCCGTGGATCAGCACTTGACCATGATGGTGGCGCTGCAGGAGGACATCCAGTGCAGGTAAGACGGGAAGGACCTCGACATCAGCACTTTCATATTCCGACTGCATTCCTGTTGTGTGTTGGGCTTGACGGACCGTGCCTTTAACTGAGCCAAAATCTGTTCACTAGATTAGTCATTTTTGCAGCCTTCACTGACGAAATGAATGTCATCAGACATCGTGGGATTTGACTTCGTGGGTGTTTGGGATTGTCTCGAAATAGTTTAAAAGCTGCACGCCACAGTCTGTTCTGTCCGTCCATCCATCCATCCATATGAAAGTTTCTATCCTCCATCTGTTTAAGTCACTTCCCTTAGCCATGCTTAAGGCTTCACCTGTTAACCATATTTCTAACAGCCAAGTAGGGTCACTTGCTTCCCTGCGTGGTGCCGGTGGTAATCGGAGCACCGCGGGCTGTGAGCCCCCAAACTCCCAGGCCTCTGGTAGAGGACCCGCGCTTGAGGATGACACAATCCACGCCACGGGTGTATATGTATTAGCATTCCGTCCGAACCATGCATTGATTGTGCTTGACGGTGATCAGAAGCAGCACTTTTCAAAACGTTTCGTCTCGACAAATCCCACGTCAAGACCAAAGCCCGTGCCCGTGACTCTTTGGCCCCAAGCCCGTTGGGTCCTGCTGAAGATGTAACTCTTTAGAAACCGCTCACAAATGCATAGTTTAAAAAACCAGCTGGCCACCGTACGTCTCTCAAACGGGGGGGGGGGGGGCACGTGCATTTGTTGGCGACTACTTTCAGTGGCGTGTTAATTCCCATTTGGTGCTCTCCTTTTCTCGCTCCCCAGGTACAATCTAGCTTGTCACCGGCTCGAGACCCTTCTGCAGAACATCGACCTGCCGCCTCTCAACAGCGCTAACAATGCCCAGTACTTCTTACGCAAGCCGGACAAGGTGGTGGAGGAGGACCAGCGCGTTTTCTCAGCCTACCAGGACTGCATTCAGCTGCAGCTGCAGCTCAACCTGGCTCACCACGCCGTCCAGAGGCTGCGCGTGTCACTGGGCGCCAGCCGCAAGTCGCTGCCCACAGCCGAGGCTCCGGAGGCCCAGGAGCTGGTCCTCAACTCGTCTACAGAGCAGCTGAGGACCATCATCCGCTACCTGCTGGACACGCTGCTCAGCTTGCTGCACTCCAACAATGGTGAGCGGGGAACCTGGACACAGCTCGGGCTGCCGGTGCATGAAGTGTTACGCTTTTGAGATGGCAGGGTTGCAAATGCTTGGATTTTAAGAAGCGGAAGTGACGCTTCATCCATTCTGTGTCCTGCACATTTTCAGGCCACTCGGTGCCCTCGGTGCTCCAGAGTACCTTCCACGCCCAGGCCTGCGAGGAGCTCTTCAAACACCTCTGCATTAGTGGAACACCTAAGATCCGTCTTCACGCCGGCCTGCTGTTGGTGCAGCTCTGTGGAGGCGAGCGCTGGTGGGGCCAGTTCCTCTCCAACGTACTGCAGGAGCTCTACAACTCTGAACAGCTGCTGATCTTCCCCCAGGACAGGTAGGGGCCATCAGAGTCCACACAGTTACCACACACATTTTCATTGCTTTTCAAGTTAGAATCTTTGTGAGTGTCACAAGAAATTGGAGGGCATTTTTATACCTTAATTAGATAGAGATCATTAGGGCTGGGCGGTATATTGAATTCATTTGATGAAATTGAATTTGAGTTTTTGGATGATGTGGGGGGAAAAAAAGTGTACATTGTGAAAAAGGAGTTAGTACAGTGACCACGGTCTGAAACGTTTTTTGTTTTTTTTTTGGGACCTCAGCGACCTCGAAGGGGGAATGAGCATGTAGGAGGTTGGAGCTGGGGCGATTCATCGATTCATGTAAACGTCGCAGTGACGTACGGCTGCACCCTCCCCAAGCAGGGATTGCACCTGAGAATAAGCCGCAGCACAAAAACCTCGCCTACAACCTCCCGTCGCAGAGAAACTGTCCAGTGGATGTAGGTCTTCTTACGGCGTACGCGATGTTAGGTTGGCAGCGGGCTCAGAGGTCGATGGCATCGTTCGTCAGGCCAACCCTACTGGAGGGGATCTTCTAAATAATCGTCTAGAATAATAAACCAACCCTACGAAACAATCGGCTCCAGGTTCCACTTTTATTTAGAAGGAAAGCTTTCTAGGTGTATTCGTTCATATCGCTAGTGCAACTACCTGCTCGAGATTTTGCGCTCCCAGCCCTGCCTGCCCGGTGCCTTAGCTCGGCCAGTAAGCAGTTGGCTTCAGAGAGTCAAGAATCCAAGAACGGCGTAAGAGCCTCATCGCGCTCCAGTGCCGCGTTCGGTCAGCATTTGTCTGCTTGTGCATTTCGCTCGACCCGGCTCTCCTTCAGACACCTCTGCTTTACCGCTCACCTGAGTTCACGTCCAGGCGGTAACGGCGGTGTTTTCCATCTCGTCTCATGCCAGGGTGTTCATGCTCCTGTCCTGCATTGGCCAAAGATCCCTGAGTAACAGCGGTGTGCTGGAGGGCCTCCTGAACCTCCTGGACAGCCTGCTGTCTCCGCTGCAGCAGCCGCAAGCTGCGGCCCAGCGCCGGACCGAAGGTAAGGGCGAGCGTCGCCTTCGTGTGTCGTGTGGGACACCTACAGTTAGTCAAGTTGATGGTATTCATTTGGCTGATTAGTTCTACGACAAATGAGGTACAAAAGCTTGTGTGTGTGTGTTTTCCAGGTGTTTTGGATATCCCCATGATCAGCTGGGTAGTGATGTTGGTTTCCAGGCTGTTGGACTACGTAGCCAGTATAGAAGATGAGGCCTCCGGTGGGAAGAAGCACCTTGGCGGGAAAGAGCGGGAGAGAACCTTTACAGGTAGACGAGCTGCGCAGTTTAAATCGTAGGATGGCACCTTTTCCACCACAGGACTGTACTTTTTGAAGTAGTAAAATTCAAAGAAAAGAGAGGGGGAGTGCCCGTTTCATCAGGGCTTGATTACGTCATTGACAAATTATCCATCACCATTTTATATCCCACGCTGCTCAAATCTCATTCAGGTTGTAGGGACATGTTCTGAATGTAAATTGCATTTGAAAATGGTACAATTTACAAATTGACCACGCACAGTATGAGCTTTTGATAGAAGAAAAAAAATACCGTTGATCTTCTTTTCTTACAGAAGAGTAGAATGTTGAAAACCAATTGTAAAACTTTGATACAATACACTTTCATTTCATACAACACTCCTACGCCTCCTGTAGTTCACACTGACTGCTTCGGCTGCTTCCGGCAACCGTTGTGTGATTTTTGAATTCTGCCCGCGCATCAGGGAACTGACGCCTGTCGTTGTCGGTCTGTCCTTCAGGTATTCAGTGGAGCTTCATCAATAACAGCCTTCAGTCCCAGAACTCCAGCAGGTCGGCTAAAGGCAGCAGCAGCCTGGATCGACTCTACTCCCGCAAGATCCGCAAGCAGCTCGTCCACCACAAGCAGGTAAATGTGTCTCGCCCCAACGCCGACACGCCGCGACACACCAGCCTCCCAAATGTGTTCTCGAAATAGTCCGTACACTTCCGACTCATTTGCCCGCCTCATGAAGCCGCAGTATGAATGGGTTGCCCGGCGGGAATGCTTTTGCCGTGCTTATATTTATCATGCCCTTTTTATTGTAGCAGTTAAATCTATTGAAAGCAAAACAGAAAGCTTTGGTGGAGCAGATCGAGAAGGAGAAGATCCAGAGCAACAAAGGCTCCTCCTACAAACTGCTGGTGGAACAGGCCAAGCTCAAACAAGCCACGTCCAAGGTGAGCAGGTCATCCTTCACTGCTGTACGTACACAAAGCTCTTAGTTTTGCTCCGAGGAGCGAGGATGCACGAGGGCAGCCTTCACAGAAGTCTTTTACAGGCCAACACACGCCCCCTTATTGGATATCGGTTGTTGATTGGACGCAGCAGCCGATCGGACTGATCCGATACATCGCAACCTCACCTCGGAGTTTCATACCGGAGTGAGGGCCGATAACAGATTAAACTCAAGTGTGTCACTTTTCTGGTTTACCATCTAGTTAAAATTCTAGACTTCTAGAGCAGAATTAGGCAGACACCCACCGATAATTAACATTCAAACGAGACCTTGAATCCAGCCCCCGAGACGCCCTCCAAGCCCGAGAGCTGAGCCCAGAGAAGAGTCCCCACTGTCGGTTGGCACTGAGACTAGCTCCGATTTCAAAGAGCTCAGTGACCTCTCAACGTGGAAACATTACATTTCCTCATTTGTTCCCTCCTTGCGTGGTTTTGCGAGAGAGGGAAACGTGGACGCACAGTTAGACCCACAGTTAGCGACTAGCCGGTGACCATAGTGGAGCATTTAGCAGCTATTTCACTCTCAGGAAAAGCTAAAAGGAGAGGAAATATTGGGTGTACACAATTATTGATTAATTCAGCTTGTATGTATTACCTAGACTGTCTGCGGTAGACTTCCATCCTATTTTAGAGAACTACTTGCTAGTTTAATTTTCTACCATACCATACTAAAGTGAGGTACAATGCAATGGACAGCCACGACGGACATTTTGGGCGTGTTAAAGGAACAGTTCAGCATTTTGGGAACTAAACGTGTATTCCCTTTTGTTCCGAGAGTGAGAGGAGAGGCTCAATGCCACTGTCATGTCTGCGTTAACTATGGAGCTAAAGCTGGGGCTCCTCGGCTCCTTATGCTAAGCCAAGTCCATCTACTTGCAGCTATAACGCCACAGTAAAAGCGTGCGCGTGTCGACCCGCTCGCCTAGCCGTTGGCAAGAAAGCAGTTAAGCACGTTTGGCGGGCGGCTGTGGCTCGGCGGCAGAGCGTGTGCGCGTGTCCGCCGCACGGAAGGTTGGCGGTTCGGTCGCGGCTTCGAAGCGCCCCCGAGCAAGATCCTGAACCCCAAATGGCTCCAGTCGCACCTCGCTTTGGGTGTGTCAGTGTGTGTGAATTGCTAGTTTTACTGTGTACTGATGCTCAGTGCGCTCCTGCCATCAGGGTGTGAATGGGCGTGAATGGGATATGTAGTGTGAAAGCGCTTTGAGTAGTCGGACGACTAGAAAGGCGCCGTACGAGTACAGTCCGTTTTTTCTCTAAAATGTCAAACTGTGTGATTTTTACCCATGAGTAAAATGTTAGCATAACTGATGGAATGGTGATCCCAACTCAGAAATCTCCCTTTAAAATCAATATCGTCCCTGTTGTTGTACTTGCCCAGTTCCTTCTGTATCATTACTTTTTTTTTTTTTTTTTTTTTTTTTTACCTTTTGCATAAAATGACCAACCTTTGGCCACTGTCTCATAATTCCACGTTTACCCC
>CM022471.1:26343420-26356460 GCA_011952105.1 Coreoperca whiteheadi
TTTTTTTTTTTTAATTTAATTTCGTATTTTTTTTTGTATTGGCCCAGTTCCTTCTGTTTCTTTACTTTTTTTTTTTTTTTTTTTTTTATTTACCTGTGGCATAAAATGACCAACCTGTGGCCACTGTCTCATAATTCCACGTTTACCCCTCCCTCCCTCCAGCACTTTAAAGACCTGATCCGTCTGCGGCGGACGGCCGAATGGCCCCGCTCCACGTTGGACGCGGAAGCCACAACAGCCAAAGAAGCCCCAGAGGTAGAACCCCTGCCCTTCACTCTGTCCCATGAACGCTGCATCTCCGTGGTGCAGAAGCTGGCCCTCTTCCTCCTCTCCATGGACTTCACCTGCCACGCTGACCTGCTGCTCTTCGTCTGCAAGGTATTCAGCGGCCCCTCGATTCTGGACTTCTTTTAAATGTGGTGGTCTGTATATGCCCACAAACTGAATCCTTCCGTTCCCCGCTCAGGTCCTTGCTAGGATAGCCAACGCCACGAGACCCACAATCCACCTGTGTGAGGTGGTGTCTGAGCAGCAGTTGGAGCGTCTGCTGCTCCTGCTCGTGGGCACCGACTTTAACCGGGGGGACATCTCCTGGGGGGGTGCCTGGGCACAGTATTCCCTCACATGTATGCTACAGGACATCCTGGCAGGTGTGTTGAGTTTTCTTGCGGTTGAGTGTCACATCTGTCTTCACCTGATAAACAGTCTGATCAGGTTGATCGTTTGCGTTTCAGTCTACTGAAACCTGTCTTAATTCGTTTTTTTTTAAGCTTACACCAAAGCTTTATAGAGGAAGTTACATTGGCCTATTCTTGCATGGTGTGCAGAGAGCTTTTGACACAGTGGACCGTCCTGTCCTGTCAGGGTTGTCTTGTATGGACTTTTCGACACGCTGCTGCAAAACGGTTCACCTCTGATTTCACGGGAATGCTCAATTTCTTTCGCGTTTCCTCGAACTTAGCTTCTGTTTTATGCTGACGATTCTGCACTGCTGACACCCGGGGACGATATCCGTGACATTGATGGCGCGCTCTAAAAGTTGACGAAAACAAGAGGGACTTTTAGAGTTCAGGTTAGGGCTCATTTATGGGGTAAGGTGACCGGTTACCCATGAAATTTTACCTGAGCCATCAAATACTTTCTGTGGTATTTACATGTTTTCATGTGGATATTTAGTTTTTTGTGTAGTTTGTGCCGATTTAGTTTTGTTTTTTATTAGCCACGCTAGCGTTAAGGCTGTAGGGATAGCAATGTCGATCTGTCTGTCCGCTGGTCCACCTCTTTCCAGACTGATACAGCTCAACGATTACCAGATGGATTTGCCCAATAAATTCTAGAGATATTCAAGGCCCCCCTTTTTTTTTTTTCAGCACCGCCAGCAGGTCATTATTTTTCACTTATTCGGTGCTCATGGATTGATGGGCACCAAATGTCACCAACCCCAGAGGCTGAATTCTAAAGACCTTGGTGATCTCCTGACTTTTCCTCTAGCGAATATGTCGCAGTACCTTCTAATGTCTTTTATACTTTTATGTCACATGTTTTGTGTTGATCTGGCTGTTCTCACTTTAACATGTCATCCCTTTATTTATACTGTACCAGTCAAGAGTTTGGGCACGCTTCCCCATTGACTTGAATCAGAAAGTGTTTCCGAGTGTGTGACTGGTACTGCATATTATAAAGCTGTGTAAATAAGTGGAAACCTTTGGTCCTCCCAGGTGAACTGCTGTCTCCGGGCTCTCTGGATGTCATGGACGAGGTGGCAGTGGGTGAGGAGGCTGGGGCGTCGTCGTCCTCGGCGGGGGCCGATTCGGACGACTGCCTGCCCCACCCGGCACCCATTCCCCTGGTAGAGAGCATTGACGAGGCCCTGGTGCCTGATATCATCGCAGGTACTACTGGGAACTCCTCAGTATTCCAAAGTGCGTGGGTAGTCCCGTCCGCTCTCCACACTTCCCACAACACCACACAGATGTTGACACTTTTTATCATCACAATATAAAGTGTTTGTGTGGTAAAATGTTCTCCTTTTTTCATAGCTGCATGTTTCCTGTTACTCCACAGTGTGGCTTTATGTGTATTGTTGTTGTTGCATTAGTTGTGCCTCTTTTGGAGTGGGAGATCCAACATGTAGAGAACCAGTCAAAGGTTTGGACACACTTCCGCATTTACTTGAATGAGAAAGCGTGTGCAACGTTTGACCGTTACTATAGACTCGGCGCCGTTTTGGAGCAATTTGTGATTGGAAGTAGCTGGGTCATTACGGCTTTTGCGTTCTTTTAGTGTATAGTTCCACGTTCCGCTGAAGAAATATCTGTTTTTCAGCTTGGAGCCCATCATTTGTTTGACTTCTCTAACCGTGTTCCCACACACACAAACCGTGAATCTGGTCGTAACTGCGTCTTGTGTCTGGACTCTCCCTCCAGTATAGGAGCTGGTAGATTGATCGGCATTAAAAGTGCCCAGTAAGGTGCTAAAGAAAGACTTTCTCTTGCTTCTATGTTTTCCTAGTGTGCTTCCTTGGCTATATTAAAGCTGTTTTCATTATCCAAAGGTGCTCCACCACCTCTGTCATCTTTGGAAAAAGATAAAGACATAGACTTTGACTTGCTACAAGACCTGATGGATGTTGATATTGATCCTTTAGATATTGATTTGGAAAAAGATCCACTCGCTGCCAAAGTGTTTAAGGTATGTTGATTGTGACATTTGTATTCTTCTCTTTTCTTCTCTCTATTTACTCCGCCATCACTTGGTGCTGGCTCGTGTCGCGATGTAACGACTCTAAAGTTAAATGTTGAGCTGGTGAACGCAGCATCAGTACTTTCCGACTAAAATGAACAGCCATGCCGTTACAGCCACGGCGTGGTATGCAGCCGGGGGCGGGGATCAAAATCCGATTTTGAGAGTAAAGTTGTTTGTTCATCCTATTAGATTATGTCCGACAATTGCAAGATTCGTCGTAGGTTTACGTGGAAAAAAACCCTTTTCCGGAACCGAGTTGTAAGTGTATCAGAAAAATGGGATTAGCGCATGAACGCGCCGTTTTACAAGGAAAGTCTCCAATATGTCGAGACTAAAGTAGGCATTTCAAAGTTTAGGGTTTAAGTTGCATTTTCACGAGAATAGATTCTAATGTTATGAGATAACGGAAGTACAAGTTATATAGTTAATATTATGGAATGCTTATTTTAATAAAGTAAAGAGGAGCCAGAAAGGAGGTCAGCTTGTGTGTTACGCATGTGAAAGGGTGTCATTGTTCCTGGAAATATTACCACTTGTTTGGGTTAAGATTATAACTTTGTCACGTAACGTTACACCTAGTTCCTACAATACCCCTCCGTTTTTCTCCCCCCTAACACATCGCCCTAATATTCTGTTGCACAAGCAGCCTGGACTGGCACGCCGCCGTAAAGGCCGGAATAGTTTTATTCATTTGTCACCTAAACGATTCGGACATTAGACTTCAGCGACTTTGTGAGTTCTACAATGTACTTGTTTGATATCGTGATCCTAAAATGCATTCATGAGTTGCAAATAATAGATCAGTTATTTTAGTGTAACTGGTGACATTGGCCTCTTGTTGTAGGTGAAGTAGATTCTTAAATGTTTTCATTTTCATTACCACAGCTTCCAGCTCACCTTAGCTGTTAGAATAACCAATCGGTTAAGGTTTTTAAATGCAATCATTCACTCTAACCCTGAAATCTTGATATTTTCTAGGATTAGGCCTTGCTTAAAGGGACCGTTCCCCCCAACATCAAAAATCCATATCTTTCCTCTTACCCGTAGGGCTATTCATCCATCTGGATAGTTTTGGGGTTTTTTTGTGAGTTGCCGACTTTTGGAGGTATCGGCCGTAGCGATGTCTGCCTTCTCTCGAACATAATGGAACCCGGCTCGTTGCCGCGACCTTGTTGCGAGCCGTTCCGTGTAGGAACTATTTGCTACCGAACTGCCCCCGCCAGTCCCGTACTCCCATTGTATTTCAGAGAAGGCGGACACCTCCGCGGCCGATATCTCCAAACCTCGCCAACTCCCACCAAAAACAATCTAGATGGATAAGCACAGGTACGAGGAAGAATACGTATTTCCGATTTTTGGGGCGAACTGTGACTTCTCTGCTCTCTTCGGGCTATTTTTTTTTTTTTTTTGAATGAATGTAATCACGAAAGTGCAGCGTAACACTTTTTACTTTGAGCAGCAACATCCGCATTTTGGGATTTGAAAGCAAACGTAGAAATTGCGATTTATTTATTTATTTATTTTTTGGACAACAGTGCGACTGTAATCCTGTTTGCCCTGATGTTTCACATCCCCTCCTTCTCATGTCCGTTCTCAGCCTATAAGCAGCACCTGGTATGACTACTGGGGTGCTGACTACGGCACGTACGGGTACAACCCGTACATTGGAGGGGTTGGTATCCCCGTGTCCAAACCTCCGGTTGCGGCTGAAAAGCCCGGGTCACAGGGTCTGTCAGTCTCCGTGTCACAGGGTGAGTAGAGGCTGGATTTTGGGGCTAGTCCTGAGCTCGAAATATACACGTCATGAGCCATGTCTTTCCGTCTACCCGTTGACCCTTGGCCTCTGTGTTTCGCAGCACTGGATGCCCGGCTAGAAGTGGGCTTGGAGCAGCAGGCCGAACTGATGCTCAAAATGATGGCAACTCTTCAGGCTGACTCCATGTTACAGGCCCTCACGTCAAGCGCATCCACAGGTAACCACACCAAAGAAAGCAGGACACGGCGTCGCGACCCGGCTCGTGAACCCGGGGCGAAGATGGGAGGGACGCGGTTTTAAACATTCACAAATGTTACAAACTCAGCAAAACCGTGCCAACATGAAGAGGTGTGTTAGTCAGTGATCTCAGTGTGTCAGCAGATGAAGGATGGGTGGAATCCGGGACGAAGGGGTTGTGTAGTGTAAAAACTAAAACTAGTAAGAGGGCCGAAGCCAACCAAGCAATAACACGATGCCGAAGGGAATGAGCCGCCTCGCAGGCTGACGGGCCAGGTCTTAAGGGCCCATGGGAGACTGGCCAGGTGCTCCCAGTTGCCCTAACTGACCTGCAGGAAACCAGCAACACAGAGCAGGGAAAACACACCCACGCAGCAGGCCCTGCTAATATGAGAGGGCGTCACACATGGTCATTTAAATAGCTGTTAGTAACAACCTTGAGGCAAAATATTCTTCATTTCAGTGTCTCAGTCCCTGCTGGCGTTTGCATTAGCGGGCTATACGTGTCATGGCTGTAAGATGTGCGTGTTGTCTGGCTTTCAGTGAGCCAGGCCTCCAACGGGACCGATGACTCCCTGCTGAGGGCGCTCCATGGAGGAGGCTCTCCTCCTGGCAGCAGCTTGATGGGCCAGCCCTCGTCCGTCCCCATGTTGAGTGCCTGCTTCAACAAGCTCTTCTCCATGCTGCAGGTCCACCACGTACAGGTCCGCATACACACAAAACGTCAGACGACTGGTTGCGCTCTTCTGTGTAGGCGCCCACTGTAATCGCCTTGACTCTGCGTGGATAGGTGTCTTCCCGTTTCTTTTTTCCAAATGTTTTTAGTGAAGGTCTTCCGGTAGAGCGCGCAGCCCGTGTCCCGAGGCTGGGGCCAACAGTGCTTGTTTTCAATGTGCTTCATGAATACATTTGACATTTACATGCAAACCCCCCCCAACACACCTACGTAGGTCGCACAAATGCAGTACATTAATGGTATATGCTCCCAAAGTCTGGGTCATAACCAATTTCATACTAGAGTTTTGAGGCTGTGTCACCTCCGTATTTACCTACGACACTTTGTGACGTCCACTCGGTGCCATGTTTAAGTACAACAGAAAACCGCGTGAATGGGGAACCCTTCTCTTCTGTCTCAGCTGGAGTCCCTGCTGCAACTGTGGTTAACACTGAGTCTCAACACATGCTCTGGTGGCAGTGAAGAGAGCGGGTCCGACATCTTCTTGTTCAACGCCAGCCGAGTGCCCACCATCCCGCTCAACCAAGGTCGGGACTCCACCACGCAACCCTTTTTCACTGTACTCTTACTGCACGTGTATTCTAATTCTGTGTGTGTGTGTGTGTGTGTGTGTGTGTGTGTGTGTGTGTGTGTGTGTGTGTGTGTGTCCAGCATCCATCAGCAGTTTCCTAACGGTGCTGGCGTGGTACCCCAACACCTCCCTGAGGACGTGGTGTCTGGTGCTGCACTCTCTCACCCTGATGACTAACATGCCAGCCTGCGGTCAGTAGCCCACCCGCGCTGGTTCCCCTCTGGGTGTGGCGCGCACCGGCGGAAAGTCTCCCGCCTCCGTCAGATAGTCACACTTTCTGTCTTCCTCTTTCGGAGAGACCGCTTCTCTCCGCTTAGTCATTATGTCCGCGGCGATCGGGTGATCCCACAGTGATCGGTGTCCGTGTAAGTGCAATAAAATGCCCATCGGGACAGTCTGCGGGAGCGGAAAGGTGCCGATTAGGTGGAGATACACAAATACTTTTAATGTGTTTGTGAAGCCGTCGCTGAAATGTTGCCCTGTCCAGTAAATTGTAGCTGGAATCAAATCATCATCTGCACGTCGACTGATTATTTTAGAGCTAAATGCTTTGTGACCCACGCGGCGCCAACCGTTGTTGTTAGGAATTTGTCCAAACGTAGGCGCTGCTTTTAGCATTAAGACGTCTCGTGAGCCACGCCCAAGATGTATTCTTTTGTTTTGTGGCTTGGTTTTCTCCTACAGCATAGCTCAGGAATGCAATGTGTTTTGGCGTTCAACCCTTAAGTTTTGGAGGTCAGAGCGTCCTTGGGGGAATCGTCAGGGGGAATTGAGTTGACAATAGCGCACAGTGACAACGCTGCAAGGTGGTTTTCATTGTGTACCGAAAAAAACTGGAAGTCAGTGGCTGTTTAGAAGATAGGAATTCAATCTACAAACCCACAGCTTGCGTTTGAGAACAGTCAGCAGTCTATAACCCAACAAGATGCGGAAAGTCAACGGATCTGAATACTTTAAGACGCCTCTATACGCGGGTACGCTGCTACGAACCATTGACCCAAAATTCCAGTTGCCCAGTGAAGGCGAGCAGTGCCAGAACCGCGCGTCACGCTGAGGTCAGACCGAACCGAACCGGCAACGCAAAGGAGACTCGTTTTCGTCGCGTTCGAGTTTTCAGGGTTTCCACTGGTCGCCGCTGAGGGGTGCTTACGTCACTTTAGTCATTCATGAAGTGTGTAGACACGCTCAGGTTGCAGTGCATTCGTCAGTGAAAGGCTGTGTGTTGTTCGCTGCCACAGAAAAGAAACAAAAAGTCCCTGTTTATGTAACACTACGGCGTCTTCTACTCTTTGAGCAGTTGGTCCAGACTGTTTGTCACATGACAACATCCACGTCACTCATTGGCCGTGGCGTATTTCCTACACTGCTTTTCGATTGGTCAGAATTTCCGTGCGGGAAGATTCCAACAGAAGAGGAAAAGCCAGCAGACAACACGGAGACAACACGACCATGGAGAGACGACCGCGCGGGCTGGTTTTGTCAATGTTCGGAATCTATTACATTGATTGGATCCACCACGATGTGCAGACAAGACCTTTCTATAATGAAGCGCGGCTGCGGCGTGAAAACAACGTTCTGATGCGAGCGGCATCGCTCGTCACTTCCAGCGGAGGCGCGCGTTAATTCTGCTTAACTCGGACACGCTCATCTTCCGAAAATATGACTACGGCAGCTGGTTTAGTCCAAAAATGATTCAGTGTTTTTTGCGGTTGGGTCGGTTCGAGGTCGGAGCGCGTTCTCCCCACAAACGAGCCGCACCAGAGATTGTTTGAAAGCCTCTTCAAGGAGGTCTCGGTCCGCTTGTTTGGTCCGCTGTTGATGCGCAACGGAGTGCGATTTCTGCTTTCACACCTGCGAAACGAACCGCACCAAAGGGGCATACGAAGTCTAGTACGATTCAGCCGAGCTGAAGGAGGCAGGTGTGAAAGCGCCCTTTAATTGACTTTACCCTGATTCGTAGCTGATAAGTAGCTCACGTTAGCCGTACGTCAGTTTAGAGAAAATGTGTATACCACGAGATAAATCGTATATATCGCGGCATAGCCTAAAAATTTGAGATAGCAGATTTCCCCACCCCCACATAATTCTATAGTTGTCAATTGTCTGGTGTTCAGTGATTTATATAAAACCTGTTGTTTGGCCTTCCAGCCTCCAGCAACGGGATGAGCTCTCAGGAAAGCACAGCACAGCAGCTGGTGTCTGATCCCACCCTGGTTCACGTCCTTGTGCGCTTCCTGTCCGGCAGCAGCACCAACGGGACGAGCCAGCACAGCTCTCAGGTGGGACCCACCGCCACCCAGGCCATGCACGAGTTTCTGAACCGCCTGCAGGTCCACCTGTCCTCCACCTGTCCGCAGATGTTCAGCGAGTTCCTGCTCAAACTCATGCACATCCTGTCTACTGAGAGGTATGCGATTTGCTTCACGGGAAATGCGCTTTCAAGCAACGATGTTTGCGTGTTTACAGCCATTTAGACCATAATGCCAAAATGAGCGCTTCGTCTTGATCCTTCAGGGGTCCGTTCCAGTCGGGCCAGGGTCCACTGGACGCCCAGGTGAAGCTGCTGGAGTGTACTCTGGAGCAAAACTTCGAGGTGGTGTCGGTGGCCACCATCTCCTCCGTCATCGAGTCCATCACCTTCTTAGTTCACCACTACATCACCTGTTCAGACAAACTGGTGTCCCGCAGCGGCTCGGACAGCTCCGTGGGCGCTCGGGCTTGTTTCGGTGGTCTGTTTGCCAGCATCATCCGGCCAGGAGATGCAAAGGCTGTTTGTGGAGAGACAACGCGCGACCAGCTGATGTTTGACCTCCTCAAGCTGGTCAACGTGCTGGTGCAGCTGCCTCTGTCCGGTGACAGGGAGTTCAGTGGGCGGCTGCCGCCGGCCGGCAGCGGGGCGGCAGATAGCAGCGTGTCGGACGAGGAGAAGGTCTGCGGCCGCAAAGAAAGCGTGGCTGGTGGATCCGCGCCCATTCAGGGTCCTCCTGCAGGTGTTGCCGACCTGGTGCTAGCCAATCAGCAGATTATGAGCCAGATCTTGTCAGCGCTGGGCCAGTGCAACAGCAGTGCCATGGCCATGATCATAGGTAAGACCAGTCCACAGAGGGTTGTGAACCGACACCGCCGCTCCCGCCGGCTCTACCACGAGCTTCGCCGTCTTTCAGCACATTGTTTTGGTTTCACCGCACAGTTAGCGACTAGCTGGCGAAAATAGTGGCCCATTTGGCAGCTTTAAGAGCCACACATTTTTCTCAGGAGTTGGCAGAGACCAAAAACGGCTAAAGGAGAGTGTATATTTGATTTACATTCCTACAGTCAAAGCGCCCACACATGTTAATCTTTAGAGGAATTTTCAAAATGACAAGAAGACAGATTTAGCCTATAAAACCATGTTTCCCCAAGTTTGGTGATTTCGAATGTGAATGTTTCGTAATAAACTGAAGGACGACGTGTTCCTTTATGGGTTGACACAAGTCTCCTGCTTTACTTGTAAAGCAAAATAAACTGTTCACCTATTGAGGATGAATCTCGGCTGCTGCGAGCTGACACCTCTCTCTGTTCCTCAGGAGCCAGCGGTCTCCACTTGACCAAGCACGAGAACTTCCACGGCGGTCTGGACGCCATCTCGGTGGGCGACGGCCTCTTCACCATCCTCACGACCCTCAGCAAGAGGGCCACCTCAGTCCAGGTCATGTTACAGCCCATCCTCACATACATGGCCTGTGGTTACATGGGCAGACAGGTGAGCATCAGACTGTGGCTTTGCTGATTTCATATTAAAATACGTCGTGAACAGACACCGCACAATGGCGAAACTGAAACAAGTGCTTTTTGTTTAACACTTGGTAGGGGTCTCTTTCCACCTGTCAGCTGTCTGAGCCTCTCCTGTGGTTCATCCTGCGAGTGTTGGACACCAGCGAGGCTCTCAAGGCCTTCCATGAGATGGGTGGGTATAATACGCAACACTTGCGTCATCACATGTCCTATTCTGCTGGGTTTGTTGATGTGGGTCATAGAAGCACTGTGAGGTTTTGATCCTCAATTTTGGCTGCTTTTGGTCAAAACCCTGATTGCGGAAGGCGAAGGACTTCCGTTGTTTCCAGGGCTTTAGTTTTTTGTCTTTTGTTTTAATACAAATTGAATACACAAGCGCAGGCACGGATTCTAGCAATTCGTTAAGAAACCACAACTTTCTTGTGTTTGACCAGGTGGTGTGCAATTGATCTGTAACAACATGGTGACCAGCACCCGGGCCATTGTGAACACAGCACGCAGCATGGTGTCCACCATCATGAAGTTCTTAGATTCAGGTCCTGGAAAGGCAGCGGATGGCAACCTGAAAACCAGGGTGATGACCTCAGAGCCTGACAACGCAGAGGGTCTCCACAACTTTGCTCCTTTAGGTGCTTTTCAGCCCCTTTAGACTCGATCTGCCACATCCTGCAGGAACAATATTTCTTTACAGTAAGAGGGCTTGCAGCCTTACATGAAATCTTTTCGAGTTATAAATGATCTATTTGTCCATTCACAGGCACCATCACATCCAGCAGTCCCACAGCGCAGCCAGCAGAGGTCCTCCTCCAAGCCACGCCGCCCCACCGCCGGGCCCGCTCTGCAGCCTGGTCCTACATCTTCCTGCCGGAGGAGGCCTGGTGTGACCTCACCATCCACCTTCCTGCGGCTGTGCTGCTGAAGGAGCTCCACATCCAGCCGCACCTCGCCTCTCTAGCCAGTGAGTAGCACCCGATTTAATAATGAAAGTACATTTAAAAATAACGTAGTTTGGAATTTATGCAAAACTGTATTTCCGTCCCTATTTTTTTGCAACCAACAAAAGCTGTTCCATCTCACGTGGGTGAGATCTCAAGCTGTCGTTCCTTTATGCTCTGCCGTGTCCCCTTCCTCCTACCAACCAGCCTGCCCGTCTTCGGTTTCGGTGGAGATCAGCGCTGACGGGGTCAACATGTTGCCGCTCTCTACGCCAGTCAGCACCAGCGGCCTGACGTACATAAAGATCCAGCTGGTGAAGGCGGAGGTTGCGTCGGCTGTTTGCCTGAGGCTGCACCGGCCTCGCGATGCCAGCACCCTGGGTCTGTCTCAGATCAAACTCCTGGGGCTGACGGCGTTCGGTAACACCTCCTCTGCGACCGTCAACAACCCCTTCCTGCCTTCTGAGGACCAGGTCTCTAAAACCAGGTACCAAAAACCGATTAGGGATTGAGAGTATATCCATTTGGGTTAGATGTGGGGGCTGCTGTAACCTTTTCCTTCTCCCCGTATAGCATCGGGTGGCTGCGTCTTCTCCACCATTGCCTGACCCACGTCAGTGACCTGGAGGCCATGATGGCCAGTGCTGCCGCACCCACCGCAAACCTGCTGCAGACCTGCGCCGCGCTGCTCATGTCACCTTACTGCGGCATGCACTCGCCCAACATTGAGGCGGTGCTGGTCAAGATCGGCCTGCAGTCCACTCACATCGGACTCAAACTCACTGACATCCTGCTAAGGAACTGCGCCGCCTCTGGCACCGATCCTGCCAGTGAGTCTCACACACACACAGGTTGCATCGCATAGGTAGCATATTGGGGCGGCTGTGGCTCGGTGGCAGAGCGGGTCGTCCACCAATCGGAAGGTCGGCGGTTCGATCCCGGCTTCCCCCAGCCATGTGTCATAGCATCCTTCAGCAAGATACGGAACCCTGAATTGCTCCCGAAGCTGCGCCTTCGGCGTGTGAGTGATTAGTTTAATGTGTACTGATGGGCAGTCAGCTCCTGCCATCAGTGTATGGATGTGTGTGTCTGGGGTGAATGTGATATGTAGTGTAAAAAGCGCTTTGAGTGGTTGGAAAGACTAGAAAGGCGCTATACAAGTGCAGTCCATTTACCATATCAACAGGACCTTTAAAAGCATCAACGAAGCCTTAAAATATCCTAATGAGGTCCTTTAATTAGGTTGTTGGAGTTGGAAAGGCTTCGACAAGGGCAGATTTTTTATTTATTTTTTTTTAACCCCAACAATGGTTTTTGTACTGCAAGGCCTCGCAAACAATTTGACTATTTAACACTTTATTCTACAGGTCTGTAATTTCCTTTTAATTTCTCAGATCGATGTAATCTGGTACTTATATATGTGTAAAATAAGGACAGAGTTCGGTTGATAAATTCTATTTAGTTGACACTGTAAACTAGAGAGTCTTTAAGTGCACAGCAGGTCGGCTGAACACGCACAAATGTGAAAGGCAGTTTTCCATAATACTTGAATAATGGGTGGATATTTACTTGGGTTTTAATCTTTTAAGCTTCTCTTGAAAGGAAATTGCTGTTTTCGCCATAATTAGTCCCAAAATAGATAGTGTATATATAGTCAGGAAACCAATGAGGACAAGTTTCTAGGATATGGCGAGGAGAATATTCACGAATGCCTGACCGGGAAAATAAAGTGTTTCCAAATATTTTCCTGCAGGCTCTGCTAACAAATATCCAGTCATTGCAGTAATTAGTGAATTAGAAATGAAGCGTTAATGAAGGCGGTCTTGCCACCTCACAGAGCACCATCTCTACTAGACTTCTGTCCTGTCGAAGGTTGCCTGTGCTCTCTCTTGTCGAATAAAGCCGGCATCTGTGGAACACGGCATTAGTTCATGTTCGTGTCAGAAGTAAATAATATTCCACAGGAGATACCTTTTTTGTTTCATTAGAATACATTTGTTGTTCCAGATACTTGACTTCTTTCTTTGCACAGATTGTATAACGGCGATCGAGTGTGTCAGTGAATAGTTCTGAGTTTACAGTCGGATGAAATTCTTCCTCGGCACTGAGGAGCTGCGTAGCAGGGTGCGCAGCCATGTTTGGGCCGTGGCGTTCTTCCGCTAACACTCGTTGACGTCTTGCTTCTTTCACGGAGTGCTTTGTTTGTGCGCCCCCCCCCCCCCCCCGCCCCGCGCGGCGCGGCGGCCACGCCGAGCCTGCTCGACTCGGTTTGTTTTGTTGAGTAGT
>CM022471.1:26364369-26425349 GCA_011952105.1 Coreoperca whiteheadi
GGGGGAGGAGAAGAAAAAAGCGGGCGGGCCGGGACCCCCGAGCGCGTGGGGTGGCCGGGGGGAGGGGGGCTGTTTCTCCCCCCCCCCCCCCCCCCCCCCCCCCCACGGTCCCCCAGTCCAGTGGCAAGCCAGCCATCAGCTAATTAGCCAACCTCTGCTGGCCACAGTATCTTTGTGCCAATCCTATCGAAAAGGGAGTTGTGTAGATTGTTCAGTGTGAAACGAGTTTTCCAAAGCAAGGTCTGAAGTTGACATCCGTGTACTAATGCTGTACAATCGGCCGCGTTAACGTTGCAATCTCTAGTTTGTTTCTCAAGTAGAATGATGAGCGACAGATCCGGGCCCCGTTATTGGCTTTTAACAGTGCCGTTGTGCCGAGATGTCAGAGGGACACGCAGCAACAGGTTATAGGACAGCGTCACGATTGGTCAAGTCTGTCTTCAAACAACAGTCAGGTGCCCATATTAACACGGAATGAGGCTTTGCTTGCTGCGATTGTCCCTCCCGTCCACACTGGCCTTTACAAGGATCACTTCCTAAACTGCTTCCAGTAGCTGCTTTTCGACTAAAAGAGCCAGGGACTTCTTTCCAAGAACCAAAAGGTTCCTTGGGCCCATTGTTGTCCGCCCATTGAGGGCTAAAGACCCGGGAACGCAAATCACACCCATCGCACAGCTTTGTTTTAACTTTTTAAACCTGCGTCACAAGCACTATGTGTCTTTTTACATATATAGTAGTGTATGCTTGTTTTTCAGAAACGAGAACAGCCACCATACACACATTAGCACGGCGCTAACGTTAGCGCTTGGCTAGGGTAGTCATAGCATGACAACAGTTGGCTGTTATAGCATTCATAACAAGCATCATGCTCATCCGTTTCCAATTCCTTCAATCGACTGCTCATCCGTTTCCAATTCCTTCTGTAGTGTAGGCATCTCCATGAATCCTTAGCACACCTCTGACAATGTCACATGTCACTTTGACTTACTGAGAATTACAGCTGTGGCTTTTCTTTCATTCCCTTTTAAAGTTTCATGCGACGTGATTGGACTTTACTCTAACTCCTGTCATTGTTGTTATGATTAATAGCGCGGTGGTGCATGTGTTTGAATGGGCTGTGATCGGTTTCAGAGACCTGCCAAGAGCCATAATAATAATAATATTGAACTTGATTTTTATAGCACTTTTCTCCACAATGTTACAAAGTGCTTTACAAAAGAATGGAATATTAACCATACAAGGTGGGTAAAATGAGAATATGTGACCGGTCACGGAAAGTAGGGACACCAGTCGGTTCTGGGGTTATTTTGAGTTATTCACAGGTTCAGAAAGTGTAGTCTCCAAGCTGCCCAACGATGTGTAACACATGGGAATCGGATCGTATTTGGAGACGTTGTGGCCATTTGAAGGTAGGCACTCAAAAGAGAGAGAAGGCCCTATAAAGATTGTGCAGTTCTCACCTGCTGGGAGTGACACTAGGGCTCGTTTACATGGCGTTTAGATAAGCCATACACCCTGCAAAGCTCCCCCCTGTAAAGCTGCATGGTTGCATAGCAACGACGGAGGCAACGGGAAAAATCGGGCCGCATACTATTAATACTAAAGGAAATATTAGCATCACGTTCAGTTCAAGAATGCTAACAGGCCGGTTTACGTGGGCTTAGTCATTCGCACCAGACAATTCATGCAATTGAAGCATCATTCAAATGAATAGCAGATGCTAACGTTACCATCTAAAAGCCCATTATAGTAATGGGACACAAAACGACAAACTTTGATGTTTATGGAAACTCTCCCCATAAGACACAGAAAGGATCCTTGCAGATCTCCCTTCCTCCAACGAAACACGTCATTCGGGCACACTTTCTCTCTCTCGGGGTCTTCTCTGTGGACGTAACCATCTCCGAGGTTTGCGCTGGGCGTCTGTTTGCCTCTAAATGTCCCAATAATCCGCATGTCCTGCCAGCGAGCGCTTGTTCGGAAGCATCCGGCTTGTCGAAGAAGTACTTCAAAACATTTTCGGTGTAACGTGCACGGTTCAGCTCGCCTGCGATGATCTTTGCGGCGTCCGCCTTCGTTGAATGTTGGTATCAGCTAGAGGCGGCCAGAGCTGGTGCATAATAAGTAGCCACGCTTCCCTTGGAGGGAGGGGGCAATAACAGAGGAACAAAAAAAAAACAACTATAAAATAAATAAGCGAAAAACCAGTAAAAGCAATAATAAGATGAAACCTTTCCAAGGGCTTTCACAAAAAGGGAAGGAGAGATTTAAAAGTGGCTAGAGACTAAGTGTGTCGGAGTTCAGTAGCAGAGTTCCACAGTGTGGGGGCAAAGGCCCGATCACCCTTTGTCACTAACCGTGATGTGGGAGGACCACAGCAGGGGCCCTCTCTGCGGACCTCAGTGGTCCACAGGGCACATGCCAAGTCGCTAAGTCAGACATGTAGTGAGGAGCAAGGCCCTAAAAGTGAGCAGTAGAGCTGTAATCGGGCCGTAAAAGTTAGGCCCGACAAGCACATTTTAACGGGCAGCTTTTCAAAAGCCCGAACCCGTTTACAGCCCGACTTCAAATGGAAGCCAGTGTAAGAAGGCAAGCACAGGGGTAATGAGTCGGGGAGCAGCGTTTTGTACTAGCTGGAGGCGGTGGTGGGAGCCCCGGCTGGGACCCGAGTAAAGTGCATGGCCCCGTACAATGATCAGATGTATAGATATGCAATACTGGCACAATATAGAAGCTGTTGGCAGCTTTAAGTGCAAAAGACAAAAACAAATACTAACCTGTACATTCTGTCAATGAGAACGTGACGAACAGGCCTGTGACGTTTCCATGTTGTCGGTCTCGTTCGTCAGGCTTAAAGTCCCAGTCCAAGCGAGCTCTTTCAACCCCTCCCCGACCTCCATCACGGAGGGGCCGCGTGATGAGCGACAAGTTGACTGCGTCGTCTGGTGTGGACCCGTCAGCCAAAACCATCAGTGTGCCTGTCTTCCACCTCTACCACAAGCTTCTTCCAGGTACTCCGTATCCATGTGCAAGGTTAACATGCCAACTCGTGCCTGGCACCCGGGCATCGACGTGTGTGAGTCAAATTAAGCAGGCAAAGTTCATTTTTGAAATTGTATTTTGGCTTTGGCCCGGTCCAGGTCAGCCCCTCCCACCTGAGATGACCCTGGCCCAGCTACTGACACTCCTGTATGACCGCAAGCTGCCACAGGGCTACCAGTCCATCAACCTGACAGTCAAACTGGGCTCCAAGGTCATCTCTGACCCCGGCCTCTCCAAGACGGACTCCTTCAAGAGGCTACGCACTGAGAAAGGTACCAAAAACATGCAGCGCTGCGCTACTTGAGGAGGAATTCTCTTTATGTTTAATATTCCAATATTATTCTTTGGCTTAGGTGACCTGTCACTGTTGACCAATTTTACGAAAAGTGCCTCCGTATTAAATTTACCATACATCTGGCTTATTTTCTGAATAATTCCCACGTCCTTTGGCGTGTTCCTTGCATTCTAATACTTTTGAACAGTAGGCTGACTATGACTTTTTTTTCCCCCCGAGTCTCGCTCAAAGCTCCGATCTTTAACATCGTCCGTGAAAGGTTTTTTGGTTTTGTGTTTTTTTTTTTTTTTCCATTAGGAGCTTCTATTGAGGTTTTCATAGGAACCTTTGAATGTCTGTCGCCATATTTTATGACACCGCCCTAAAAAAAACAAAAAACAATCCTCAAGCAAAATTCACAATTTTAAGAAAGCGATTCATCGGAATTAAATGATTAAGTCTTTTTTTTTTTTTTTTTTAAATCGACTTTCTTTAATGAATATAAATTGGCGGTTTTGTCGACTTAAATACGTGCAGGCAGCAGGCTAATCCACGAAGGGCATAAAATAATGGCGCCCTGAGGGTTATAGCAACATTATGCTACGACAGAAATGGCAATAGAATAAATCGAAACATTTCAAACTAGAAGGGCAGAGAGCCTGATAAATGAATCGAAGATCCCCTTGTGCGTCATGCAGGCGAGCAGGGCAAATGTTCTCTGTGAAAGGATAAACGCCAACAAATATGGATTGACGCAGAATCTTTTTCGTTGGACGAAAACGTGCTGTGCGTTTTGGAAATGACCTCATCGGTCTTTTTTCCCCAATACTTTCGGACTTTACAGCGCTCTGCAGTTATCGGAAATGTTTGGATCGCACGAGTCAGAAACAGTCCTACGCAGCCCCCACTGGAATCTAATTCTACAAATAGGGTAATACGAAAATTATTCGTGTAGCCTAATCCTTACCTGCAGCTGTGCAGAAATCCCGGCTTTTAAAAACATTTGGTATTGTTGCTTTTTAGTTGTTGTCCGGTTTCCCTTCGCGGCTGACTTGTTACAATTGAACCAAGAGGACCTGATAGACGACCTAAGGCTTCCGTCGGTACCAACCACGGACCTATTGCGGGCCTTGTTGAAATTCGACCGGCCCTTGACCACGGACCACGTTTCTTGTCGTTAGTTATCATCTATATCGGTGCATGTAAGAAATCATTGCCTTCTCAGCTGATATCTCATTTATCATTATCATTATTCATTTATCTCATATCTCATTTAATTAATATCTAATATATCGCCCAGTGCGCGTATGTGTATTTGTATGTGTGTATATACAGTTACATATTTATAGAATTATAGACTTTACACGTATGTGTGCATATGTAAAGTCTTGCGGCCACCATGGAACAAGTTATGATCGATTCAATGGTTAGTTATCACATCCCTCATGTCATTAGAAACCAACCACACCAGCGGTTCTCTTGGTAGTGGACAGACGCTATCCTTTTCAACGCCATCTCAGAACCAAACCGCCAAATGCACTAGAGTTGGTTTGAGCCATTCCCGCAAACCGGTTTGGCGTGAACGCGACCTATGACGCTCCACTGTAAAATCAACTTTCTGGCTTTTGGGGTCGCATTTGGAACTGCCGGCCCTGTTCAGGTCCGTTGATCGGGCATCCTCTGCCCATAGTCCAATTTGAATCCATCTGAATGGAAGAGCAGGAAATGAAGGGACTGTGGTGATTTTGAGACCACTTTTGTAAATGGAAATCGTGTGAATAGAAAGCGGTTTCGGAATCAAAATGCAGGTGCATGCTAAATGGACTGTGCTTCAGTAAAAATCCAGTCCAGTGGCTATTACTCTGCTCCTGGGTCAAGATTGTACTTTGGTCCGGGCTCAGCTCACATCACCTGGGCTATATCTTGGGCTGCTTTGAAAGAAACGCCTTGAAGTCCAAAAGCTCACGGAGTGGTTTGAGCACATACTGTTCAGTCATAGTCACTCTTCTACTTGCCTTTGCAGCCCTTAGGGAATTTAAGCTTTTTGATCCTTAGATGTTGCTTTCGCACACTATTCGTGAGACTTTTAGATGTTGATGTAGCGTTCATGTTTGTACAATGGCATATAGAAAGATTCTGTTATACCAGGAACATCTATAAAGGGATGCTGAACATTTTTGCTCAAGGAACTACGTTTATAGTGTAATCTACTCTGACTGTCCTATCCAATAAGACGGGTAGTAAAATGAACACTGTCGCTGAAGGACATTTAGTCAGGATAGGTTGTTGCTGGGATCAATCTGCTGACCCTGCTTCACCAGACGGCAACACTGTCTGTCCATAGAGGTGGTGACTGTAGGACTGGTTATATTTAGCTATCTGATTCTGCAGGCTCGAGGGTCAGCACTAGGTCCGATCCATTTTTAACATCAATGTCTTGATGATCTCAGCATGAATCTGCAGAACTGTTCAGATACCTTTTGTTCATTGGCCACGTCCTGTCTACGATCCATATTTTCCATTTTAAAAATGTAGGCTCAGTTGTTTGGATGACTGTTATGATGGATGGTTGGGTAATTCAGTATCATAGAAGTCATATTTGGACGTACACAACAGAATGTATGGTCGGCGTATTTTTTCCCCCCCATTGTCTACCAACAATTTGAAGTTGATCAGAATCCGCTTTATTGCCCAGGTATGTGTACACATACAAGGAATCGGTCTTCATTATTGTCATTAAAAGGTGTACATAAGTATGGCTAAAAACAAGGACAGCTCAACAAGGTAGAGAAACATTAAGCTACTATTTGCGGATTCACTACAATGTGCAATGTAGGGGGGGGGGGGGGTTGTACAAAGTACCAAAAAAAAAGCCAACAGTAATGTATGTAACAGTAAGACAATTAGTGCAATGGTGCTGAAATAAATATGATTAATTTAACAGGTAGCTTTAGATACACGAGGTATGTCAATAGACCTTTTACGTAGAACACATTTTGACTTGTAATGGCAGGAAAGGCGCAGGTGGAAGTAATAACATTAATTATTGCTCTACTGTAGTTCATTTTACTGTCCCAGTACGCCATAACCGTGAGCCAGCAACCAAGAAAAACCCTTGCAGTCCCTTGCATTTCCATTTTTATATTTTTTTTTGCTGATCATATCATCACGAGTTTCCAAGCCCTTATTTCAAAGATATGGGCCTGAACCTCTCTGTGACTGGAACTGCCTACCAAAATGATAGTAAAGTTACCAACATTTAACAGTGTCTATCGCCTGAATATTCAACCGCTGGACATTTTTCTATCAATATACCTCTACTGTTGCTAGGACAAATTAAAGGGGGACTCTAACGATTTTATACTTTTAAAGTGTGTTTACAGGTCTTGGGGGGAAAACTACTACAAATCTGAAAAAAGTTGTAAAGTTTACGATGTTCAATTTATTGACTGGCAACCCAGTGTAATTCTCTTTAGTATAGGGGTGATGTGCTCATATTTCCGAGTGCCTGTCTTTGGGGCTGCACTACTTTTTTGTTGAACACCATCATATAGTACGTTACCATAGTCTGTCTCGACAAAATAAAAGTACGAATGATCTTTTTCAGGTCCTTCTGTGACACAAAGGACTTGATTTTTAGCAATTTGTCTCAAAAATAAAGAAGTTTTAATGACTTCGTTTTTCTGTTGACCAAATTTTAATGCACTATCACAAATTATACCTACATTTTTTTACCTGACGCATCCAAAAGGTTACGGTGTACCCAAGTCAATTTTGGATGCGTCAAAGGACTCGGAAGGGCCAAAAAAAATGTTTGTTTTTGCTTCATTTAGACATAAAAAGTTAGTAGACATCCACATCTTAATCTCGTCAAAACATTCTACTAGTCTTTCTACAGCAGTAGAGGCAGTAGGCTTTAACGGAAGATACAACTGGGTGTGCAAGTGTGTTTTAAAGAAAATAATTATCACTGTGGGTGAACATTGGAAATCGAAATGCACTGAACAACGTTTACTTGAGGTTTGATTCACAAAACGTCTCTCATGAGTATGACAATGTGTTGCAGTCTTTGCCAGACACTGATGCAACCTGTTGGCTTGCAGCGTAGCCACTCGGTGTTCAACGTCTTTTCAGCAGGGCGTGCGCTAATAAGTTCGCAGGCCCAGGCGGACTGCCAGCTTTTTTGCTCAAAGGCTGTGCAGGGGAATTGACATCAGCATGGTGTCCCATCTTCCCATTGTCCTTGGGCACTCAAACTGTCCCGGCTCTGCGGAAGAAGTCACCACCAGTGTCTAGTAAGCTCTGTGTCACGGTGGACGATGATTTCCGTGCTGCAGTTTTGACACTGACCATCTCGCTCGAAAAGTGACCAAAACACAGGCGACGGTCCTTGACCCGAGGCAAGTGACTGAACGTGAGCCAGTGGTCGTCAGAAACCAGACTATCATTCCGGTGTCGTCGCACAAATACTTAAGTCTCCACATAGACGCCATTCTTGGCCGGAATAAAACACACATTGATAACCTGTGCAAGAGACTCTACTTCCTAAGGCGATGGAGTGAGCGGCCAGATCGCGCCGACGTTCAATCCCAGAGAGCATGATCACGCACGGAATTAAAGCACGGTTTGGCACCTGAAAATCAGGCGTGCCAATATACACAAAATAGCTATGAAGGTAATAGGGGAGAGAGTACGGGCCCATGTATAGAGCCTGTACGAGCAGGCAGTCGTGAAACAAGCACCAAAAGTCATTGCGAACCCTCAGTGCCCGGACACTAACCACTTGATGAGGTCAGTCATTATTTAACCAATATGTCCTTCCTTTCTGTGGCCGCTGAATTCAGATGTCCTCATTACATGAGCTGTAGAGATTAGACACCTAGCAGCACAGAAAGACTAACAAATAACACGGCCTAGTGGCCCAGTGGAATCTCTCCCTGATCCGGACCTCGCTGTTGGCTGAGTCTTTTGTAGAGTTGTTTTGCCTCTAAAAGAAATGGCCGTCGGCCTAAACGCACTCCCATCGTGTCCGACGTGACAGTCACTATTGCCTTTTGACGTGGTCGGACGACACAACTAGTTCGTTTGAAGCATGAAGCTGAACCCTTACGGGGGAACTCCACCAATTTGACGCATCCAAGTGTGTTTCCACTCGTTTGGGAGTACTACTGTACTTGAGTCCGCGTCAGACGGGGCTGAAGACTGCACTGCAAGTTTGGAAATCTCAAGTTAGAAAGAAGTGCGCTTACCAGACGCCTGGAGCCCGCTCCTCATCTCTGCATGAGGCTCGCGGCTCCGGGGGCCACGTTAGCCGCTACTAGCTTAACACACCCAAATCTCCAATTGAGCTGTCGACGGTCAAGTTGCATTCAGGGAAATGCAGGGGCCCGGTTTTGACAATTTAAGGACACGGTTCCGCTGCATCAATTTTGATCCTTTCTTTTTTCTTTTTTTTTTAACTGTCAATCGTGAGTCCGACAAAGTTATAGGGGTGCAATGAATGCTAAAGTGGTGGAGTACTCTTTCAACTAGGCCAAGGGCCTTCAGAGGGAAGTCTGTGTTTCTTTGCATGCAAACAGACTGACCATGTGGTTTTGGTCGCCTTTGAAAGCGCAAAATCATATGGTGGAAGTGCTGCTTGAGTATTTCTCAGGCAAGCTGCCAAGCACCCTCTCATCCTCCTGAAAACATGAGCGTTCTCTAATCCGGTTTTGGAAGTTCAGGCATGTTAATCTCTGCTAGGAACCCGTTTATACGCATTCCCAGTGACTTTTTAATTCGGCACCAAGAGAATTTGTGGGGGGGAACAAAAAAAAAATCCCCCCTGGGCAGAGCAATGAATCACGCGCCTGGTTTTGTCCTCTGTAAGGTCTATATGGAATTGCCTTAAAGCATCGGAGCTTTGGAGTTGTACTTTTAAGCCTGTTAAAGCTCCCATGTGGAGATACTTTGTGCGATTATGTTAAATTAAGGCCACTTCAACTTTGCAGTGTCTTATAGTCCCACAGGAATTCAAAAAAGAGGACTGGTTTTTTTGGAGGTCTTCACCTCTCTGTTATGCATACAATCCCTTCATTTGCTCAGTAGGTAGGGAGGAAATACATTAAGTAAATTCATTAGAAGTGAATGCAGGGGTTAAACAGTGAATAATGGGAGGATGAAATAAACCACGTACATCAAAGCTCTGATAAGCTTTTACTCTAAAATGTAATTAGTGTTTATTGACCCCATACCTGATCGCAGCCCCCTGTTCTCAGTGTCATTAGTCAGCTCGACGGCAACACGCAGACACCAAGCCCATGCTGCTGGGATCAGCCCAGTTCATTTTCCAGTGAAGCGGATAAACAGCCACTAAAGCATAGATCACATAAAAACAACACATGATCCCCAAATTCAGACTTTTCCCTGAGGATCAAAGTGATCTACGCGACAGTTGTCTCGCGCATCCACGTTTACGCTGCAAACGTCAGGCTAACGCAGCCCGACTTTTCAAGATTCACCAAAAAAGTGGAAGTGGAAGCTGTCGCGTCACGCCGCAGAGCATGTTAATCTACATAGTAGGATTTCATACAGAACCCATTCGTGCCAAGAAGGACCCGCTGAACTGAATTCGTCACAGACCGAAATAAGAAAAACTCAGGGCAGATCAAAACTTTGAAAATGAGCAAAATTTGATGTTTTGACACTACCTTGACCGCTCAGGATCTCATAAACATGGTTCTTTTATCCTTGGAGCACATCAGCAACACCTATGCTGTCCTTTCATCTGTTCCACATCCCAAGAAATGATACAGCGTATCTTGGGGTGACTATATGAGGAAGAAGACGATCAAACTTGACTATCTAGAGGAAGTAAAAGTCGAAAGGGGAACCTGCGGAAGGATCATTACCGTTAATCGCCTATACTTCTATGACTATATGACCATATGGCATGAAGCCAGATCGTGAACGAGGAATGCAGAATTCTCCTTTCACTGATGGCATTCTCGTCGCAGTAGACTTCAGGTTACAAGCGAATTGGCAGTTCTAACCAGTGTCCCAGATGCCAGACAGCGCATGAACATACAACAGGGCCTCTCTTTGCTCTCCTTGCAGTGGATCACTGTGACTTGCTGAACAGCTGTCCCGAGGACGAGCCAATGGCGGCCAGCGAAGAGTGCCCGGACGCTGCCACCGACGAGTCCCTGCTGGAGACCAGCCCCATCCAGTCCCCGCTGCAGGTCTTTGCCGGCATGGGCGGCCTTGCCCTCATCGCCGAGAGGCTGCCCATGCTCTACCCTGATGTCATCCAGCAGGTGAGACCCGAAGCCCTGCCACGGACTCAGGCGCATACGCGCGGTCCATCAAAGTACTGGAGTCCCGGGTGGCTAAAAGCGCCGTGTCGTGTTCACTGCGAAAACGCGTTCAAAAAGTCTTAGAAAATGTTTGTTTTTAAGAAAGCAACGACAATAAAGAGCACTGCCATTTACTGTGCATCCACCTGTTTGGACCTACAGTAGTTACTGTTTTAGACTAAAATGTATTGCTGTACGTTGTGTTTTAATTGATACACGGTGGAGTCCTTTTTTTTCCTCTTTTTTTCAAACCGGGAAAAAAATCTGAACTCCGTTTCTCAAGAACATCAGGTTTGGCCAATATCCTGCACACAAAGCCAATTCTTATCAGTTGAATAACAGAGAGCATTTTTATATATTTTTACTTATTTTGATAGTTAAGAATTGCTTGTTTCATTTTGGCCTTTATCGTCTCCATTTCTTTCAGTTCCCGTGTGCTTTTTCTTAGGAGATTCCAAGAATCGTTTTGTTGCATTTGCCATGAATTAGTAATAGTGAAGGGCACGTGAAATTTACGGTGTCGAAGCAATCCCACCTCCAGGTCCATTTGCCAGCTTTTTCAGGAGCCAATCTAGAGTGTGCTCGGCTGTCATGGAGATGGGCCTGTTCACAAGTGAGCTCAGTAGCTTCTCAAATGTGAATATTTTCTGGTTTCCGCCGTCATCTGGGAATGTGAAGTGAAAAGCACCGTTTGGGTTTTGTTAGTCGAACAAAACAAAACCTTTCAGCTCGTCCTCTGGAAAGGAGACGATGGACATTTGTAGCTATTGTCCCTAATTTTTCACTATTTTGGAGGTTTTAAGACCAAGCGATTAATCGTCGGTGGCAGCCCTACTTTCAACTGCATCACATGGTCTTCGTCAGTGGATAGTTTTTTCTTTTTTATCATAACAGCTCCTGAGCTGGCATGTCAACAGATTGACTTTTCAGCAGACTTCTTCCATTGAGGAAGACCATGTGATGCCGTTGAAAGCTCCAGTAAAGGAAGTGGACCTTGAGTTAGGAATATGTTGTCACTCCAAGGTCAAGACGTAACGTTGATGCTTCACTTTGATATTGTCTGCTAAAAAGGATCTAAAGTGTGATAAATGGCTTCGCCCTCGATTTCAATGTGGATGAAACTGGTGCTTTCACTTTGATCCAGGATATGAAATGTTGGTCAGTGTCAGTCTGTGTTCGCATAGCTTACAGTCGCAGTATGTAGAGAAGCCAGCCGTCTCTCCTCTCCCCCAGGCGTGACTTTGCCCCATCATGACGCTGCAGAGTTCCGGCTCTCATAAATTCGCCTGTCAGCGCTTTCCCATATCCACCCCCCCTCGCCTCTGCTAAAGTTACCCTCCGTTCTCCCGGATGGTCGTTCGCAGGTCAGTGCCCCAGTGGTGCCCTCGGCCACACAGGAGAAGCCCAAGGACAACGACCAGTTCGAGTGGGTAACCATCGAGCAGTCGGGCGAGCTGGTGTACGAGGCGCCAGAGTCGATCGCCGCCGAGCCGCCGCCCGTCAACAAGCAGCAGTCCCAGTCATCGTCGTCGTCGTCGTCGTCGTCCTCGGTGCAGACCATGTCGCCCATCCCTGCCCACTCGCTGGCCGCTTTCGGCCTGTTCCTGCGCCTGCCAGGGTACGCCGAGGTGCTGCTGAAGGAGAGGAAGCATGCCCAGTGTCTGCTGCGCCTGGTGCTGGGTGTCACCGACGACGGCGAGGGCAGTAAGTCTGCAAGCGCTCCACAGTTTCTTGACTATTCAATTAGGCAGACATACACACTTTATAACCTCTTGTGTCAAGGCATGGGTCCCTTCAGATGGCAAAACGCTTACATTGCAGACTCACACTGTCGTAAGATGATGACATTTTATATAGGTTCCACCTAACGCTGTAGAACGTATGCATAGCCTGAACATTTTAAGACCAATTTTTAACACTAATTTCAACTCTTGTTTCAATAGATCAAAGAAGTCTCACTACATTATTTTTATTAAATCCAAACCGAAACGTGTGTTTATGTATAATTCATCCACGATAGCATTATGACTCATTTTTAGCATCTGTAATTTTGTCACATCTTATGCTGAAAAATTCACAAACTTACAAGGTGTCTGCTTTTCTCACGCAGAATTGAAATTGTCACAGTGGAAAATCTCTTGCCAGTGCGCTAACACTGACATTGGCAAACCAACGAATCCCTCCCAAACCCAAACCTGAACAAAATGCTCTTAGCCCTGTGCTTTAAACGTCTGCGTGGGGTCTCCTCGTAGGTCACATCCTGCAGTCTCCGTCGGCCAACGTGTTGCCCACGCTGCCCTTCCACGTCCTGCGAGCGTTGTTCAGCAGCACTCCCCTGACCACTGACGACGGCGTGCTGCTGCGCCGCATGGCTCTGGAGATCGGCGCCATCCACCTCATCCTGGCCTGTCTGTCGGCTCTCAGCCACCACGCCCCCCGCAACCCCAACGCGAGCGCCAGCGTGTCTGAGGTATGGCCCACGACGCGCACACGTACATCACGATCTTCGCGGGGACTTTCAGTTGACCACATGCTGTCCGTTTTGAAGAAGTAAAGACTCGCGGGACTGGCTTCAGAAATGTCCTCAGTGTTTGATTAGGTCCTTAACTGCACCTGGATTAAAAACGAAGACGAAAAAAGACCTGATATTATCTAGATATGGCGCTAACGGTGCACATTTTCAGACCGTTTCCCCTTGAAGACAGTCATAGTTTTGCGCTCGGTTGTTCGCGCGAAAGTTGTGTCAAGAAAGAAAAAGGAGAGCTGAGCGAGAAGTTCAAACCCTGGCTCCTTTCTCACCCCTGCGCAGCTGACCAATCACAGCGTGAAGTGGGGGTGAATGTTGAATTGTCAGAAAGTTACAGAAAGGGTCGGACACAGCCCCCTCGGCTCAGACGTCAGTGAAGTGGGGGCTTTCCGAAGCTATTCAGCCATCCAACAAGCAGTTATGGGTATACTGGCCGCCTTCTCACTTCAACTGATACATCCACTTCAATCAGCACTAAAGTGAAACCTAAACTCTTTTCAGGACTTGCTTTTTAACTGCCACTTAAAGAGTAACTAAACCCCAAAGTTTTGGCTGAAGTGCCTCTTCCCTGGAAATGACAAGGATGCCCCTAGAACGGGAAGAAAGTATCTACATGGGCAGCGCTGGTGGGAGGGGGGCGCAATTGGATAGACCTACAGCCAACGAGAGCAACGAAGCGTGTGACGTTGCGCGTTTTCCGGCAGGAAAACAAGCGGCCGCCCTGGTCACAAACAGTACCAGTACCCTAAAATGTGTTTCTGAAAACATTCGAGGCAGGAAATAGCCGGGTTTCATCCAGCAGAGGGCAGTCGCTCTGCATATTCCTAAACCCAATATCTCAAAATCAAATACTTTGCACCACAGTCCAAGATTTGGACCTGAATCCACCAACAACACTGTGGGTACGAAATACCCACATACATTAGGTTTCAGCTGAAAAGGTGGTTTGGCTACTCTTTAAGCTTCTTTCAGTAATTCCGTTTCAGTTGCCGCTTCAACTTCCTTCACGCTTCTTGTACGCGCACAAAAACAAATTCCAGAGCTCCAAAACACTGGTACAGTTCCAAATGTTTCAGCAGTGAGCACACACGTTTTCTTCAGCAAATTTAGCCTAATGTATGAATATCGTTTAAACCTGTCGTTTGGACCCGAATATGAAGAGAATAACATACTAACTGTCCGTTTAAAAAAAAACAAAACAAAAAGCTCTGCTCAAACAAAGGGGGGTGTACTTGGTTTTGTATTCTTCCATTTCTTAAAGCAAGACGAATTGTTTGTATTGCGTTAACATGCATACACGCAGAAAATATATGTATATGTCTCGGTTTAAAAGGCCTTCCACTGTGTTTGGGAGTGAAGGCAGGTGCTTGGCCTGTGTTTTGCGTCATGTCTTATTCCTTGGACTTTTTGGCCAGCCGGAGAGCAAGACCCAAGAAAAAGAAGACAAAAAGCTGTGCGGCTCTGTCACTGTGCCTGAGTGATTATTTTGTTGTTCGCACTGATAGAGGAGCGTTATTAATGGCTGTCTGCCTCGCTGGCCTTTACTCAAGGCCTCGTTTGCATGTCTCCCAGTGGGCCCCTGACAGATAGCTTAATTGTTCCGCCCCAATGATGAGAGGCAAATGGAGCTTTGGAGAGAAATAGGCGCGCGCCGGAGACTTGTCCTTTGTATTATTGACACCCTCAGGGTGAGAAGCATGGGAAGGGGATCATCATGAATAGAGATTGACTCTCAAACTCCCCTTGACTGTCCTGCCCATTAAACTGACTTTGAAGATTTCTACTGAGCCTCCTGCAGGGCCTCAACAGCACCTGGCTGAAGAAAATGCAAAGCATGGGGAACGGAAAGCAACATAAAAGTTAAACTGTGGGTGACTGCAGCAGGACGAGGAGTTGTTGCTACCAAAAGCTAGTCAAGTATTTTTCCAGTATATCAGTAGTATTTCATTATGCCGCAGAGTAGATGGTGTTGTCGCTATAGAAATGGACATTGCAGCACTGAGTTGGAAAATAAATATTATTCATGCGTAGCGTAAATACCAAGGGGGCTAATATTGATCTTTGTGGGACACCACGCACACACAACGTAGAGGCCTCCGCATAGGAGTTATGGGATTGTTTCCTAGGAATTGTGGGAATTAGTGTTGGCTGTACTATGTTGCTTTACTCCAAACCGTTTCACTGTATGAACCCGGACTGTGTGTGTAACCCTCTGGATGTGTAGAAGAACACAGAACACGAATTAACATTAGACCCTGAGCGGGAGTCGGGAGTTTTAGTAACCGGTGAAGTAACGCTGCTGCGCCTCGTGCATAAACGCGCCCAGCGTCTCTCTCAAGGGGGAGAGGCTTCGCCCTCTTTCACCACCCGCAACCCATCTGTATTAATCATGGGGTCGATGACTTGAATGTGAGCCAAAGACTTGTGGCGGTCCTTGAGCGCCCCCCCCCAACACCCACTATTTTAAAATATGAGACAAAGGCATGCACGTCTCAGAAAACATTAACTCTTGACTTAAATGACCTTGCCGGTTTTCATCCATGTTGGCGCCGATAGATTACGCTCTACATTAATCCAGGTTTTTGATGACAATCAAAACAAGCAATTCCAAGACTGCTTCCTTTGCTTATTTTGTGGCATGTTCGAGGACAGAGCAGCCTTGACCTTCCTTATTTTGAAGCATAATCTCGATATCTTGTTAGACTCCAACTGAGAACAAATACCTCCCTTTTCCACTGCAACAGTTGGCAGTGCTGAATTTCACTGATCCGTCAAATGCAACCGTTGCAAATTACACAACCGTTATTTATCATTACACACTGGCAACCAGTTTCCTTAAAAACCTAAACGGGAAATAGAAAACGTGTAAGGAAAGTGGTCAGTTTAAACGAAACATTATCACACGTGATGAAGTAATAAAACATGTCCCCAGCCCAGACCCACCCTCCTAACCCTGCACATTATCTCATGTCTACGTGTTTGTTGACAGCCACAGATGTCCAGTTGTCACGGTGGGGGGACCAGTGAGGAGCAGCAGCTGTACTGGGCTAAAGGAACTGGTTTCGGCACTGGATCCACAGCCTCCGGCTGGGATGTGGAGCAGGCCCTCACCAAACAACGGTTAGAAGAGGAACACGTCACCTGTCTACTGCAAGTAAGTCTACCCGTCAATGTCACATCATTTTTAAACTGACATTTCGGAAACGTGGTGGCTTGAGAGAGTATTTGTACCCCTTTACCAAGGACTGTCCGTGTTAACATGTCAACGCGTTGTGGAACTTGCATACCTGTGACCTGCCATAATGTGAGAAACCGTGACCAGAGCCCTTGATATGGGCACAGGATCAGTGATGATGTGTGGGTTGAGGTCCCCCCAAACCTTTGATTGCTCCAACCATTTCAGCAGGATTAAAATGTTCCCCTCCTACAATATGAAAGTTGGTTCCCCAAGAATAGAAGTACCTAAAATGTCTTCATTAAGACATACCATGGTGACATAGCATGGTCAAAGACAGAGACTGTCTCTGCTTGGCCCTGCTCCAGAACAGGTCATGTAAAATCTGTACCTAATGTGTGTCCGTTTAAGCACGGCGGACCAGTTGTATTAGTAATTCGTCTTATAGTATGTCGCCATTGGTTTGTTCACTAGGTCTTGGCAAGCTACATCAACCCAGCAGGCTCCAGCAGCTGCCACAGTGCTGATGCCTCCTCAGCAGACAGCAGAGCCCACAACAGCTCAGCCCTGCCAGCAGTGCTGCAGGAGCTGCTGAGCCAGTCCTGCCTCATCCCTGCCATGTCCTCGTACCTACGCAACGACTCAGGTAGGCTCCCTGTTTTCACAAATGAACGTTATGACACGCAAAGTACACGAGGCAGAGTTGTGCCAGTCTGCGCCCTGCATCTTACATTGGGTGCCGCTGGTTGGCTGAGCAGAAATGCTTCAAAACTCGATGTATTGCACTTTACGGCATGCGTTTTAAACAGGAAACACTCCAGTGACAGATGTAAAATGGGCCACAAAGCCAACAAATGACCGAAGCCGTCCCGACAATCCAACAGCCCACACCCAGTTCACGCAGCGATCGGCCGGGTGAGCGCCGGAGGTTGGCTGGGTTTGAACTTTTCGCTCATGCTTTTGTTTTTTTTCATTCTTAACAACAATACCTCCAACAGGAGGCTAGAACAGCTGGCTCCTCGCCCTGCCCTTTAAGTGTGGCAAATCAGAACCCTTCTGCCTGAAGCCATGGTTGGACGACGCATTGTACGACCAAGTCCGTTGAAACATGCTGAGACAGTTCGTTCTTGACCTTGGAAACCGCAGTTGACAGACCAATCCCAGCTCAAGTTCCACTCGCTTCTTCTGGAGCTTTCGACCGCATCACACGGTCTTCATCAGCAGAGCGTCGATCTCAATTGAGATTGTCAACTGCTGATTTAAGCCGACATTGACGAGAAGTCCTAGAAGCACTCGGAATTAACTTCCACGACCACTGAGCAAACCCCATCTGCAGATGAAGTCTGTGTCATGTGGTCGAAAGCTCCAGAAGACAGGGGTAAGCGGACTTTGAGTTGAGACCGTCTTCTCAACAGGTTAGAATGAGATGAATGGCTTAGAATACGGAGTCATTTTCAGGGCACTTACTGTCTGTCAGTGCTAGAAATGGTTCTGTTTAAGTAATAGCCATAGAATCACAGAAGTACATCTCTTATTCTTTGAAAATAGGCCTGTTTGATGAAGTATTTTGGCTATAATTTATGGGTGGCTCTCAAAATCTGATCAAGTAGGGCTCAAGTCCACATTACAGCCTTCGACGGTCATTTCTGGGTGTAATGTTACGATGTTATTGGTGGGGGTTAGCTCGCAGTATGTATTGTACGCTCAATTACACAAACCAAGAATGACCTTTGCAGTAAAGTGTAGACCTGTTTAGTACCATTAAACCCTAATAACCCTACCTTTATTTCAGAAAAATAAAGGTAGGATAAAGGTAGCCATAGCACCATAAAAATCTGAAAACAAAGTGTCCCTAGCCTGTCTAATGATTGGACTCACTGCTATTTGTCTGATGCTGAACTTGCCTGAAGTTTGGGGTTCTCTGTGGATTTCTGCTCATGATGTGAAACGCGGCCAGCTTGGTGGCCTTTGATGCTGAGAGAGTTGGTTTTGGAGGACGTTGGTCTCTGACCGCAGCGATAGCTGCTGTCTAGAGTTACTGCAGTGGCACCTGAGGACCGCCTAGATCTTCATTGTACAGGAGGCGAAGCAGTCTGTGTTGCTGTGTGTTCTGCGCGTGGTGGATTGTCGCCAAATGAAACAGCAGGTGGAGCTACAGCATCTTATACTGGAGCCGAGGTTGTGTTTGCCACACCGATGTAGTTTCCTGCCGCGTACGTTCAATGAGTGCAGCCTTGTCGGCCCATCCACACATCATTTTGTTTTCGTGCTCGAGAATGAAAAGACTGGTCCTTCCGCTTTGACAAGTTCGTCTCGTGTCATAGTTTTGTTGCGGGTAACGTTCAGCAAAGTGGATTAAAATGTTGTTTTCAGAGGGATATCGGAGCATGGCCCCTTGTCCTCTCTGGTGCAGTATAATGGTTACGGTGTAACACTGGGTTAAATGCTGTGTAGGTCTGAGCGTTGTGGTGCCGCTATAACCAGATTTATTTTTTGCAAATGGTCTGGTAATCCCCTGTTCCCCCAGTCTGCCTTTTCAGGCCGACGTCTTGCCTTGCCAATGAGCTTCCATCAGGGCTCTCGGTACACCGTGGGCTCTAGCACTGTTCAGGTCAGGTCAGTCCATTGCTTATATAGTGTCTTGGCTCCTCAGGGACTTGCTGGTTATTAGTGCTGGGCTGACCCTGTTGTAGTCTGGCTGCAGTCACGCTTCAAGCCACTCTCTTGTGCTGCACTTGATGACGGTTTTTACACTCAAGCCACAGACCCAACAAAGCGCAAACAGCATTTTAGTCTCTTCGCAGGAGCGTGTGCAGTATGGCCAAACCAAATCGGTTGTCAAGCCTATAGGCAGTTAACAATTTCAGTTGGATTTTCTCCCACCAATGTGAAAAGAAAACAATGACATGACCTAAAAATTAAACCAGAGGCTACTTAGTAGCTTTTTCCAAAGCTTTCAACCTCATCTCATGTCATCAGCTCCATGCGCTAATGACGAAAGCTTTTCGAACAAGCTAGTAAGTGGACCTTGACTTAAGACACAATTTTTTTTTTTATGTCAAACTACTATTTCCATGGTCATTGATGGACTTTGACTGACTCTCAGTGACTAAAACTTGTATCTTTCTTTCGACAAGAAAATCTTATCTCAAGGTTATTGAGTTAACGGCACCTTTTTAAATGAAGTATTTCATGTACTTTTTCTTCGCTCACACTCGTTTGCGGTCACGTAGACCGCACCATATACGTCCAAACGGTAACATATTCATGTCACAGTTTAAAAGTAACATTAAATCCACTATTTGAAATGAGTAAATACAGTAATTTTCATCTAATGATTCTGGTTAACTTTACTACAGTAGTTATTTTCCTTTTTTTCGAGAGAAGTAATGCTGATCGCCACAAATCAATTAGCGTTATTGCGCAGCACTACTTTTATCAACTATCACACAAGTATAAAGGCCGTGTGGTATGCGTGCAACTTAATGCAGCGGTCCTGGAACTCTTATAATGTTATGTTTTTGAGAGGTTACTTAAACATTAAAGATTGTTTTTGAGATTGTAGTTTGCGGTGTTTTAGTGTTGGACTGCGGCATGTTGCGAATTGCAGATTGCCTCAGTTTGTGTCTGTGTTCAAACAACAATTGGAATCTTTCATACTCCAAGGTGGCCGAGCCAGAAAAGACCCCTGAACGTGGTTGTTTTTTGCTTTTAGCGTGACCAGCCACTGCCGTAGTGTTCCAGGGTCGGAATCCTAATGCAGTCATCGCGCAGAGAACCGGACACCGTTTATTCCCAGCTGTTTAAATTTAGTTTGATCAGGCCCCCTTTTTTGTGTTGAGTTTGGATAGAACACGACACGCGGATTTTAGTATCAGCATTTCTGCCCTCCCATTGCCATTGTGTGCTTGCCGCTTATCAGCCCAGAGCCAGTTAGAGTTGAGTGTGTGCCACCTCTCTGTGCCTAACGCTGCTGGGGGGGTTCCGTTTGCAGGAGTATCTCTGTGCGCATACCGGTGTGTTGCTAACGCGCCCCTGGTCTCATAATTAAATAACGGCTGATAAAAAGCATTGTGAGTGTTCTAATGGCTCCTCATTATCTGGTAAATGTCTCAGACACATGCTTGCGTGTGTGTGTGTGTGTGTGCGCAATAAGACGTTTATAGACCGTTGTTCTGCTCTGTTGGGGTATAGCGTTAAAGATGACACATTTACCCTCTCTAAATGTATGCATTTGCCACTCTATTTATTAACAAATGGCATTATACTAACTGGCTAACTAGCCATCGCACATAGCTAATAGAAGTCCTGGTGCACCCAGTCAAATGAAAGCTGGGGGCTCTCGGACCACCTGGCCAGAGCCAGTGGCCCCCGGAGCTGTGAGCTGTCGAATGTCAAGAAGAGCTGCCGGTAATGAAAAACTGGTGGGAGAGCTGAGAGCCAGATGAAAGAATAATAGCGTCAAGGGAAGGACCCATGTCACTGTGATTGGGCTTATTCGTGTGTGTGTGTGTGTGTGTGTGTGTGTGTGTGTGTGACCCCACTATGGCGCGGGAAATATGACCAAAATATTTCTTTTTTGTTTTTCGGTGATGGTATTATATCACAGTATTCCAAAAATAAAAGGGAGGCTCCCCTCAAAACCTGATTCCACCTCATCTCGTTCTATTGGCGATGTAAGGGAACATATCCGAAGAACAGGATTCGGCATCTCAACAGCCTTTATTTGGCAGAAAACCCAAAGTATATAAAGTATACATGTCATAGTAGCCAGTGTACCACAGGACATGTCTTTCAGGCACATTTGCATACGGCAGCAGCAGACCCACCTACAGCAGCACGTGTGGTCTGCCTCTGTTACCAGATCCCTCACCCATTCACGAGCATTTTACTGGCGATTTTCAAGCCGCATCTCGTATCTACTGCGGCGAATGTGATTGTATAGGCGAGCACTACATCACAGCCAGCTACCAAAAGAGAAACGTAATCTGCGGTTAGGTGAACACAACGCATGCACGCGTACGGAAAACCAGGCGGGACACACAACCGGCGAGGGCCCTGGGGGCTTTCATGTAACAACAAAGCCAGCTGAGCTAACGGTAGCGGTCCTGTATGAAGTTCCACAAAACGCAACGTGGTTAAACCGTTTCCCACAGCCAATCTACTGCTCTGGTTATTTAATTGGCTTCCGATGAGGCTTAACGTTCACACAATTTCTCTTGACTGTCCCTCAATATTACAACATTAGCTAGTCCGAGCCTGTGGGACAATAGACGCTAGCCACATTAGCCCCGCACCATGCTAACGCCATGTTCAACAGGCGAACCCGCAAAATAAACAGTGAAGCAACATAAAAACTTACATCTTGCGAGTTTAAAGTCGGTATTGATCCGTCCTTGCGCTTCAGTTTTGAAGCGAATCCCGCCCTGTACCGGCCCTCGTAGCAGTCCAAAGTAAAATGGTAAACCTAGCGCATATAAGAGTTTTCCAGTTGTTGCTGGACATTTCCATCAAATACAATAAATGGAATAAAGTCAATTAGTTAATATTTAATTGTCTCATATATCTCTTTTAGAGGCATTTACTATACCAATATATTTAAATCAAGCATCATTAGCAGTATTCTACTAGGATCATTAATGACCAGCCCATTCCTCTTCATTCCACTCTTCATTCTTGGTCTTGCACCTTAACATTGCCTCTCTCAAATCAATGGAGCTCAGGAGGCTCCTGAGGTCCCTAATGAGCAGGAAACACGGAATAAACCTCCTTCTCTACTCACTCACACTCCCTGTTAACTACGTGAGCATAAGGAAGTAAAGCATCCTGTATGGTCGCGGCCTCAGTGGAGTAAAGTCATTTAAATGTGCGCCACACAATTTTGAGAGAGTTGGGGAGCGCTTACTTCAGCTTGAAATATTCAGCTCTAGGTCCAGGGCAGTCAAAAAACACAAAGTACACATTCTGACCGCCTTCACCCGAATTCCAGGGCTCCTCTGCTTTCTATGAACATTGATCTTGCTGTAAAATCTCCCAAGTGGGAGCCAGCCACCTCGGTGCCTAATAATTCTGTGTCTCATTCGCCCTCTGATTAATGTCTGTTAAGTCCAAACCTCCCAGTTTGTCAGGTTTGGGTGTCCGCTGAGGCCTTCATCCTCCAGTCCAGGCTTGGGCTGTCATTTGTATCTGATTTGATCCCTTTAATCATCCACATGGTTGAACAATATATTACTCCTTCGATCATTCCTCCTTGAATGACTGTTAGATACCCTATTCATTATTCAAATTGTACTGTTACTGCCTCAAATTTAATTACAATCCCCCTCCAACCTAGGGATAATTCATTTAAATATTAGAAGTTTACTTCAGGAGTTAGATCGTGTTAATATATTAGTTCTGCGGACTGATCCTGATAGCATAGTGCTAAGTGATACCTGGTTTAAAAAGAGTGCCATTGACTTGTAATGCTTTAGAGCTAAATCCAACTTATATTGAATAGACATAATTGGAAGGGGAGGTGGGGTGGTTATATATGTTAAATCAAGTTTCCCTGAAACAATTCTAAATGACGCCATACCAAATCTTTTTGAATATCTTGCACGAAAGGTTTGGTTAGGGCCTAATTCAGTGTTTGTGGTCGGGGGGTCGATAGAACTATCCCTTTAAACCCCTAGACACAGTCTATCATTCTGCCGTCCGATTTCTTACTGGTGTTACCTATGGTACTCACCATTGTATCCTGTAAGATAAGGTGGGTTGGCCTTCTTTGGCAGAGAACCATAATGAACATTGGTATTTGTTTATAAAAGCCCTTGTTGGGAAGCTGCCACCTTACATCTCAAGGATGCTCTAACTCGATCAAATGATTGGCTTACGCTTGAGGTCCTCCGAACACGGACTGAATTTGGAAAGTCAGCCTTTTATTTTAGTGCCCCAAATTCTTAGAATGATCTTCAACGCACGCTAAGAAATCAAAACTCTACCAACCTGTGGGCAGTTTGAATCCATCATTAAATAAAGGTTTGAAATAACAAAAATGAATTAAAACCTGTCATTACTTAACAGTTGGAATAAATATGGTACGCTCCACCTATAAAATAGTATTAAGCCTTATGGGGTTTTTTTTTAACACATTTTGCCAAAATATATTTGGTTTGAACTGGTTTTCATCCAAGGTTTACATTTCCAAACATGAAAAACGTTTTAATATTTTAGTTTTTTGCCGTGAGAGTACATAACACGTTCCTAGCTTACTATGCTGCAATTCAGAGAAACACAAGAGAACCAAGGAGCTTGACAATTAACAGAGTTTGACACTGTAATTAATAGTGGCATGGGTATTTGGGGATCAAACACTTCCCTAGATTGGATTAAATTCACTGCAACATCAAAATCAAGAAATAAATCCCCTTCTAAAGGATCCTCATTTCTCCTAACTACTCCTTAGTCTCACCTTGCCTTTATTCCTAGCTGCTATTCCCCCCTACTGCCTAGCGCATTGCTTCACATTAATCATCAGTGTCTTGGCAAAGCCTTTTGGGATACATTACAGTTTCCCGCTGTTGCCTGGCACTCCATCACAGGAAGCTACGCCATTAGTGAGAGGTAATACCTTTGAATGTCACCACAATACTAATTTCTCTTAATTGAAGAATGGATTTCTTGCACGTTTTGTTTGACACTGAATGGTTTCCAGATTTTATGTGGGATTATTTTGTTTGTGTTATATTTAGCATTACATCCGCTTCCGTTCTACAGCTCGATTCCCCTTTTTGACTCATCCAAGGCAGACAAGATATAAGGTTAATCTAGGCTGCAGCAGGCGACACCACTTAGGTAATGGCTGTTTTGGTCCATCTTTCATGTTGAGTGGGTGTGTGTATGATGTTGGAGGGTAATCTGAACATGACTGGCCTGTTGGAGGGTGGTTGGTAATGATTCATCACTCCAGATATGATAGCGACCATGTGGAACTGAAGGCAATCCGGGCATTGGTGTGTGTACGGAGCCTCTCTACCACTGAATAAGTGTGTGTGTGTGTGTGTGTGTGTCCAAATTGTCAGTTGCAATTTCAGAGGTTTTCGCAGCCTGCTCGGAAAATAATGCTTTTGACAGAAAAGGAGTTCTATATACAAACTCATACACACGTATGTTAAGGATTTCCGCCGTCACATGAAGTTATTGCAGTCAGTACAAGGTGAATGCTAAACAAGCCACCACACCACCCTCGTTCATTACCACTCCTTCCCTGTGGATTTGCAATTTATCTCCACTCGCCTGTGGAAATGTTGATTCTATTACCACAGGCTTTTCCGCTCGCGGTTGAAACGGGTAGATAGGCACTTTCAAGTGGATGGGAGGTGGGGCACCACCAACAGTGATCATCATTGTAATTACAGGAGCCATTGTGCGCTTCGTCTCCCTGGCTTATGCGGTCAAACATGCGTGTTGGATTGTATTGAAGACGTATTTAGAGAATAAGAGTCGTCAGTAGTCCGTAAAGCTCAAGCTGGCAAGGAAAGACCTCCTTTCATACTGCCTGTGGCTTTCAGCTGGGATGAAACTAGTTTCCTGTGATTACAAACATGCAACCGTAAAGATGCCCTTTGAATCCTGATCGGGTTCTGAGACGCCTAACTATTTCTATCCATGAAGGAATACGTCTTCCACCTGCATGTGTAATTAAATAACCCCCGTGATGATCCTCACACTTTCTCTCAATTACCCTTTCACACACACTCCTTTTGGGTTTCTCACAGATAAGGCTTGAGGCTATCCTTGATATGCTCTGGTGTTTATTGTTCAAATGTCCCCTGTTGCGCAATACATCTAGACTTTATTCAAATATCTATAAAAGCCTTTTTAGTACAGGAAAAGGATTGCTGACCCTACCCTGAAATCAACACGAACAAATAACTCAAGTGGCTCTTTCAACCCGCCCCTTCCCGCTCACCAACTTCAAAAGGTGGACAGAGATGCAGAAACAGTTTCATCTTGCATGGAAATCAGCTTCATTGTTTCTTTTACAAGTTGATCTCGTTATTTAATTTCTTTCACATGTAACAGACCTTTTATCTATCAAAAAAGATGGCCCTTTATTTGGATGTTCACATTTTGGAGGCTTCTCGGAAGTAGCATTTCTAGAAATTCATCCTCAACATGATGTTAAAGTTGCAGCACACATTTTCTTAAATAGAAATGTGTTTATTGTTGATGGTTATTATTTGTGGGTTGAGGGCATTTTTGAGATGGCAGGTTATCTTATACAACAGTAGAGCAGCGTCCAGAGCCACGTTTCTGGGGAAGGGGTACTCTTTGACAGGGACCCTGAAGCCATAACATTTTTGGCCCTGAAGACTGATTGAAAATGGAGGCCAACAGTGTCTCCAGAGCAGCTTCCCAGCAGTAGTTCTTAGTTCTTTCTCTGCTTTTAATCATGTCGCCTAAAATCCCTTCCGGGCAAGAAGCGATTACAGTCCCACCAACTTGAAAATGACGTAAAAATAACTGGAAAAGCATCAGTGTGGTCCTCAAGGCTGTCTTGTTTGGATCACGTTTCCAGTGAGTCCAGCGGTCCAAGAAAATGAGCTCAGAGGGAACTTTGTAGTTCCTACCAGGCCACAGGGGGCTCAGTCCTGGCTGGCTCTGCTCACCGAGGTCCTAGCATAGCCCCGTTCCTGCCATCTCTTCCAGCCCTTTGTTGTGTCCCTGGCTCATGGCTGTGACTTGGCAACGTCATCCTTAGCCGGTCTGCCCAGTTTCCTCCTCCTCTCTCTGGGGAAGCTGGTAATGTCAAACGTCTCTCCCCAACACGTATCACTTTCTAACCCACCCGTTCTTCCCTACTGCTCGCGTCAGTCTTTCTTGTAGAAGTCTTATCTGAAAGCCTTTGTCTTTTGCCTCTTCACAGTGTAGTGTAGATGTAAACAAAAACAATTACAAAGAGGTTAAGGAATGTGCCAATGATGCCTAACATGGCCAAGATGGACTCCTCCTGCTCCTCCTTGACCTCCAGCGCCCGCACGTCCTCAAGGGTGACGACTGTGGTGCCCATGATCCTGATGCTCACCTAACCTGGCATGGGACACTTATCTGGAACAAAGGGAAATCACGGAGACCACGTCAGAAGTTGTCACACATGCATAGAAAGCAACAACAGAGCTTGGTCTGAATTAACATGCTGCTGTTCTCATCCTCCTGCTAAACTACCAGCTTTTGCACTAAAACCAGTCCCAAGCAGCTCTGGGTTCGGGGGCTGCCCCACCAATCCCCAGTAGAAGGAAATCAGCTGTGGTTCAAACAAAACATTTGGCCACACACAGCGGAGTGGAGATTGTACTGTCAACACCGGTGTTGCAGCTTGAAGCCGAGCTCCTCGACAGCAGCGAGCTTGACGCCAGCACTTGCTCAGCGTCATCCTTGGATGATCTCAATGGCTTTCCCCCATGTCAAAATAAGCATGATTTAATGCTGCCATTTAGGGCCCCCTCACACCCGCCCACCTCTTCTCTTATGCCTTTAACGATTAACCACCCCCGGGTCCTTGCAAGTAGCTATTCTGAGCATAATTCCCAGCTTTCCTATGGAGGAGTCTTAGAAGGTAAGGACAAGGAGCTGGAGATGTTGTCGTCCCCAAGAGAAATGTGTGAAGGGGATCGTTCTAGGCTCGGGCTCATATGTGAGTGGAACTACAATCATCTCGTGTCAACATGCAGTATATTTGTCACTAAATCCACTGAAATAACTGAAATTCAAGAAATAAGGAAATTACAGACAATTAAAAAACATTGGTATAAAGAAAAAGTGGCTTACCCTAAGGCGTCTAAGGTGTAAAACATCATCCAGCAGGCTTTTTGGATCCTTACTGGAAAACCATGGCTTTAAGGGCATGCTACATGTGGAGAGCTAGGGGAGAAAGGGGGAGAGAATGCCACAGTCCCAGTGCCTGTGAGCGGCAGGCAAAGCGACGGAGAGGGGAGTAGAAGGCAGCGGTGCCACGGCGGCTTTGTGACGCTTCCAGTGAAAACCCCCTCCTGTCACCCCTCTGGTCTATAGCGCCACCTGTCAGGTTCAACAACCCCCCCACCCCTCCCCCAACTTCCCCTCACAAGTCTTTGCGGTCAGGTTTTTGTCAGCAGGTAAGCATTGCGCTAGCAGCCTCTCTTTAAGGGGCAAGGAGTTGCCCCCTCCCACCTCCCCATCGTTCCTCTCACCCTGCCTGTACACTCCCTCTCGAATTCCCTGTCCCTTCTTTGCCTAAACTCCTACACACAACTCCTCCTCCTCCCTCCCCAGCATATCCGTAAATCTACACACCCCCTTGTTCTGTAGCGTCCATCCCGCTTGCCTCGGACTCTTCTGAGAAACAGAGGTGCCTTTCAAAAAAGCCTCTTGCTCAACACTGAAGCCCCCATGCCAACACTCTGCATAGATATATCTGTAGGTTCAGGTGATGTCTCGATGACGCCCAGCCTCCACTGAGCCATGTAAGAACAGGCAGGTCCCTGAATTAGTCAAGTCTGGCAGGTGATATTCCAGAAGAGGAGGAAAAAGCTGTAAAATCCCATGGACCAGGCGTCTGTAGAGAGGCAGAGGCAGCCGGAGTGCCAGACAGTTGTTATGGCGTTATGGATCTGCATCTACCACCAGTGACAGCAGTGCTACGGTAGATCTCCAACACCAGGTAATCACCACGGGGGAACTGTGGATTGCATAACCGCGCAGAATGATGGCGAGAGAGGGAGGATGGATCCTGATGGCCGTGGCAATGAAGGAGAAGGCGCATGAGAATGAGAGAGAGAGAGAGAGAGAGAGGGAGAAGGAGACGGAGACGGAGGAGGAGGAGGAGGGAGGGGGAAATGACATTGCTCACGCTTACGGTTGTCTCCTCCTTTCCCACTGCTATGGGGGCTGGTTGAGCATGCACACACCCACACAGCTACCACCTAAACAACACACACGACAAGCAAAAAGAGAAAAAGCCAAAAAAGGAGGCGCCTTCAGCCCCACGGTGTCGCGCTCCGCACGGAGTTCAGCCGAGCCCATCGTCAGCTGCTGTTATTCTGGCAGACCTGCGGAGAGGGGGAGGAGTGGAGGAGGAAGGGGCAACAATAGGAGGCAGCGGGGAAATTTAGGGATGGTCGAGGCTGGGTGAAGGACAAAGAGGGAGCCACACACACACTTCCGCCGCCGTTTTATTTCCAAGTTATACTTCTCTGTGCTGTCCTTTCTTCTTTGTGAAATCTGCATCTACGTCAGCACCAGGTTTAATTACTGATGGTTAGTTTCCCCCAGCTCCATGCTGAATTGTTGAGTTTAATAGATGAGGAGCACTGCATTCCCGTCCAGTTGATGCACTCGAGCATAGGTCAGCGCAGTTGGTCCGCAGTTCTTAATGTATGTCAACAGGCTTCTGATCCAGTCAGCTCACTTCTCCTGGCGTTATGACTCACTCTCACTCCTGCGCTCTCCTTCTCCCTCCCCGCACATCATCCTGCTGGGAGTTTTTTTTTTTTCAGGCGGGCTGCAAATTTGCTCCTTCAGCCAAAAGCACAGGGTAATACCTTGAACGATACAAGACACATTTTGGCTGGAAGTTAACAGGGCGACACCTGCTGGACAGGTATCACAAACATTGTTTCGATGTCGATTTCAGGAGAGCTTCGTAAACAGGCCTCAAGAAAATGATGACTTAATCCGGGTTTCAAGAGTTAATTAACTGAGACCGCGAAACCATCTGTTCATGCTTGATTTGATGTAGCCTTCAATGCCCTGCATGTCTCAATTCTACACGTTCTTACTGTCACAGCAATGAATCACTCACAAGCAACATAGCAGCATAACTGCTCTTCAAGAGTTACGGGCACAGTGAGAAACAACCACAGATCAGAGCCCAATTTGGTTTAAAATACAGATCTGTCTCAGTGCTCCTGTGCCTCTAGCGTGTACATGTGAGGCCCACCCTTCTCCAACAAGGTTCCCCAGTTACCTACAGTTCCTGCTGTCCACAAGCAGTGGATGGATTCCCCAAAAGGAGGACGGCACTCGGCTTCGTTCAAGTAAAAAGCCTTTCTTGGCTCCTGGCTGCGTGATTTTAAAAACAAGACCAACCTGTATGAAGGGGTATACCTGCCTTCCTTAGGGTCAAACTATCACACACACACACACACACACACACACACACACACACACACAGAAGCGAACACTTTAAAGACAACCCCCCCAAGATCTTATTTCATCATGAGGCCAGGAGGTACTGTGGCTGGCTTAAACACCCTCAACCCTGCCTCCACCCCACCTTCAATATCACCAGGCAGATCACTATTTTATAGTTTCAGGCTTGCAGTTATCTTGATCTCAGGGGGCAATCGAGAGCTGCAGCTGACCTGGAGGAGGTCAGTAAAACGATGGTACTGCAACAATCTCCTTTCCTCCATCCTCCCGACCCCCATCACTGACCATTCCTCTAGGTCCCTAACTGCTACCTGGGTTTGGGGTCCTCCCCAATAAAATGGGAAGGTTTAGGACTACTCAAACTACTCAGCCCTCAGGAGCGATTTGAGGTTGCAGTCTTTAAAATGAAATGTAAAATATGCCCATAGTGTCTTACACGTAAACGTTTTGTGCAGATAATTAAAAATTTAAACGACAGCAGTCAGATTTTTCTGGGTTACAGTAAACCGTTTCTTTCAATAGGAGTGAGCCATATTGTTTGTTTCGTAGAGCTTGAGTCTTCCTACTGATTCTAACCCAGTAGTTAGTTGAGTAGTTTGGTTCATAAAGGGATTCTTTGTGCACAAAAAAATGCAGCCACTGTTCCTTATGTCCTTTTGAAATGGCACAGCGCTTCAGGACACTTGTTTTTTTTCTGGTTGCTCCACATAGTCTTGTTTTGATGCACATTATCTACAGTGTCCGCTGAGGCAGACTGCGTGTTGGCGGAGACCTGTCACGGTCTTACTATTGCAGCTATTCTCTCCTCTGTTCCGTTGCCCGAGAGGGGTCAGGAAGACCTGACACTGTCCAGCCATGAGTTTGAGTCAGAGTATTAGCCACCCACTCGGTGTGACCCGCATGCTCGACGCCCCCCCCCCCACCCCGCATGGGAAATCAACAGACACCCGTCCCTTGTAGAAGCAGGCAGCCCACGCTCTCCTGTTCACACATGAGTTGAGACTCAGTGGTAACCCATTTAATGTTTGCTAGCTTTGTGGGGTTTTTTTTTTTTTTTTTTTAAACTTTACAGTAAACAAGCTGGTGTGTGGAGCATGTGGGTTTCACGAGCCCAGCGACTGTCATACCCTGTTGTCTCACTGGGCTTGTTATGGCAGCTCTGGGTTGGATATGCTACTACCAAGAACTTAGCAAACCGCTCGAAGTGGTCACAACAAATCCACTAGTGTGTATTTAATAATGAATATGGATGCTGTGCAATAGGCCGTTGTCTTACAGCTGCATTAAGCATTTATTTATTTATTTATTTTGGCCACTTGGAGGCAGAAGAACAAGCTGGCAAACCCCGAGTCCTGACAGTGCGTTATAAAGTTGTTATTGCTAACATTACGAAACAGTCGCATATTTCCGTTTCCATGTTTCATTTGGTCTCATGTTTGTGACCCCATAATGAGTCTGGCCAGGTAGGGTACAGTGGGTTTATCAGAGCTTGTTTGTTTAAGACTAGATCCTGACAGATACTGGCTTTTTTTAATGCGGATACTGATGTGGATATTGTGAAGTTTCAAACTAATAAATCTAAGTAATGATTTACTGGCTAATATTAGTTTTTTGTTTGTTTTTTTAACAAACGCATCACGGCTTTGGCACGGTTGCGGCTGTGGCTCGGTGGCAGAGCGGGTCGTCCACCAATCGGAAGGTCGGCGGTTCGATCCCGTCTTCCCCCAGTCCACGTGTCGAAGTGTCCTTGACCAAGATACTGAACCCCAAATTGCTCCAGAAGCTGCGCCTTCGGATCAGTTACTGGGCAGTCCGCTCCTGCCATCAGTGTGTGAATGGGGTGAATGTGATATGTAGTGTGAAAGCGCTTTGAGTAGTCAGAAGACTAGAAAGCTGCTTTACCGTTTACATAACACAGTCTTTACATGTTAGGGTAAAAGTACAGTCCATTTACCATAACGCACAGCAAGAGCGTACAGCAGCACTAGCGCCTCTGTGAGGCTGTACTTAGGCACAGCCTGCATTGAGCTAATTGCTAACATCAGCATGCTAACATGCGCTCAATGACATATTAACATGCTAATGTGTAGCAGGTATAATATTTACTCGTGTTCGCCATCTGGGTTAAAGAAACAGGGTCAAGGTTTCTGGAAAGAGACGTTGCTGTTGAGTTTTTCAAATGTATGTGTTTGGGGCTTTGAGCTCCACAAGCCGAGAGTCCCATTATATTTGAGGGAAGGCAGGCCACGGATATCTCCAAAACGCAGCAACTCGCACCAAAACAATCTAGATGTTTAAATAGCACAACCGGGAAGAGGAAAAATATGTATTTTTCAAGGTTTTGGACAAAGTCAAATTTTGACATGATTATTGTGCCAAAGTCAGGTAATCGCCACCAGTTTTTGAAATTCTTCCTAAAGGGGGAACTGAATGGCTATCTCCAAATGACATGACAATCCATTCCACAGTTGTGGTGGCATTTCGCTCAAAACCAAAAATATGAACCTCGCGGTGGTGCTAGAGGGAAAGTCGGAGCATCACAAAGTCATTAGGGATCTATCGTCTGAGAACCATGTCTATACAAAACGTCATGGCAATCCATTCAACAAATCCATCCAGTATTTCAGTCTGGACCAAAGAGAATTGAGAAAACTGCACCCCATCCAACCCCCTACCTCCTTGAGACTGAACCAAGATAGTAAATGTAGTAAAACTATAGTAAAACCAAAACAACGAGATAAAAGAGGCTAAAAAGCTCCATAGAACTTCAAAGAAGGGTAAGATTTATTAATTTATTGTCTTAGTTTGACACCGTAGCCTCATTTGGAATGTAATAGCTCATATAACATCTGGCCAATTATAAATTGCGCCGTTTCTTCAGTTTCCATGAATGATTGCGGCAGTGTAATTGGAAACATGGAGATGCTTTATGAACACTTTTTTCATCAGTGATTGTTGGATTGCCTCTCTTGATCACACACCCATGCACAATAGCAGCACCAGCCAATTAAGGGCAATTACCAAGTGTGCTCATTTCTAGGCTCTGTGCTTCTCATGCTAGCCTCATTAGAAATGGGCGATGGTCCCAGTAGCTGAGTTACAAGCTGCTCTGAATTGATTAGTATTGTTACACCAAGAAAATATTCATCCGAGCCGAGGTATTTTACATTGCATCCATCCAGTAGAAGGAATTTCATAGGTAGTGTGGGTTTTTGAAATGTGTTTGGCAGCAGGGGTCCTGCCCCCCTAAATGGACGCTCTGCCATATTCAATTGGCTGTGGTTGTCTCTCAGATATGGATGTGGATACTTTGTGTTTTCACGTCACAGATTTCCTCACGGCTTGGCCCCACTGTGGCACTATCTTCAGTAATTAACAGCACCTACACTGTATGTCCGTTTCTAAACAAGTTCCCTTTTTAAAACGGTCTTTGTTCCCTACGTGGATGCCCCCTTCCCCATCTTACCCCCAGTAAAATACCAAACGTCAGTCTGTCAGCTGTAATTACAGGAATCTTCCCATCTTCACAAGGGACTGAGGGGCATAAATAAGGCGCTACATTGGATGAAAAGTAAGGCAGACAACAGGGTTTAGGGGTTAATTAACATTTCTCTGTCTGACATTTGATAGCAGTGCGGGATTTTCTGTTGTTGATTAACAGTGCTGTTTCCAGCTTTGAACTATTTGTCCATGCAGTATCCAAGATGTTGTCCTTGTAAAGGTGAGCAAGTTAAAATTTTGCTCTCGCTGGTCTGCACCCATATTTAAACTAGAGCCTGACGTGATACATTGGCATGTATAAGCCCTATGTCTAGTATTGGTTTGGGGTGTCAACACAACACGTAATTCTCAACTAGATTGTAAAATTGACATTGTTCCTCTGCCGCCTGACATGTGTGACAAGTTAACACGAGACTTCAGATTAGTTGTTGTGGCATTATTACTGTAAAGCAGTTGCATTTTTCAAAACCAGAACCCAGCCTTGTCTTCATCTGAGATGATTCGCTAGCTTCCTCCATTTTGCATTAACAAAAACAACAGCCGTTGCCTAGTTATGAAGGCAACAGGGCATGCAGTAGATTAGAGGAACAGTACATTTAACCAGTGCCCCCAGATGGATTACAAGGCTCAGGGCTCTTGTACTTATACACTGTGAATTTTGAGCAGATCATTACACGTTGGCGGGGCCGGATATACGAAGGCTTTATTCAGTCAGGCTGGCACAGGCAAGGTTGTTAAGAGAATCCAGGAAAGGCTGCCACGTCTTGTTGTATTTCTTAATAGAGCCCTGGCTACGAAACCTGAGCTCTTCTAGTTTTAAATGTGATGTCACGTCCTGGATGGGAGTAATGTTGGAGTCCTGTCCTTCCACTTCAGAAGAATTAGACGGCGGGCCAGGAGGGACGCAAGTGTTAAAGAGTTTGACTGGCTATTTGAACGGGACACCCCCTCTGGGGCTACTCCAAACACAGCAGTTTGGGTGGTATGTTTCGGCCATACATCTGTGAGAAAGTTTCAAATACCGAGGACCAAAATGGGGCAATTGACTGACAGGAAAAAAACAAATAAAATAGGGTAGTTGGGGCACCATGACATCTCTGGCAGGTGGGATCAACCTCAGTATACCACCCGGCAAACCGACATAAGAAAATGTGCTTCTGGTGGTGTCCGTGTGTGATTAAAAAGAATTCAAGAAATCAATATGCATAGCAAAGGTGTTTGTTGCGACTTTTGTACTTATTTGGTAGAAAGTGTTATTTATCAAAAGGACATTTACATTTTATTTATCTTTCTGCAGTGTTACCGCCTCTTATATTGGGTTTTCTCTAGTGGGCGGGAATTTTAGGCACCAACTGACGATGTTGGTACTGTCATCTAAAGTGTGCTTCATCTGTATGGGTGAGCATTAAATGTAATTTGTGAGATGGCTTCAGTTCCAACAGCCTAACAAGAACTTTTGACCACAGTATTGTACTATTGTTTGAGCCAGCTGGAGACTGACTTTGTATCTATTACTTTGATTCACTCTGTGACCTCAGTACTCTGTATGTTACTCAGAGTTTTTGTGTGGACCTACAGAAGAAATTCCAAGCTTGATCTTGTACTCCATATATACAGTATATATCTGTGTGTTTATTTGTGTTTCACAACCTGATTTGAAATGCAACTCCCTGACACACAATTTTGCTGAGCCAATTGATTTGACCCTAGGTGAGGCTACAGTGGCGAACAGGGAGACATTATAAACCAACAGCAGTGCCTTTATTTCAAGCATCCCTTACATATGCCACGCTAACTCATCGCAGACACTCCCGTTCAGGTCTAGGAGCCCCCATTAACTATTAATCAGCCTGAACATCCAACATGGCTACACGTAGCACCCAGCTCTGTACGGCCCCCAGAAGGCCCTAAATCACAGAGACTGGAGGCTTGCTATTGGTAGCAATGCAATGACTGCAGGTCAGCACTACCAAGATAGTCATAACTTTGATGGATGTCCAGCCTCTTTGGGCTGCGGCTTGTCCTGTGGCTTAGCGTAGACCAGGCTCTCATTTTTCTCCTTACTCTTTCTTGAATTTCATGGAAATGTTATTTACAGGACAGGGAAAGCCAGTGCAAATATGCTTTTTTTTTAGATTTTGTGGGACCAGTTCATTGTTTTATCAGGCTGGAAATATAAGTAGTGAAAACACTTTGGTACCGTACATGATTAGCTGTACAAATAAACACTTGATCATTTAAGTCTGAATAATTGCTGAACGTTTATTTGAATCAGCAAATTTACTCTTGAATTTTAACATGCTTCATTAGATACAGCTGAACAATGCAAATTCCACATTGAGATTTAAAATAAATAACGGTAATAATAGTAATAAGACGACAATATTTGTACTGGAGGTTGCCAAGCAGGGACGTGGGGGGGCAGTAGGTGGCTTGCAATCATAAATCCAGACTCTGCAGCTCTGGAGACAGAAGTACCTGCTGAAAGTGAAAGAGGAGAGAGACAAGAAAACACAAAGCTATGGGTGAGAGAAGATGTCGAGTTAGTAACATGCATTCATAGGATAGGAATGCATACAGAGGGAGAGAGGTGCATCATGGGACGTCTCCCGGCAGTCTCGGCCTATAGCAGCATAACCAAGGGATGGTTCAGGACTCACCTCTAGCTAGCCCTAACTATAAGCTTTAAGAGGAGCGTGTTAAGCCTACTCTTAAATGTGGAGATGGTGTCTGCCTCCCGAACCCGAACTGGGATCCGATTCCACAGGAGAGGAGCTTGATAGCTGAAGGCTCTGGCTCCCGTTCTACTGTTGGAGACTCTAGGAACCGCAAGTAGCCCTGCATTCTGAGAGCGCAGTGTGCTAGTGGGGTAATAAGGTACTGTGAGCTCTTTATAATACGATGGTGCCTGGCCATTAAGAGCTTTGTAGGTGAGGAGAAGGATGTTGAATTCTATACTGGATTTTACAGGGAGCCAGTGCAGAGAAGCTAATATTGGAGAAATATGGTCTCTTTTCCTAGTTCTTGTCAGCACAGGTGCCGTAATGATTCTGGATCAACTGGAAAATCTTCGGGGACTTATTCAGGTAGCCTGATAATGAGAAATTGTAATGATCCAGACTAGAAGTAACAAATGCATGGACTAGTTTTTCTGCATCAGTTTGAGACAGGGTGTGCCAGACCTTTTGCAATGTTACGTAGGTGGGAAAAAAAGACCTTCCTTGAAGTTTGATTCGTATGGGAGTTAAAGGACATATCCTGATCACCGATAACTCCAGGGTTCCTTATGGTGGTGCTGGAGACCAGGGCAATGCCATAAGGAGTAACTATATGTTTAGATAATGTATCTCGGTGTTGTTTGAGGCCAAGTAAAATAACTTCAGTGTTGTCAGAGTTTAGCATCAGAAAATTGCAGGTCATCCAGGTTTTATGCTTAAAGTTTAACTACATAATTAGTTTCATCTGGCATGATAAATAGATATAATTGGGTATCATCTGCATTAAAAATGAAAGTTTATGGAGTGTTTCCTAATAGTGTTGTCTAAAGGAAGCTTATATAACGTGAATAGAATTGCTCCAAGCACAGAACCTTGTGGAACTCCATGACTTACTTTGACGTGCACAGAGGATTCAATGTTAACAAATTGAACAGATGAATAGGATTCAAACCCCCTTAGTGCGGTTCCTTTAATGCCAATTAAGTGTTCAAGTCTCTGTTATAGGATGTAATGGTCCATGGTGTCGAATGCAGCACAAAGATCTAACAAGACAAGTACAGAGACAAGTCCATTGTCTGATGCAATTAGAAAGGCCATTTGTGATTTTACCAGTGCTGTGTCTGTGCTATGATGCACTTTAAATCCTGACTGAAAATCCTCAAACAAACGATTATGTAGAAAGTAACACAATTGATTGGCGACTGTTTTCTCAAGGATCTTAGAGAGGGCAGTTTAGATATAGGTCTATAGTCTAAAACCCCTGGATCAAGAGGTTTAATTACAATTACTTTTAAGGACTGGTACATAGCTTTTTTAGAAAGACAGGTTGATCATATCTAGTGAAAAATTGCTAAGTAAGGGTTAGATTTTTTTAAGTAGCCTTGTTGGGATACTCAGGGGTCCTCCCAAAGTAATTAGGATTCATCCTCTTGGGGCCATGGCTGTTTGTGCTAAATAGTATGGCCGTCTATGCAGTAATTGTTGAGATATTTCACTCAAAAGGAAATATGTCAAGCTCATGGTGACATTTAATGAAAACTTGAACCGCCAAAGTCACTGAGATTCATCCTTTGGGGATCGTGAATGATTGATGGACCAATATTGCCATCGCTAAAACCACTCTGCAAGCATGGCTTAAAAAAAAAACTTAACAAGCGCAAATATTAAGTGAGAAACTTCAATTCTGAGGTGGTCATTTTAAGAAAACAATCATGTTACATGTAAAGAGCAAATTCATTAGTTCATATCTAACTTGTACATTACAATGTCTGGAAAACTGGTAAAATAGAAAAAAGGGAGAATAAAGCCTGTGTGCTGGTCAGGAGTTCCAAGTGGCACTCAGCAGTGTCTTTTTCTATCTATTTGTTAGAAAAAGGCCTGTATATTTAGAAAAGTGTTTGATGTGCTGCCCCTTTTTATTCTTTCCTCTTTCAGTAGAGTCTGCGTTGCATTTATTGCCCACAGTGTAGGGATAAAACAGTCTGACACTGACAGAGCAGGAGGAGGATTTCTGATGAGTTACACACGAATGCTCAGAGTAATTACATAGATGTATCTAGCAGGGATTGGGATTCCATGCTAGGTGCCATCCATAGACACTGGTTAACGGATTTAAGAGCAGATTAAAGCTCTGGGAGGTTAGTGTTGGGAAGATACTGGGAGAAGGACAGTAGGGAGCTGGGAATTTCAATATAAATGTTAAACAGTCTGTGAGCCACAAACCAGAGCTGTTGTATTTATTTTTAAGGCCGACACTTTAAGGCAAGTACCTCCACATGCTTACTTCACCGTGTAGCAAGTCAAAGGTTTAAATACATTAAGCTGATCATATCACTTTTACTATTACTTTAATTTTGGTAAGAGGAAGGATCAGATTGATCGATCAGAATAAAATCAGCCTTCGTATTAAATAACAGAATAGAACTTATGTTAAATTCACCTCTTTTACAACGAGAAAATCTTGATAGTCACTTGTGATTTTTAATAAATGAATTAGGGTAAACAGCCCTATTAAGCCCACGAACCATATAAGCCCACTTTCAACTTCTGAGTTGACGTTCGGTTGTGATGGCAACGCGCTGTGAGCGTCTGCCAGATGTGGAGTGTGTTTAAAGTTCGTTACGGTCCTCTTTAGGTCTCAGGCACTCCAGCAGAGTAGAGCAGGGTTTCTTAACGTGGTAGCAGCAATGTACGAGTGCTAATAAGCTTCTATGTTGAAGAGTTAAGTCTTTGAGTCTCTTTCGCGCCATCTCTCTCTTTCTATTTCTCCTTCTCGGCACCACGTGGCTGGTCCAGGGTTTCTTCTTTCAGAACCATCACCGTCGTTTTGGACCGCCGAAATGGGCCAGGCTTCTTTCTTTCTGTCAAATTTGTTTGGTATCGGCATTTTCCAACATGTTCTGTGCCTTCACTTCCTTTGCGGGTCGGTTGAAGTTCGCTGCGTCCATATATTTCAGCAATCTCTGGAATGTTTAACATGTTTATTTAGCAGACGCTTTTATCCAAAGCGACTTACATTTGAGAACATTCACAAACCGAAGGCGCAGCTTCGGGAGCATTTTTGGGGATCAGTAGCTTGCCCTAAGATACTTCGGCGCATGGCTGGGGGATCGAACCACTGACCTTCCGATTGGCAGGCAACCGTTCTGCCACCAAGCCACAGCCGCCAATGTATATAGGAATGTCGTGACATGAATTAGTCCCAAACGGTCGACTCTGTCAACATTGGCTTTGCAAGGTTCAGGGTGATTTAAGACAGTAGATGGCTCGTTGAGCCATGTTCAACCCATGAAATGCAGAGGATACTGGTACATCATATTGCACATACATTTGCTAACAATGTCAATATTAACACCAGCGTTGATGGGTTTTGGGAAAAATCAAGGCCTTGAAAGTTTTTGGAAAATAACTAATAATAATAACTAATTTATTTATTCTTTCACACCCCCAAACTTTAGTTCTGTGTGATTAATTAGTCCATCTATTAGCCTTTGAGGGTTTCGTTTAGGGTAGACTCACTCATGGTTTCCTCGTTTCTAAGTGACACCAGCATTATTGCTCTGTCCCATTTTGGGGAGAGTCCTACCTACGCCCTGGAGCTGCTTTTCACCGCTTCAGGGATCCCCTTTAGCATGTCATTTGTCTTTTTATCCATTACTAGAAATCTGATCATTTGCAGTATCCCCTTTGGCAAGGTTGCTACCTGCGTACCGTCTAACGTTATTCAATGACACTGGCTCTTTCCACAATCAGTGTAATCTCAAAGCAATCTGCTGTTTTTCTTCCCTCATCTTTGATCTCTGAGCAGATATATACACCACACACAGCATCACTTAGGGCCTCAAGATAAACGCTTTTGTAATCTTTTCTCATGAGCTTGGAAACGGAATGATTTACACTTTTTACTTGGTACAGCGTAGAGACTTGTGTTGCTGTTGTTGGCAATGGCAGAACACAGCATTGTTTATGTAGCACCTTTTACCATACAAACACGTAGCCCGAAGTGCTTTACATAGCAAAATGAAAACAGCACAATAACAAAATGAAAGCTGCCAGCAGCGATGAACGGTGCCTCGCACCTGACCGCACGTCGGGGCGTGCCACAGTCGCGGCATCGTTGCTGGAGGTTCTTCGACGAAGCCCTGAATTTTATCGTTTTGGATGCTGTGTGGATGAGGTGAACGTCACTTCCTGTGTCCACTAGAGAACACAAAAAAATGGTCAAAGTGCACGTTCAATTCAAAATGGCCGACTTCCTGTTGGGCTTAGCGTATAACTCAAAGTTTGTATGTCATGGGGTGATGCATCTGCCGCAGGAATTTCGTACATATTGGTGAAACTTACAACGGGGGCTACATCTTTTAAGTCCTAACTTCCTCTTGCCAGTGGGTGGCGCTATGACAAATACTCACTATTGGCCTTTAGATGTCCTTAGGCCTGGACTCTTATCAAACGTGTGAAGTTTGAGTGCATTAGGGATCTGTTTTAAGAAAAAAAGACATTCTCCCCTTCGTTCCTCTATCCTTTGAGCGTCTAACACTTTGTATCCTTCTGGTCACTCTGCAGTTCTGGATATGGCACGCCATGTGCCCCTATATCGGGCGCTACTGGAGCTACTGAGGGCCATTTCCACCTGCACGGCCCTGGTTCCTCTGCTGCTGCCTCTCTCCGGAGACCCGGGGCAGGACGAGGAGGAGGAGGATGAAGAACACTCTGAGGGACAGACCTCTGTTGGGATGCTGCTGGCCAAGATGAAGACATGCGTGGACACATACACCAATCGCCTCAGGTGAGATGGAGAGAAAATCCAACTTAATGGTGGTTAAGGGAATCATTGAATTTATTTTCTCTGGTTGTTAAATCTTAATTATAGAGCCCACATGTTACACAGTACTTAAAGGTGTATAGTTACGCATACACATAATTGTCTTTTGGGCTAAAACGTGTAACTCAGCTAGTGAATAGACCACAGACACTCCTCTTTTAAAGGGATAGGATAAATGTTACAGGAGTAAATAGTAGGTCTCTGATATTAGGGCTAGGCAGTATCACTTGAAATTTGTAGTGGTCAAAATGGATAAAATAGTCCATCATGGTGTATGTGTGTTTATATGGCGATATTAATATGTATCACAATGTAGTACTTTTTTTCTAGAAAATCTATTGAGCAACTGTATATAGATGACATAACCAGACTTCCAGTACTTTATCGCACTGATTAAAAAAAAAAAAATCATATAAAAATCCAATGCCGCCATTACGTTGTCCTACTCATTGATTTGCATAATTGCCCACACTTCCAGAGATATTTAAGGGCTGGCCACCTCGGTATACACAGCATGGAAAAATCTCTTGATATTGTGTCTCGGTATAAATTGCCATGTCTTCCATCCCTACCTGAAATCCATATCATGATTAATTGCTGAATTTACCTTGGTATCATTAAATAAGACTATCTTTTAAATTACACTTGTACATAACGTGTACGTTGTTTACTGAAGCACACACAACATGACTGAGATTGCATCTTCCTGCTATTTGCCTACTTAAAACCCACTTAATAATTCGATTAAAAATGTATAGGTGGAACATTGCGGACTTGTACTTTTGGGTAATTGGCTTCTCGGCAAGAAGGCTTTGACAGGTTTTGGAAAGCCTTATTTCATTCCTATTTATGAAAAAATACCTTTATCAACCCTGATGCTATTGCAGACTAGCTCAGGGCATCGCTAGTTAACACATCTACTGGGTCGATATTGTATATGTTAATGCATTACCACTCTTTGGAACACAAGGGGAGTGGAGCAAGAACACTCTTCCAAACACAACTGTAACAACTGTTTGTGTTTTTCCCCATTTCTTCGAAACCTGTAGCCATTTTCACTCTCACCCTCCCATCAGGAGCATTATTATACCAAATGAATGTTTAAAACAATCGCCAAACAATGCTACAGTGTCCTTTGGAAACTTAACGGGAAAACAGTTAGCTTGACCTTTTTTAAATAATTCATGTTCAACCAAGTGAAACCGACGTTATCAAACAGTATCCAATATTACATTCTGGCTGACTTTATATTTGTGTGTTCCAGGTCAAAGAAAGATAAGAGTAAAGGTGTGGTGAAGACCGAAAGCTCCGATCCAGAGCCTGAGGGTTTGACTCTGCTGGTGCCTGACATTCAGAGGACAGCTGAGATAGTCTACGCCGCGACTACCAGCCTACGGCAGGCCAACCAGGGTATGTATACAACATACACTTATGGCTTCATTGCCAAAAACTGTAGCATCTGATTTAAATCACAGCCTGAAGACTCTTGGGTAATAGTGATACATATTTACATCATTTGAACTCATTCCCTACACAAACCCCGTTTCATGTAAAAAGTCTTAGGGATGCTAAGCAGAAATGTGAAGTTTTAACATTCATATAAAAACAAGTCCACATTTTCTATCCCCTCTCTTTCCCTGTCTGAAAACATTTGTTGGCTTGCATCCAGTGTTTTTCATTTCCCCTCTCTTAACTAGATCTAAATTATTTCAGCAGGTCCCAGCTCTCCTATCTCTCTCTCTCTCCATTTTTCTCTCACACCCACATCTGTTGTCTGTGTCCTGCCCTCTCAGTGCAAGGACAATAAATTGGGTCTCCAAGTTTAGCTCACCAAAAAGTCTGAATTCCCTCAGCTGGGATTGACAGCAGCCCGACAATTTAATCTTAATCAGGGGCGCTATTGGCCTGTTTTTCAAAGTTGAACTTGACCAAACAGCCTCAAGCTACAGGTCAAACTCAACCAAGGTATTGCCTAAAAGTGATTCTAATGTGACATCTGAGCCACAGAAGCAGATGTCCCTTTAGAAGCAGAATCCAACTCTCCTCGCCTTTACACACTGATGTGTAAAGTCCTTAAGAGAGAGTTTGGTTCTGCTGTGTCTTCTCCAAGCAGGCCACACTGGTGGACAGCTGCTGCTAAGCAGCTATGCTGTAGATGAAGCCACGAGGAAAAGAGAATGAACAATGGCCGCTGATGCTTTTATTGACCTGGTGACATCACAGTTCGCAGGTCAGACTGACCAATTGTAAATGGAAGCTGGGTCCATGGGGGGTGTTCACACCTGGTCTTGGGGGATTGTGGGAGACGGAGTTCAATGGCTCTCCGTTGTTTACAGAACAAAGGAGCATGTGGTCTCATAATTTTAGAAAAATCAGTTAAAGTACCACAAATAAATGAATTCAAATGGTGGCGTGCCAGTGGTCCCCACACTCAACACTAAAACTGTTCCTCAATCCTTGGTACCTTTTCTGAGGCTCTGACATGACTCCTGAACCCTGTGGAGAAGAACCGACAGTCTCCTCAAGCAGTGTCACAAGATTCAGACTCTGAATTGTAAGGAGCAAAGTACACATGTCTTGGCTTGTTTTGTACATGGAGACATAACGAAAGAAAGGAGATTATTTTCGCTGGCCATTAGTCGCCTTAAGAAAGCAGCAGTATCAATAAAATGTCCGCCGCATTATGAAACATTAAACCTCCCCCATTACCTTGTTGCAACACAGTACACAATTTTAATTATCCCCCACGCACCCATTTCTTCCAGCAACCCCCAGGGAATTTTTATGCTCTGTTCACATAAACCGCAGTCTAACTGATCACTTGGGTTGGTGAATGCCATTAAATGTGGTGGAAGTGTGCATGTGGGGTAGGGGGTAAAGATCAATGTCATGGCACTTCACATAAAGAAATCCATATGATATAGGCGTTGGGAATGACACATCACATCCAGTTGTGCGGTGTGGCACTTGCCACAGGGGGGGCCGTGACCGATGTATATTGATTTAATTATTACAGAGAAATCTAAGAAAAAATATTGAAATATCTCTTGAGAGAAGCCGTGATCAGACAGGAGCAGGATCGAAGCGATCTATTAAAAGAACTAGCAACGTCAGCTTCAAAGTTTGATGATCCAGTTCGAGCAAATAAACGTCTTTATGATATTAGTTAGCTGAATTTGCTCTATCGATCATGCCAAATTGCTAACCATTTCCTCTACTATAAATTACAACCCATTGCGTTTCATGTATGTCATATGGTACAGGTTGTAAATTCAGATTACAAGCTGTGCTGGTGGAGTTGAGCACTTCTGCTGGCCACTCAAATTTTCATAGCTTTGGTCATCATTTCTATAGGTTATTACGTCATATTCAAAATGTGATGGATGATTATAATGCGGAGTTTAGCTTTGAGTTTGCAGTTTGTCAGTGTTCTTTCAAATAAATTTGGCTAACCTGGAAGCTTGTGCACAACCTTTAAGATCGTCTGAACATTTGATCTTGTTGCTCCATCTGACTTATTTTTAGCGTTGTCGAGCGTTCTGAGATTTCAGCAGTTACTGCGGCGAATACAACTGATAGAACCGATGACCAGAGCTGCAAAAATAAAACACACTGTAGTTATCCTTTGCAAAAAGCCTAATGCAGGCATGTTCTTGAGAAAGACGGGTTGTATAGAAGCAATTTCTATATCACCTTCACAGGTCTAGTTAACATTGTTTTGTCATAGTTGTTTCCACCAGCCTCTCTATAGTGGTTTGACAAAGACTAGTGCAAAGATTGCAGCGGTGACTTTTCTGATAAATAACCCTGTGGCAGGCTGACCTTGCACGATTTTCAGAAGGGAAGTTCCCTGCTCTTTTTTTCACTCTCATCTTCATGATTTCTGCTCCCACCCCAAACCCCACCTCCTTACCAGAGAGGAAGCTGGTGGAGTCTTCGAGGAAGGTGTCAAGTCGGCCCAAGCCCCTGTCCATTCTACGCTCTCTAGAGGAAAAATACGTAGCTGCCATGAAGAAGCTGCAGTTTGGTGAGTTAACAGGTTTCCTTTGGGAAGTGTGCATGCACACATTGACATATTCTTTTTTTTTTTTCTTCGTTACACATAGCTGCTGCTAATATTTCAGAGCATCAATGCCTGTTGGTTTTGCACATATGTGACCAATCACGGAAAGTAGGGACACCAGTCGGTTCTGGGGCATTTTGAGTTATTCACAGATTCAGAAAGTGTAGTCTCCAAGCTGTCCAACGATGTGTAACACATGGGAATCTGATCATATTTGGAGACGTTGTGGCCATTTGAAGGTAGGCACTCAAAAAAGCTCAAAAGAGAGAAAAGGCCCTATAAAGATTGTGCAGTTCTCACCTGCTGGGAGTGACACTAGGGCTCGTTTACATGGCGTTTAGTTAAGCCATACACCCTGCAAAGCTCCCCCCTGTAAAGCTGCATGGTTGCATAGCAACGACGGACGCAACGGGAAAAATAATACTAAAGGAAATATTAGCATCACGTTCAGTTCAAGAATGCTAACAGGCCGGTTTACGTGGGCTTAGTCATTCGCACCAGACAATTCATGCAATTGAAGCATCATTCAAATGAATAGCAGATGCTAACGTTACCATCTAAAAGCCCATTATAGTAATGGGACACAAAACGACCAACTTTGATGTTTATGGAAACTCCCCCCATAAGACACAGAAAGGATTCTTGCAGATCTCCCTTCCTCCAATGAAACACGTCATTCAATCACACTTTCTCTCTGTCGGGGTCTTCTTTATGGACGTAACCATCTCCGAGGTTTGCGCTGGGCGTCTGTTTGCCTCTAAACGCTTCCTTCTCATTTTGCTCGAAAGTTGTGCTGCCGACTTGTGTCCCTGGTTTCCGTGGCGGGTCACATATGTCAACAAAAACTTTGCCATAATGCAGCATTCCTCTCTAGACTTCCTCCTTTTCCCAACACACACTATTCTGTCTCCTGTCTGATATGGTCCATAGTGCCCCGATGCCAGGACTCTGAAAGGGAAGCAGACTCGGGCTCCGTTCCCGTCCTGCTCATCCCCTTTGTCTTGTCCATCACTCTTCATTCAGCCATGTCATGAATAATTACACTGGTTTTGCAGTGTAATTGGTTTTGTAAGCAGCTTGATGTCTGAAGTAATTGCAAGTGACTTGACTGTAAACACTGTTTTAGTGTGCAGACGAAATAAAAATAGAAAACTCAAGACAGAATGAGGGCTAGACTGTAACAAGGCATTTTATTGTATCGTTGCATTTACAGTCCTGGGGATATAAATGTTTTATAAATGTTTTTTTTTTGTGAAGTGTTAAAAAGCTCACCGGGTCACCTGCTTGAGTTAGTTCCCAGCTGCTTAGATCGCACATTCAAATATAAATGTTTAAACCTTTGTCAATATAGACGTGTTAGATTCGCCACAGTTCAATCGTTCAGTTAATTTTACTGGAACCATGAGCACCAAAATGTAATTGATTCAGATTTACCGTCACGTGAAACAAGAGAGGCGGGACTCCCTACCTTTTGAAGTGCTCATGAAGTACAACTGTTTGTCCATTCACTGATTATTAATATTGCTTTAGTCCGTAAGGGTCCGCCGATCAAAAGAATCAAAACGGTTCTTCCTAAAAATGAATCCAAGTTGCAATAACTACGGTAACTTTCGGCTTTCTAAGGTAGGCTATTTTGATACGGGCCTCTTTTACCCCTTTTCCACCGAGGCGGGGCTGGTGCTGGTTCGGAGCCAGAGCCTAGTTTCAAATCGGTACTTTGTGTTTTCACAGCCGAAGCAGCAGCTCGGAGCCAGGGAAAGTGGTTCTCAAGTAGCACCAAATCATTGCTGGTCTAGAAGGAATAACAGCTTACGGCTGGGGGCGGGGTTACCGTGACCGACAAGACCAACAGTTTTCTCTCCTGCTTCTTACACCAGCGCTTAGTACATTTTTATTTAACTGCGATGTGATCGTTAATCAGCAGCGTTGATGCTAGGAGGGTAGCAACATGCCGAGGCTAAAGTTGACACGTTATTGTTAAAAATAAATGTTCTGTACGTACCGTTACTCTCGCTCGTAATCTCCGTCTGTACAAACTACGGCGAACATCAATAGCAACGCAACGCCCGCGATTGTTGACGGTGTTTGTGCTTGGCGCTGCCGCGCTAGCGCTACCTGGGAAAGATGTGACGTGTACACATAAGACCTGGCTCTGTGCTGCTCTGTAGCCAGACAAGCCGGTTCTTAGAAGTCTCGTCATTTGAACCAACTCCAAACTGGCTCTAGCACTGGCTCTGAACCAGCACCCGGTTCATTTTGGTGGAAAAGTGGTATGTCTCTCTCTCTCTCTCTCTCTCTCTCTCTCTCTCTCTCTGTGCATGAGGTTGGCCTGGATGCACAAGAGTTTTGCCGTGAAAGGAATTAAAGGCCTGTCCCATATATAGGCAGGTTGAGTTCATTGATTGAAGCAAATCAAAGCCCGGGCTATTCATTGGGAGGTTACAGTACACTTGTAGTGGGTTTTGCTTGAAAAAAAAAAAAAGGGAAAACCTTTGGGTGTAGTTGGATATAAGGAAGGCTACTTTCCTGTACAGTGCAGGACAGTGACACTTCCTCACTCTGGTCTCCTGTCTTTCCAGACACCTTCGAAATGGTCTCCGAGGATGAGGATGGAAAAGTGATGTTCAAGGTTAACTATCACTACATGTCTCAGGTGAAGAATGCTAGCGATTCAAACAGTGCAGCCCGATCCCGCCGCCTGGCCCAGGAGGCGGTCACCCTGTCCACCTCTTTGCCCCTGTCCTCCTCTTCCAGTGTCTTTGTCCGCTGTGATGAGGAGAGGCTGGACATCATGAAGGTAAAGAACCACTTCAACTTCTCATCAACTTCGTTATGCCGGGCAGCAAAGTACAAATGTTTTGAGATGACGTAAAACCATAAAACTCATAATTAGTTTTGATGACCATTGTGCACGACGTAGTGAAATGTGTCAGTGTTTTGATATCATGAAAGTGTCAAAGTACTGTTGGGTTTGTATGGGGTTGAACCCTGTGCTTAATAGAAGCCGCCCGTTTGAGAACACTTGTGTCTTCCGTAAGGATGTTGTGTACTGTGTCATCGACGGCTCTTACTCACCCCCTCCCCCGCCCCCCCGTGACATTTAATAAATGGCTCTCACCCCACACGTTTATTAATGGCAAAGTCTCCTTTGCTAAATGTCAAAATCCTCATCTGTTTAGCTCCGTTTCGGCAAAAGAACTCTCTAAAGAAAGGCAGCAGCATACCAACAACAAAGTCATGAGCAAAACAGAAACACTTGAACACATCACTGCGTACAAACATCAGTGTGTACTGACAGAGTTTTGTTAACTAGTATTAATTCTCTAGCTAGTGTTGCAACCATAATACACAAAGTGTGGTATAAATGGTAAGCTATTTGCCCACAGCCAACAGCACTGGACTGTTTTTAGTATGCAAATATGTACAAATCAGAATCAGGTTTATTGGCCAGACATACAAGGAATTTGACCGCCGTCAAATTCAACAGTCCTGTCACTGCATTGCACTCTTATGTTGCGCAAATATGTTCATACAGCCCTTCCAAAACTAACTTTTACCCCAAGAATAGCAAGGCCTAAGGATTATCAGCAGAAAGGGACAGTGGCTAGTGAAGTGGAAATCTCATGAACTGTGAGGGGTCAGTGCATCATTGTACCTCGTCTCTGCATCCTCAAATAATTACCAAAACAACACCGTTGCGTTGAGTCAACCCCGTCACAGTAGGTTTCAATCTTGTAACGCTTCCAGACCAGATTTACCTGACTTTGGTTCGAGTGCAATAAAACAGTTGGGTCTGAATGTTCACGTTACAATAAACTCGATGCATGAACGAACGCTCAATGCCCTCAAGAAATATTGCAAGTGTAGTTGCCAAGTTATCTCAGTGTTACAAACCCTGACAGCACAACTCAAGACCAAAGTGGTGGATGGACAAGGGTCAGGATGTTTGCACTTATCTGAAAGAACACATCCCCACTGCAATGCGAGCGTCACATGAGGCCTGCACACCTATGGTGCACCCACACAGGGGATTTCACCTAGTACGGCACATTAAACCTGTTCTCAGGTCAGCGTGGCCGTGTACAGGCTGTCTGACATCTCCCCTGACTCTCTTGTTGCACTCGCAAGGGTGGGACAAATTACACATTTGTCATTCAAATTAATTAAAGGAATCCGGTGACCTCACGCACACCGTGGCAACGTTTTGCCCACCTTTAAACTGAGCAGTGGTCTATGCAGCCAAAATATCAGAACACATGTGGGGGGTGTGCAGAGCCTTTAAAGGATTCCACGCCCCTGCGTAGCTCATTAGTTTAACTTCACCGTTGTTGTGTTTGTGTGGATCACTTAACATATATAATATCTACTGCTTAGATGAACCTGTTGCGTGACCCTGGCAAAACTCTTAATTAAGCCTGAAGGAGAGTCTGCACCATTTCGCCATTTGCGCTTTGTTTAATCCATATTTACTGCTATCGGTGCAGCCACCTTTCTTTGATTAACCGCCTTTCCGTGTGCGATTAACTACTACCCTTTCTCGGGCTGTTTGAATCAAAGCCTTCCCCGTCTGTTTGTGTACAGGTTCTCATCACAGGCCCAGCCGACACCCCGTACGCCAACGGCTGCTTCGAGTTTGATGTGTATTTTCCCCAGGACTATCCCAACTCGCCTCCCCTGGTCAACCTGGAGACCACTGGCGGACACAGTGTGCGCTTTAACCCTAACCTCTACAATGATGGCAAAGTAAGTAGAACAGAGCCTAAAGTCTGTTAGTGTTAGTCTTCAAATAAGTAAATATAATGGAATCTTTTTTTAACCCTTTAAACCTGTTTTGTCGTCGACAAAAAGCCTACATGGAGAATGCGCACATACTGTGCATATGTGCATACAGTCCATCAGTGCTACTCTTTCTAGTGACAGCAGTAGCTCGATGTCCACGGCTGCCAATATTAAAATTACTTAATTTTGGCACCTTTTTAGTATTCTAGTAGAGAGCTATTTCTGATATTTATCCTACCCTCATTGATATAAATTGGATGGACAAAATAATAGAAACACCTTGCAGTATAACGCGATACAATTCAACAGCACCACGAGCTGCATCCTCCACAATGATCATACAGTTGAATCAACACCTCTAAAACAGTTCCAACAAAAACTGACCACTAGAACCCTCATGGAGGGAGGATTTATTGCAGGACTGTTGTATTAGACTGCATTAGTTTCAGCTAGGTGTACCTGATAAACTGGCAACAGAGCGTATACGTTGAAGGGTTTAAACGAATTTTATTGTGTTGCACTTTGGTAACACAGCGGCGTTTATGGATGAAGTAAAGCTGATTATATAGGCCACACCTAAAGATGAGATACCCAAAGGTGTTTTGCCCTGGACGTCCTAGACATGCAGTATGTCCTAGTGTCTAGCACCAATGCAATGGCTGTGCGAGACTCTTATCTCATTTTGCTGAGATTGATTTCTTAATAGTTCTTTGGGTTTTTTTGTCCGTGTGTGTGTTAATCAGGTATGTTTAAGTATCCTCAACACATGGCATGGGAGACCAGAGGAGAAATGGAACCCACAGACCTCAAGCTTTTTACAGGTGAGTTGAAGATCCATTATGAGAGTCACCTGTCTGAATGGATCAGCAGGGCTGCTGTGTGAGTCTTTGTGTCACCGGCTATAGTTTATCACTGTCATTACACCGCCCGAGGCTCTGTATTAATGGGCGTAGTGTTTCGACAGCTGACATGAAGGATCCTTTTTAAAGTCAAGTTATTACTTTGCTTTGGTGACAATGTGTGGGTGTTAATCAAACCAAACACACACTGCTATCATTTGAACCTCCAGGTTATGCCTGCTCACACACATCACTCATCTTGAATCCTGAATCAGTTGGCTTCAATTGCACATTTATCCCAGATGCCATCTTTTTTTAGCCTTGCTTTAGTAGTCCGCTATCAAGTTTTATTCTGAAAATCATCAGTTCGTTGTCGTGTCCCAGATAACATTCCTGTAATCTTAATTTGTTGATTTTAATTCCTTTTCTTTGAGACACGCCTGACACACGGAACATTTATTTTGATTTTGACTTTGAAACTTGTCTTAGGATTCCTCACCGAGATCCATTGTAGCTAAACTGTCAACCTATAAAACGGGAGAGGGAATTTTAAAGGGGCTTTCAGCAAATCCCGATCACACTTATGCCCCAAATGTTCTGAAAAAGCTGTTTACCATTGTGCACTTGCTGTCTGGTAGGTAGTCTGCTTAGAATGTATTGATTTATTTGGGGTTTTTTTTACACCGGTAGCAAATCTTTCTGCCCGCTCCATCAGCTGTTTTTCCCGCTGTTTACACACTGAGTTGTTGTAGAGCTACAGTTTTCCATAAGAATAGTTTTTTCAAATGTTATTTATCAGTAAGGGAGCATGTTTGCTTATCAGGATTTTTCTAAAGAGAGTGCTTTATCTGTGTTTTCATAATCTAAAGCCTTGAGGGTTTGGACTTATGCAACAGATAATGTAGAGCATTAAAGGACTACGGAGTATCCAACGTGGTGCACAGGCTTATGGATTCCTGAACACATGTTGACACACGCCCGCACAATTCTTTGGTTGTTTGCCATGCACACGCCTGCATTCGGTTCCTATATTCAACAACAAGCGAGCCACAGCCCTTAAACATGGATGCCTCCTCCTTTTTTTTTTTTTTAATAATTCCCTCATTTGCAGGGTTGGAGAGTGCATAGAGATGTCTCCATTGATTATCATTCCAGTTAGTGTGCCCGCTGATCAATAATGGAAAATAAGGGGGTTGGTGATTAGGAGACAGGGGAGTGGGCTGGGATCGAGCGGCCATCTACCGCCTGTGATATCCAGTTGTAGCCAGACAGATCGCATCAGTTGAAGGTCATTGGTATCCACTCGATGGAGCATTTTCTAGTGCACATCATCCAGCTCCAGTATGGCTGGTGCCAGCAGGCAGGCCTCCAAGCCCGAGATCGTCATTGTTGGTAATATAGTGGCTTGGAATGGACAGAACGATGCAGGAGGACATTCTTAGTCTCCTTGAGACAGGCCAAGGCATTAAGAGCGCTGTAAATAAAGATATATTGAAGGATATGCCTAGGAGGCCAAAATATTCCTTGCTTTTGTCAGAGTCTCTTCTAAGTGGCCACCACTGCCAAGAGGCTTTGGGTGTTGAGGACACACAGGGTAATAGATAGATAGGCAGGTAATAGCTCAGGATTATACCTAAAGTTGGACACAGTAATCGTATTAAATATGGTTTTCCTCCCAGCTCTAGTGGAAAACAGACCAAGTTTCCTTTTACATCATTTAGAGGGCCAGGGTGTAATGTTTAGGAGGAGCTGTAATATTTATAAGTATGTTTTCATTAGTGTGTAATCGCCTGAAGATAAGAATCGTTGTGTTTTCGTTACCTTAGAATAAGCCCTTTACTGTATATCTACAGAGGGAGCGGGTCCCCTTCCGCGGAAGCCGGCATGTTGCACGGCCATGTTTCTACAGTAGCCAAGAACGGAAAAACCAATCACTGGCTCTAGATGGGGCCTTTTGCGAGTTTCATGGCCACCATCGTTTCCCCTACACGCTTGGAACGGGAGGCTGAGACGAGTGGTATTCAAATGGTTGCAAACTGCAGTTTCCCCGCTACATGCCACTCAACCCTACGCACTGGACCTTCTAAGTGCTCAGCGTTTACAATGGAATTTTGTATTTGCACCATAGTGGGATTCCTGAATGCTTTCATCACGTAATTCCATTTCTCCCTGCCTCCTTCCCCCCCTTTGTCAATCTGCTGTAGGTGCTAGTGTCAGTGCAGTCCCTCATTCTGGTGGCTGAGCCCTACTTCAATGAGCCAGGGTATGAACGCTCCCGCGGGACCCCCAGTGGCACCCAGAGCTCACGGGAATACGATGGCAACATCCGGCAGGCCTCCGTCAAATGGGCTATGCTTGAGCAGATGCGCAACCCCTCGCCATGCTTCAAAGAGGTAGGAATCACTGCATTGCACAGCGTTTTCTCGTGTCCAAAAGGATGCTCTGATACTCGGCAACTTTCAGATGCTTTAAAAACCTATTCAGCCGGATTCACTGAGGCACAAGCCCAGCACAGGTCCAAATAACTAGCAGAGGTTGTGGGCTTTAACCTGCCTTCACCAAAACTGGCTCCCCATCAGCCAGTGATGTGATAAGAAGATTAATGCCAAAAGCGACTTCACAAATTCTTTCCAAATCTACGTAAACTCGCTAAAGAACCTCCAGAACTTGACGAGGAAACAAGAAACTAGTGCAAGTTCTCCCATTTTTTACCATGAATTATGAATTAAGCTAAACACAACCAAAACCGTTAGCTGACAAGTCACTCTCCTGGATGTGTTAAACTGTATACTTTTCATTATTCCACAATGACAATGATCATGACAAATGCACCTATATTTAGACGGCTGTGTTTTGTACACATGGATTAGGGGGGGGGGGGGGGGTTTTTCAATGGTAAAGGCATTGGTCTTTAACAACCTGTAGTTATTACCCAGAGGATTATTACAAACCTCATCATGCCAATCCTCAACATCCGTATCCTTGAGTCTGAGGTTAACCTGAAATCTGATGTATTCTCTACCATCAATATGACAACACACGTTCATCAAGAATGTTCCTAGCCTTTGAAATCCACTGTGGTTGATGCTCATCATTGTCATGTAGTTTCCGGAACCACTTAAACTCGGTGCAGGAAATCTTTCTTTGGGCACCGCTCTTGAAATGCACCCAAAAAACTCATCGTACTCATTTTTACGATATAAATGTGGTATTTGTTGGGGGGGGTGCTGTAGAGTGGTGTATATGTTTGAAGGTGAAGCAAGACAAAATGATCAATATGCATACGGTGTAGCATTGCATTTTAATAGTGCAAAGGAGTGGTTAACAGTAACATTTAATGATGCTATGAAAATGACCCTTAACCATTAGGCTCGGGCTCAGTTGCAGATCTCAAGTATGAATCCCTGTCTTCACTGCAAGCTAGTACATGAACTCCATTTCTGTTGAATTTGCTGCTTTTGGTCCTTTGGAGAGGCAGTAGAAGGTTTTTCTTTTCACTTCCACTCTCACTGCAAAGTTCCACCGGACTACAGAATCATCCCCATGATATATTAGCTACATACCTCTGCCCTTCTTGACATGTTTCTACCTGTTTTAAGTCCAGAAACTAACCGAGGAAAGAAAAGCAACCTCGCCTGCCTGAGGGTTGTTTGGGCACGCTGTCTGATAATAAATTCCCTTTTTATTAATTCCTTGGTAGACGACATCGTCTGGAGGTTGGCCTAGCCCTCCTCCCTTCCTCACAGTTTTTTTGATTTCCTGTGATCCTTTAAATGGTCCGTAGTGAGATGGATAGCGCCAGGGAAGATAAAAATCTTTCAGCCTGCTCGTCCAGGAAAGGCTCCTTCAGAAACGTCGAGAAAGAGGAATGGACAAAGAGGAGAGGTTTTTGGAGAGATACATGACAGCGGGGGAGGGGGTGAACCGACAGAGAACGTAAAGTGGTCCAATCACCCCAACAGGATTACATGAGAAAAACAAACTACAAAAACAAGGAAATAGTGTGATGTCACGCATAGGTTTCTGAAGGGACGTTTTGATCCTTAAAAGATCCTTTTTGAGTTTTTCAAGCCCTCAAATTCCAAATTAGGATTTGAACGATTTGAGAAAAATATGTAATTCTTCTGACCAATTTTGCGATGTTAAATTAGCGGTTATAAATTCACTTCCAGACCTATATTGGTGGTCTAAATGGCATTTGTTACATGAAAGAAAGCTGATCAAATGAAGCAGTTTCTTGGCGCTCAGCTCTTGGGTGGTGACGAAAAGGGTGCTTTTCTTCAAACCAGTTGTCAGTTGGAGTTAAGGAAGTTATCTCCGCTAATTTAGTTTTCTTCGAAGGAAAAACGAAATGACCAATTAAGTTAACGTTGGTTAAAAAACAAACATGAATTTAGCTATTGAACATTATTTATTTATCTTTGCAAATCATAAAATTCAAAAGAGGGGATTTATTCACTGATAACAGCTTGCCCACCTATGTTAATAGTGAAAAACGGCCTGTGAGTGGTACTGTTGACCGCTCTGCACTTGAGGTGGTTGAACTAATGTCGGCTTCACAACCATTATTCTGAGAGCTGTTCACCATCAGCCAACTGTCGGTCATGCCGGACAACCGTCAAGCTAACCGCTAACTAGCTTGTGACAGCCGGCTAGATCAATAGCGTAGAGATAGACTCAGCACTCAGTATAAACCGCGGTCTATACACGGTCAAAATGGTCCAAATTGGTCTGTCTTGCTTGAGAAAACCCTAATTGCTTGAGAGCAAATATTACAGTCATGGGCAAGCAGGAGGCATAACCAGACCAACAGCCAAGAGTTTCATTTCGTAGTTTAACCAGCTCACTGCATTAATGTTGATTTGCGACAGCTGAGCTGACAGCGCCTACTGACCTTCCATCAAACTTTTTTTACGGCTTATTAAGACATTGATTATAACGTCAAGTAAAATTATATACATGGCTCTTGTGATTTGCACTCGTTAAAATTGCGATTTCAACATAAAAGCAATCCTTCAGCCCTAATCTTGGATACATTGCATTACATAGATTATGCCTAGTACAAGCATAGATATGAGAGCAGACAGGCATACTGTAAGTGAAGATCTTAGTGGGCCCTATTTTTGTGAATTACAAGAAAACACCACAGCTTTTTGTTTAATTCCATTTTCTATAAATCTCATTGGATTTCCATTACTGCTTAGCATTTGTAAAGCATGCTTTGGTATGCTATATATGTTTGGGTTTTTTTCACCTTCTAGGAAGCCCCTTGTATCCCTTTTAATGTAGCTACGTTCAACTTGGAAAGAGTTGAACCTTGATTGAGTTTGGTGATCCATCACAGTCAACATCATGCCTGCTAATGCATTTCTTAGTATCGGCAGTGCATAGCCACACAGCAATGAAGTCACTTTGACGGAAATAAAAGCAAAGATGCGAGGTTTACTGTGTTGAATTTATCACATTTGTCAAGGAATTGAGCAGAACCACAGGTTTTCAGATACATTGTAGTTTTTAAGGTTTTTGTTCAGGACATGTGTGAAGTGTTCTGAGTTGGATTATTTGTATAAAGTACATTATTCTCTCCCTGTATCCACAGCCGGTAGTGCTTGTATTCCTGTGGAATTTGAAGGTGAAATGTTATAGATGTATCTGGCCTCGCAGAGCAGGCGATGCTGGGATTGAAGAAAATAAAAAAATCTGGGTCCATGACATCGCCCAGCCAGTCGGTGAAGTGGACCGTTGGGCCGCGAGATATTGAGGGGACATAGCAGGACTTGGCAATGCCAGCTGGCTGAGCAATCTCACACATACGCACACTGAAATTCAATTAATCTTGGTTAGATACTCCCATGTGCTTTTCTCACCACTGGCCTTTTAGCGCCTTTAAGTCCTTAGCTGAGACAAACCTCGACACAGAGAGGAAAGCAACCAGCCGTGAACAAAACGGATTTAGTAGTCCTCGCCTTCTTGCTGCTAACCATTTATACATAGAGAATTCAACTATTTAATATAGTCCAAGGTTGTGAACATTGTCTCAAATGCTTTTGCTTGATGTTTATATGAATGAAGTCCCAAGGTTGTTTTGTTTTGCCATAACCAATCAGCAGAGAGTGATGTACAGGCTAGACCCCACCGACACATACGGGTACTTCCCCAAATTTCACGGCCACGCCTCTTTTTGGTGGATAGCAAACCAAAGATTCTATAGTCTAGAGACGTGTCAATTTCTACACGTCAATCTGACGTGTGTTTGGATTACTATTTTTGACAAGTTTGTATGCATTCCTTTCGCATTAAACAAACCTTTGTTTTTTAGATAGGTATAAAAATTATTTAGCGACCTTGCCTGAATCGTTGGCAATATCTTGATTTAAGGTTGACCGGTCAGCCGGCACGCCCCTTCGGTCTCCCCCCGTCCCAAGTGGGTCAATGACCCAATACAGCGGCCAGACGTTGCTTATTTGGACATTTGTACTTTAAAAAAAATATTATTACTTTATTGCAGGTCTCTACAGTACAAGTTATCAGATTCCACACTTTCATCATTATTTCAATAGTTTTTTCAGTGAAGAAAAGAAAACAGTGATCATTCCCACTAATCGTGAATCAGTCGTAAAATATCTGTCAAAATAAATAGCCAAATCATTTTTTTTTTTTTTGGCCATACCGTGCAGCTCTTAGTAGTAACTGTCACCAGCATCATTTAGCCATTTACCACACTGACTGAATACTCATGTATCTTGGGTGGCTCATAAATCTCAGGGTGAAAGCGTTGGTTCTTAACACGGTTGAATCTGCTGATAACAAAGTCTGCGGCTAATCTCGACTCGCAGTGGTTTCTCGTGTTATGTGAAGCCGTCGATGACGGTGGGGCTGCCATGCAAAGGCCCTGGCCTGCCCATCGAGAGCCACTTTGGGAGGGACCAGGGATCGAACTGGCAACCCTGGGATTAATGGACGACCCCGCCCTACCTGCTAAGCCACAGCCGCCCCCCAATACAGGAAGATTTAGCTTTATTCTTTATCGTGGCCTTCATGGTTGCTTCTCCAATTGGCAGACACAGCCTTGGATGAGCACTGCACCAGAACTATTGGCATCGTTGAACCTTTAGAGATGTGGCCTGTGATCCAGAGGTTCAGATACAGGCTGCAAATAGCTTACTTTATGCCTGAATATATCCTATCAAAAATATACCAGCAGCGTGTCAGTCATTCACCAGAAACGAGGTCAACAGTCTTTTTGCCCGGGGACTCCTCCCATGTCCTCCCACAGCGATGGGTGTTTTCCAAAGTGCTGAAGGCCTTTCACAGAGCACAGGGATAGACCGTCAGACAGCAGACGTGGGCACGCGTGGCTCGTTGAACATACAGTATCTGCTGTCCTCGGAGCTGAAGGTGCAGAAGTGTCCGGTGACGTGGTGGGCCCCGCTGCGTCTCGAGGCTGACGCTGTCAAGTCTCTCGCTTGCCGAAGTACACCCCGTCACTCTTCATGAGGCCGCATCTTAAGCACTTTGAATCGTGACAAAGAAGTATGTCAGTTTTATGAGTGGCAGGCCTCTCAATGACCCGTCTTAATGGTCGAGCACGGATATGCGCCGCATCTGCAGGTCTCCGTTCTTTGGCTCTCGGCGTTGTTTCTGTTTGAAAACCCAGTACGTCATGGTTCCCTACTACTGTCCCTCCAGGTCTGTCTTCCAGAATGACTGAAAATCAATAGAGCTGCTCAGCCTGTCCTAGTAGATGTCCTCCAAATTAACCAGTTGGCCTCTGTGTTCTTGTAGCTGTCTGATTTTGCTGTACAGCTTCATCCGAAGCCTCCATATCAACCTTTGCTGTTCCAGCTGGTCTCTCATTCTTGATGAGTAACAGCGGGCACTTAGCTGGCAACAGCTCCACTATTTTTTAACCCTGTCACGGAGTTGTTGCATTTATCCGTCATCTTGACCTCATTTCGAGCACCGCTGCATCCTTATCACAAGCAATGTGTTACAAAGCTGTGTTAACCCTATGAGCTCCGCATGGGATTCAGTGGTAGTGAAGGCTTCGCGTTAGAGCCGGGTTCCCTCCAAGAAACTCTACTAGGATAGGATTCCATCTTCCACCGACACTTTATTTGGTTGGTTTTGAAGATTGCTTTTTCTCCAGTCTGCTGTAAATTAACCAACGTAGCAATAATACCAGCTCCAAAGCTGCTGCCGGCCACCGCGTCGCTTTTAAAGGGGAAATGTGTTTACGATTTAGCCAGAATTTTAGCATAAAATCAAAAAAAAGTCCTAAAATTGTCAACAGAATGTGGAGAAGTAGCTCTTCTGACGTTATGTCAAAGACGCCTTTGTGTTGCGGAGATATCTACTGAAAGTTTTATGTATTTTTTTTTTTTTCTCCAAGAGGACTGAGTATGTTGTGTTTGTCATGGACTGGGACATGAAGTCTTAATCACACACCCGTACACAAACGCGCATTCTTATTGTAGAGCTTTGTTATTCAAAAAGTGGTACCTCTGTTCTTATGTGACTACATTTTTCTAACCCTTAAAAAGCAAAGTTGTGTTTGTGACAAATTTTATTTTGAGGTTGTGTGAGCAAGTTAATTTCTATTTAATGCATACATCCTTGGTGTTGGCTGATTGTGTGTGACTGGACATCTGGCACACACACACTCCTGGCTGCCACCCCATGAACACACTTTCCCATTTACTTGCCTCTTTTTTTTTTTTTTTTTTTTTTTACTTCGCTGCTTTTCCCGAACCATCATACCCCGTACCATTGTCCTGGATCACCATCTAGCTTAGTTGGGATCCGATTGCGGCGACAAGATTTTATTTTTGGCGTGTGTGATAGAGAGAGAATCCACTGGTACCACATGCTATTTATAGAGGGAGAACTCGAGAATAGTTTACAGGCTTGAATTATGCAGCATCAGATTGTCAGGTGGAATTAAGGACAACGGGTCGCATGTTGAAATATGGATCATTTTGTGCGTGCGGGTGCTTGTGAGGGAACGAAAGAAAGAATGAGGGTGCACTCGTAAATGTGCCTTTTTGTGGTAAGAAGAACCTCACCGTGTGTGTCGTGTGTGTTTAAGAGCGAAGGCAGCGTCGTCCTATTCACACCTGCACTCGAGTGTAAAAGGGCCGTTTGGAGCCAGTGACAGGTCGCGCCTGTAACTAGCTCCACATCATTTCAGGCAAATAGCACCAACACTGTACCCCCCTATGGTTCAGTACCATCTCTATTCTTTGGCTGACATCCGGAGGCCATAGTGTTTTGGATTGAGAGCTGCGCCCGATGAACCTTCCACGGCTGCGCAGAGGATATAGCTGCCTAAAACGTTCACGGTTATCTCTCAAGTAAATGTGCGCAGAAACACTGCCCATTCACTGCGTGCAGTATCACGAAGTAACCCCCTCAGACACAGCACACAGTGGTAGGAAGCTGTGCTGACAGGGAATTGGATTACTCCACTGAGTACTCTCTAGTGCTGCATTATTGAAAGGACACGTCTTGGTATAACCAAGTTGCCAGACTCGTTTGTTACCTTTTCTTGAAGAGTGTATATGTGTGTCGGAAAAGGCTTTCCAGCTTTTGTAACCCTCATAGAAAACCCCCCCCCCCAGCACCGACACCTGTCCCTAATTACAGTAAGCCAGGTTACTTTGACCTGTGACAAACCACGACTCCACCTAGTGCTTGGAGCTATAAGTGTATAGCAAGAATACCAAATGAAATGGCTTCGGGTATGCGTGTGTGCATGTGGATATCTGCCTGTATTTGAGCTGTTTACATTGGTGCTACCCGCTGTAGGTTGCTTCACTTGTAATGTAATGTAGATGTAATAAGTGAACACTACAGCTATTTGGAAATGCCTACAAACACTGACAGGGCGGCTTAGTGGTAAAGCCGAAGGTCCGTTACGAATGACCATAAATGGTAAGTTTAAGTGAAGACACAAGACCTCGGTGCCTTTTTTGGTTGGTTCAGTAAAATCTGTTGTCCAGAATGAGGCTACTGAGGTTACAATCCCTACATCAGTGGATGACACACAACCAGTCTTTCACTTAACAAATGTCACTTAAACAGCCGTACAGAAAACAGTAGGCTCCTGTTTAAAAAAGAAAAAACAAAGCCTCAGATGGGTTTGGAATGGACACCGTGGTCCTAAAGAGGTTTAAAGAATTCTGTCTGTAAGGTTGCATGTCCTGCAGCCTGTAAGTCAGCTTTATTTGCACCTATAAAGCTAAACTCGAGGTTTAGGGGAGCTGTCCGTGCAGTGTTTCTCAGCTTAAGAAAAGCCTTTGCCAACATTCTTCTTACGAAAAAGGCAAATTTGTGTTATTCTTGTGCTGCTTTGTGCTGGTTTAAATGCAACTTCAAAACCGAACGCAGTGTGTAAGGATCAAGGATGCGGTGTCAGTTCTAGGTCGGCTCCTCTTTAGCTTATAGGCTACATCAATGATCTGCCTTCAGTATTTATTGGAATTCACATCCAGATGTACGCAGACCATACAGTAATATTTAAACATGGGAACCGTGAAGAAGCTGCAGATAACGGAAGGCGTCGCAAGAGCAGGTGATGTTCCTCAGCAACATTCAGTTTATGCATCGGCTGAGAAAGCTACAAGTGGTTTAGGTTGAAGTTAAGCAAGTTGTGGCAAAACCAAAATGTAACCTAAAAATGTTTAGCTTTATTCGAAGAAAGGAGATTTTTTTTTTTTTCCCCCCATGCTG